>OY744602.1:73688432-73740932 GCA_963556255.1 Allolobophora icterica | reverse complement strand
CCTTTGAAATTTCCAAACGCAGGATTTGCCTTCCCAATGCGTAGGCTATCTTTACCTTCTTGTAAGTGCAATTGCTCTCCCTCATCTGTCGCCTCTATATATGTCAATATCCAACGCCTCCGCTTCATCCTCAGCATCAAAGGTCTCAAGTTACACGGTTGGTTCTGGACAATTCAAAATAAATTCAAAGTATTCCTTCCAACGCTTAACTTGTTCCTTATGAGTCTTTGTCATTTGTCCATCGCTCATTTTAATTAGGAGGATTTGCGTCCATGAGTTTCCTAACAGCTCCTAAACAATGTGGAACAAAGATTTGGAGTCTCCTCTTCTTGCTGCCTGATTTGCTCTCGCCAGGATATACTTATTTTGTCGTCTTAAGCCTATAGGCCCTTTTTACTTCCCTACTCTTGTTTCTGTCAGTTTTTGCCATTTCTAGTTGACCAAATTCATTTGTATTCGTTTGTTCCATCCTTTGCTTTAGGTGTTTCCTTTTATCAATTGCTTGCCACTTTTCTTTAGAGATTCACAATTCCTTCTTGCACCTTTTCCCTACTTCCATGACCATTTCTTCTATTGTAGATCTATTTCCCCTTTTCATGGTCGGCGTCTGACTCATCCACCACTTCAAGTTACTCTAAAACAGAAAAACTGTTTCTCAATTCCAACTCATACTGCTGACGAAGCGATTCCTCTTTAAAACTGTCTGTATTTTTACAAAAATCTGTTTTCTTGATCTTAATTATTGCTACCAGCAAATGATGGTCAGAAGCCATGTAGGCGCCTGTGTCAGCAACTCTTACATCCCTCAGGATTGACATCAACGTTCCAGATTATATGATCTGTTGGTTGCAAGTAACTCCATCAGATGACTTCCATGTGAGCTTGTGTATTTTTTTATGTTGAAGAAAGCTTCATCCAATCTTTTTGGCTATCACTGCAGAAGTTCAGCAATCATTCAGATCTGTTGCCCTCCTCCATCCCTCTCATAACTTTCTCCCAGCCAGCCCTTTCCGATCCCATTATAGAGATTTTCATATCACGGCTTGGGATCTCCTCCAGAACACCGTACAGTTGTTCGTAAAAACTATCCTTTTCTTCATCATTGGCTGTGTTTGGCGGACCATAAACCTGCACAATAGGTGTCTTACAGAATCTTGATTGTAGTCTTGTCATTATTATTCTGTCGCTTAGCGGTTCCCAACTTAACAGTCTCGGAGGTCATCTTGTTAAGAAGGATCCCAACACTCCCTTCGTGCCTCTGTTCTTCAGAATAAAGCAGATCTGCTCTAGTTCCCTCTGACTCTAATCTCCCACTTTCCGTCCATCTTATTGTGAAGGTTCGGCCCTTCACAGTTTAGGTTGGTTTCCTATAGCGCTACCTTTTGAAACGCGCCCGATCTGCCTATTTTTGGTTCTATTTTTAGACGTCCAATCACGGAACAGGAAACTAGAAAAGCCTTATTGGATTGGTTAAAATTCGGTTGATGTTGGCTGCCGAACTAAGGCACAATTGCTCTCTTCTTTGTGTTCTTTCTAGATGCTAGGACGCATCTGTGTTTGTGTTGCCAAAACATCTTTGGCCAAAACTGCTACAAAATAATTGTTTGATCACAATTTAATGTCAGTTACGGTTGGGAAGGTCGAAAAGGACCTTTAGATCTTGTTGACTGATTTTACAAGATGATATCCTTTTCTTACGGTGAAATTTAGATCATTGTCAGACTACTTGCGAAGCCCGCTAATGGTAACCGGTGAAAAGACCCGGATGTAGCTAGTTTAGCTTAGCTTGGCTGTTCTATAGTCGATAAAGTTGAGTAAGGTGGCACGGAGAAGTTTAGTCTGGAACCCTTGTGAGCATTGAGTTGATACTCTGACGCCATTAAGGTGGTAAGAGTTAATTTGCATAGGGTACGTCCAAGTGGTGGTAATTGACGGGCTGATGGTGCCATTGTAATTTGTTGCTTGCTAAACTGGGTTTGTGATTGTCTGTATTTGGTGCACAACTGTGGCATTGGCTACTTACCTGTAATTAAACACAAGTTTGTTATAGAACACGGAGTTCGAGTATTTGCTCACCTTAGACTTGAATAAAGGTGAGGCTGAGGTAATGTTCAGGTTAGAAGATAAGAATAGAGAGCAAGAGGAAGATATGGAGGAGAGAAGGTCCCCTTTGTCTGATACTCTTGACGTTTCTACTGAACTGATTTCCGAATTGAGAATGCTGAAAGGGACAATTTGGCCGCTGAGCTTTCAGCAATAAAACGCACCCAAGGGACAGGTTGGGCCACAACGAACCCTGATTCATCTGAGGGATGGGTTACTCTCCATGGACATGCCTAATAGAAATACCACTCGTCTGTCATCCTGGGTACCATGGTCTGGTGGTGAGGAGGTTATAAGAATGTCCAATCTATCAGGTGATCAGCCTGCCTTTGAGCTAGAGATGGGGTTATCAGCCGATAATAACCCTACAGATCTGGATATGGCAGCAAAAGCTCCACTAGGGTTAGCAGCCGCCCGAGGGGAGGGCACTGAGCGGTCGGTGCCGGAAGAAGGGGGCTCCATAGGTTTAGGTCCTGATGAGATGAAGTCGTATGAAGGCCCAACCTTAGTAGCTGGTCCCGGCGAGGGGGGTGCGTTACATTATCTCCAGGGCTGTAGTGGTAAAATTTGAGGTGAGTACACGCTACCGGTGAGCAGCGGCGTCACCCACGGCTTTTTTAGGAATTCGTCTAAGAAAATTTCAGACTTTTACGAATTCTGACAAAAATTCTTGCCATTTTGCGATTTCGTCTCTGAAAAAAGTTGATGACCTTTTTTTTTTTTTTTTTTTTTTTTTTTTTTTTTTTAGTCATTCGCCTTCGAAACCTTTGAAAACCTCTCTTTTTAAAAAAAAATTCGTTATTCGCTGAGTATACGGTCTCTAGAGAGGTAAGTATACGCTGTATACCCGCGTTACAACCCCGAGTGTCCCCTCTCAAATTTCTCGAGAGGTAAGTATACGCTGTATACCCGCGTATACGCTCGACTACAGCCCTGATTATCTCACTTGTCCAAAGAATCTGAAACCTGTATGTCCTCATCTCTCTAACTACCTGCGCCAATCCTCTAGTGTTGTACAAAGTCCTCACATTCCATGTGCTGACACCAGTTAAGAACTTGTCTGGAAGGATAAGTAGCGCCCGAACCCCAACTTCCAGAGACAGGCTTTCGTTGTGGCCTTTCACATAGCAGCTTTGTGAATCACGATGCGTCGGAAGATTGTGTATACTCCATGCTCCCTCATCTCTGAACATGCAATTGTGACAATACAACTCCGCCTCAGATTATCTGAGATAGCCTGAGCCTGTCCCAAGCCAGAGAAAGGAGGAGGGATCCTCGGTGGGCTTGCAACCCACCCGGGTAAAAACCTCTAGCAACAGAAACAGCGTAACAAATTTATTTGTCATATACACCATTGAATGTTAAATGAGCTTGAATAATAGAGTAAGCACACACGACATACCAACCTGAAGTGTCACTATTGAACCGTTGGAGATGTCTCAGCGGATCCTTCAGCCTGTCATGATTCAGTTTCTGCGCCAAACCATTTCATATGCACGAAAGGTCTTGAATTAAATATGTGTAACCTTTTGAGTAATGCAACAACTTTCCCATCTTCGAAACCGATCGACATGCATCAACCAAAATCAGATTCAGTTGTAAGCTTATGCATCACAATGTACATTAATAATGAATGGAGCTGACTGCCTTAGTAACTTCTAGACCACATTACTCACACCGCTCATTACGCTTGCACCATTATTATTGCCTTGAGCTACTAAACATGAGCTCATATATCTTACGTATATAACTGTAAGGTATCTATCTGTAGGCCTAAGCTGTTCCTTGTGACTAATATCTTTTGTTCTGCTGATAAGAATAGAAAAGCAAACAGATTTCTGCATCATCTATGGTCCCAGACTTGAACCTCCACTTGGTATCTCTGGATTATATTCAATTGAGTATCATTTACATAAACAACCGTTGTAGGCCTACCTGAACCATATTGCCGGACGGTGAAGTCGGCATACGACTGTGCACCATAGCTCTCTCCTTTTTTCCAAGGGTTCTGGCTTTATGCTTTCTTCTGAATGGCAATGTAAATGCAGGCTTTCCGACCATAGGCCCTATTATTATCCTTGATCATGCGTCCCACTTCTTTGGATTTGTCAGTAAATGGTATACTAAGTGATTAAAGTAACTGAACGCTGAGCAATAAACCCTACGGCTAGACACCAAAACGACCTTTCTAGGTTGAATAGTGCTTGAGATATAGACAAGTTTAGCTCCCGGCAGCCATCTTGGACGCCATCTTGAAATTGATCCATTTTGAATGGTCAGAATAGAGTAGACCTTTACTATGTTTATTAGCATGCCAAATGGTAACAAAATCAGCTGAGAAACCTTTTGTATCAATTTTTTGGGGTTCAGTCATATAGTGACCCGTCTATAATAATATTATTATTTTATTTTAAACGATATACTTGAGAACAGCATAACACAACTGTGAACTCGTACCATGAATAAACCTCGTTTACAGTTGTAGGACCTCGTTTGCAGATACAGCCTGGTGTGAGGCAAAAGCTTCTGTTTCTTTTAGAATATGAAGATGTTTGCAAATCGGTCTGTTGCCGTAAGGAGGATCAATGGTCCATAGGCCTAAGCAATGGTATTTTCTATAGTACCGGGTAATTATATTTAGCGTAGTCACTATTCGGTGTCAATAAGTGAAGTTATAATACTTTTATGGATATTCAAAGACCAGTTACAATAAAGATTTGACAAAGTGTTAATCAGGACTTCGGGTACGTGTTGCTTACTTACTTTCTTATGTTTCTTACTTACTTATGTTTTAGTGTAGACGAATTCTGTCGTAGTAACTTTAACATCATAGGCTAGAGCGGAAGTGGGCGCCGTGTGGCTGCCAGTTTTATTTTTATCTTTATTTTTCTTTCATTTCATTTTTATTCTTAACTTTTTTTTATTTATTTTATGCCTATGTTTTAATGTTTTTATGCTCTACGTTCTATTTTGTTTTACGATGTTTGTACACCAGAGTGCGGTTATGCAACTGGTATATTAAAGAATATACTTACTTACTTTGTTATATAAGAAGGCAGGACGACAGTCAAAGAAACAAGGCAATAATAATAGTGCGAGAAACTCCGCCACTGTCCGTACTCTGGCAGTGCCAGTCCCAAGCCTGGATAAAGGAGGAGGGCGACGCGAATCAATTTCGTTATGGCACAGTGTCGTTAAACAGCAACTAACGAATCAAAGCCGAAATTGGAGAGTCATAGGGCGTGTTAAAATCTGTAAAGACACGGCGATAGAAAGAAAATTGAACAAAATAACTTTTCAGTTGTTTTACTTTATGAAAAAGTCGACGGTGTTAGGTGTGTTCCTCCTCTTCACACTGCTAATTATTTGTAACTGCTTCAGACTCGTAACGAAGAACTTTTATGCCAGGTAGGATAAGCGTCTGTCCCATTGTGAGTTGAGTTGAGAATGTCCTTCTCTTGCGGCTGTGGTTTCACCATCGACCTTTATTAGTGGACGCAGCGTAGGCCAATACATTGCCTTTTAGATTCTGAGGTCTGCACATAATATGCTAATGAGCTCTATGCCTGACGTCATGCTAGGGGAACGTCGATATCTATATTTAGACCATTGACTCTGTGAACGGTGACCCATGACCTTTCCCGTCATGCATTCCGCCCTAGCATTACGTCACAGGCAAGCATGCCTATTCTTAGCAACAGGCAAGGCTTCAACTTGAATCGCTCATAGTGGGTCCACTTAATATAAGTCGATGGGTTTCACTGTCCAATCGTTACTGTATGCCCCTATGCCTTGACTCCACGTCCAACTCCTCTTAATTCAGTCTTCCTTCATCCTCATTCTTATCCCTCGGCTCAAAATGCACAAACAAAACAACAGACAAAACATAGGCCCTATATGAGCTTACGGAGTTTTACGCCACGCCAGAGGCTCACCTGCCAAAACAAAGGGCTTACGGGGTTTTACGCCACGCCAGAGGCCCAGCAGGTACTACTAACAAACAACTACACAACACAAAACAAGACAGAGCCATAGTGCAACCACAACACGCATCACGATCCATCCCATCTCGCCTCAAACAACAACGCGCCGGTGCTTCCACAGTGGTATACCGTAACACGATCCATCCCATCTCGCCTCAGACAGCAACGTACCGGTGCCTTCATAGTATACGTCAGCGGTTCTCAACCTGTGGGTCGCGACCTCCACGGGGGTCGCCTTGCAATTTACTAGGGGTCGGCTGGAACCTTCAGAAATTTTTTAAAGTTATCAGCGTAGTTTCTTAATATTTAATATTTTATGTAATTATGATGGCGTGCTCTTGCAAAGACTATCCCGAGAATTTCTGAATTTCTGATCTGGTGAGAAAGAAGCAAGCATAACCTTCTCATTGAAGCTCTTCTTTGGATTGCAAAACTCTCATTTTTCTAGTTATAATTGAAGTGACAGTGTTGGCCTTCTGTAGCTCTATTTATTTTACTTTTAAAATGATCAAACTTATCACCAATGATTTATTAGGCTATTATGAATGATGCGTATGCATGGATTATCAAATGATGAGAAGTGAAATGCATCATAATGGTAGGGGGAAAATGCGGTGAAGGGGATTAACCCAATCAATTTTATTGTTGAGGGTCGCCAAAAGTTTGGAAATATTATCAGAGGGGTCGCGGCACTAAAAAGGTTGAGAACCGCTGGTATACGTGCTACCGTAACACGTATCACGATCGATCCCATCTCGCCTCGGGTCGCAACTCGCAACGCACCGGTGCCTACAGGAACAGAGTAAACCAATGTGGATTATTATTACAACAGATATGTAGTATCATAGTACAGTAATAAGGAATAAAATTCATGATTATCCTGCTGGGCGGGCAGCCTAGATCGTCTGTTGGCTATTTGATCTATCCGGTAACGTGCTGGATTTGTAAGCTGAAGATTGAGTGTTCGCGCTTGCTTGCATTTAGGAGTAGGTTATAGGGGTAGGATAGGCATTAAAGTCGATTGTTATTGAAGAACAAACAACAGGGATGGTTGAGGGGGTGCTGGTTGAGCGAAGGAATGTGGAATTGGACCCAGAAAACAAGTTTACGCACATGCCGATTTGCAATATTTCTGTTCTCCAATCTCGATGTGATCCTGGAAAACTTAAAGGCATAATTCAGAATTTCTCTTTTGAATTATGTTTTATCATAAATTAACACGTTCGAAAAGATAATCTATGAGAACGATGCTTTGAGAATATCAGTTTTCTTCTGGATCATATCATGATCCATGTAATGATCATGTTGTCCTGATAATATTGTAACGATCCAGATGATCAATGTATTGGGATCAGTGTAAAATGATCAGTGTCATGAGAAAAGTGTAAAAGGATCAGTGTAATTAGATCAGTGTAAAGGGGCCAGTGTTAAAGAATCAGTGCCATGGGGTCCGTGTAAAAGAATTAGTGTAATGGGATCAGTGTAAAAGAATCAGTCCAATGGGACCAGTGTAAAAGAATCAGTGTAATGGGACCAGTATTCCTGGTATTCCACGTTGAGCACATATCGCCTTGTCCTTTTTGAACCGACAACCCTGGGTACAAGGACCATCTTTGCTAGTTAGGCTATTTGCTATAATATAACGACATTGTGTCATTACAAAGATGATTAGCGTCGCCCTCCTCCTTTATCCAGGCTTGGGACTGGCACTGACAGACTATGAGCAGTGGCGGAGTTCCCATCTGTGCTGTGTACAGAGTGATGCTTATCTAATAACACGACAACCTAATCTAGAGAAGAACGATGCTTAGTTCGCGAGTATTACCTTAACGTTTCTCACCGCTCGTCTGTCGCCCCAAGTCTGTTCGTTGTAGTAGATAACGCTTCGTTTCACAGACGATAGATAGTTCATGTCAGCGAATGACCCTATTCTGGTCGAAACAATTCTTTTTCAGCGGATCACAGTTTATTTTCAGTAGAGATTTCAGACGCAACAGAACCATTTTCTATGGGGTCAATTTTCTGGTTATGTTCAATTTCTATGTATCTTTGATTTCTTTCCGCCTTCTGGTTAAGTTCAATAGCGATGTAGGCCTACATTAATTTCTTTCCATCTTGTGGTTAAGTTCAATTTCGACGTGTCTTTGAGTTCTTTCCACCTTCTCGTTTAGTTCAATAAGTTCCTTCTCGTTGAGTTCTTCCCACTTTATGTTTAAGTTCAATTCGACATAGGGCCTATCTGTTCCTCGTCAGACAAGATGATGACGTCATTTGCAAAATAGAAGTATACATTGGAAATGACGTTACTTTCTTATTTCCGAGAAATCATTTAAACGGTGTAATTGATTTGTCAAGCCCCGCCATCTATCCAGGGCATATCAGTTGCCCTTCAGATCGGAAACACCATCTCTGCTTTCCCTCTGGCAGTTTCACCTTGAAATATTCGAGTGCATTGCGAACACTTTTCTTCTATAAATGACATCCGAAGAGCAGACCGTTTCTCCCTTCTCCATGAAACATCCGAAAACACGTGACAGCCCAGCTGATCTAGTCTCTTCTTTGTCTTTGTCCCAAATCAGTGTTTAATCTAGTCCCCCTCTTCTGGGAGGGGAAACAATGTTTCTGGGGGGAGCAAAGAATTTACACAAGATTTTTTCCAGCCGATTTGTAACTTTTTCTACAGCAATTACTCTCTCCAAAAAAGTTGATGACCTTTTTTTAGGAATTCATCTCTCTGTGGGGGGAACCATGTATCCACACACATGTATCGTGGGGGGATTTTACTCCCCTAAAGGTCTCTACATTGTAATATTGCTGGCCTCTGGGGGGGGGGAAACATAAATCCTGGGGGGACATTTCCCCGCCCCCATACCAAGACGTCTAGATTAAACACTGGTCCCAAATCCACTGTGACATCTGGCATCCAATATATAGGCTAACGATCCGTATAATTTCCACTTGTGGAATTCGGATATGATCCATTAAGGTTTTAAGACGGACGAAGGGTAGTTCATCTCAGCGTACAAAGCATATTAACCAACGAACCAGACTCAACCAGTGAACCTGTAGCCTAATACAATAGCTTTTCTGTAAAACGAACCAGATGGACATCTTTAAGTGCTCTTGTCCGGGTTGAGGGGGAGCGATAGTGTAGTTGTTAGAGTTTGGAGATTCAAACCCACAGCATGGCAGAAATATTTTTGGCGATTTCGGCTCCACCTACACCGCTAACAAACTCAGATGCAGTGGTTAAATTCAGCCGGATCCCGCCGGATCTGAGATCCGGCACCTCTGATTTGAGATCCGGCACCTGCATTCAGAGACCCACCACCCAAATTATTAGATCCGCCACCTAAGAAGGGAGACCCGTCACCTCAACAGGGAGACCCATCACCTCAATAGGGAGATCCACCACTCCGAAGATCAGATTAGCATTCGTCAGCCTCACAGTGCGGTTCAATATTTACTACTTGGGCCTATGTGTTACTTAAATCGCCTGCTGTTTTATAATCGCCGCCGAAGAGTAGTAACCCAAGACTGAGGCAGCAGAAGTAGATTTTTGCCTACATCCGACCGATAACACAGTAGTTTGCTTCATTAATAACTCGTTTGCGGAATTTCGGAAGGCTGAGCTGCAGGCACGTAACTAGGATTTTTCGTTTGGGGGGGCTTAAACCTTGAACATGGCAACATTTATACAGTGTTCATACGAATTTTAGCCGTAAGCATACAACGGCTTGACTTGTTTGGGGGGGCTTCAACTTCGTTTGGGGGGGCTTAAGCCCCCCCAAGCCCAACGCTAGTTACGTCCCTGCTGAGCTGGAATCGTTTTAAATTCTGGAACAGCATTAGCGTTTGAATAGTTATAGTTATCACGCATGCAGTCTGCAGATAATGTCGAAAGGAAAGTTGGCCAGCGTGCGAAGAAAGGTATCGAACGTGGATGGATTGCTAAGGGTCGTCATGCTGCAACAGATTTTCTTGCAGTCCCTTAAATTAACCTATTAATCTAGCCCTGATCAGACAGCCACGGGTATGAAGTGTTAGCGACTTCATTTTCTTAGCCTTGGCATATGAGGGCGGGTGGCCCTCGCCGTCTCGTCTTCCCACCGACAGTGGACTGTCAGTGTACTCATTATAGCTGAGTTGGCTAGGGGTGCACAAGTGGAGCAGAAACCTGGAACCAAATTTCTGCCCTAGCGGGATAGACAGTGAGTGGTTAGCGTGCAACAAATTTTTGCAAATGCAAAGCACCGAAAACATCCACAGCCACAGAAGCATGAAGGGCGGTATGGATATGTTTCTAAGTAAGCATATTGTGGCATAGAGAGAATGACAGTATAGAGACTCCTGATTAGTTTTCAGCTTTTCACTGGGTTTACATCTGATATGATCTAAGGCTATAGTCAGACTGCTTTACTTACTGGGCTCTTCAATTTGAAAGTAGTCTGCATATTAATTTTTGCTATTTGTTCATTATGTGCTATGTAAGTCATTGCATTGACATGTCGATCAAAGCCTAGTCTTCTGTAACATGGTATGTGAAGTAAGCCTAATATTATGTTTCAATCTTAATTGTTAATGTTTTTGCTTTGAATTATCGGTGATGTGTCGGTTTCATGCATGTTGTAATTCAGGAACGTCATTTGGGGGTAGGGGCATTCCCCCTCCCGATTTTTGAAAAAAAGAAAAAAAATTATGTAAAAAAGAAAAGGAGGAAGAAGAAAGTGGTAAAAAAGAAAAAAAGAGACTTATTTGCAGCATTGGCTTACAGTTTTGGACATGTAGACTACATACAAAGCATTTTAAAAGAAATTCCAAAACAGGTAAAAAAAATGTGAGCGCTGAAAATTTTTTTTACCTCTTTTTGCCTCCCCCTGGAAAAAGCTGAAATGACGTCCCTGTTGTAATTTAGGATTAGCCGTAGGTTTTTTGGATTTGCAAATATTTAGAGACCCACCACCTCTGGATGAGCAATTTAACCACTGCTCAGATGTGATATTATAACCAACAGTATGCGGTGGAAAATGCGGTGGAAACTCTTTCCACCGCATACTGATGGTGGAGAGATCAGGCGGCGAAAGAGATGACTGGTCCACGCCCTCATATGCCGAGGCTAAGAAAAATGAAGTCGTTAACGCTTCATACACATTTCTGCATCTCAGACTAACTCAATAGATTGCTCTTATTCTCCTCTCCTCCTCCTCCTCCTCCTCCTCCTCCTCCTCCTCCTCCTTCTCCAGTGTTTAATCAAGACACCTTTTTGGGGAATTTCCCCCCAGGATTTATGTTTCCCCCAGAGGCCGGCAATATTTTAATGTAGATACCTTTTGGGGGAAATCCCCCAGGATACATGTTGCGCTCCCCCAGAGACGAGAAAATGAGTAATATAAGAAAAAAATAACAAAATAAGATATATGAAAGTTTTTGAGAGATGAATTCCTAATAAAAGGTCGTCAAAGTTCTTAGTTTCTGAAAACAATCAGGAAAGTGGGATGAATTACTAAAAAAATGCAAGAACAATTTTTAGACGTTGGAAAACACGGATGAAGTTCCCCAAAAAAGGTCGCCTTTGTTGGTCCCCCCTCAGAAGAGGAGGGACTAGATTAAACACTGATTGTTCGATAAGGACCGAAAAAAGCATTCGATAAAAGCGAGTCTTCGATATAAGCAGGTTCGATAAAACAACTATATTTGCATGTGTTTGATTTAATTGTGGCCAGGCCATTTACTGCTATTCGATATAACCGAAAGTTCGAAATACCGAAGTTCGATATAGGGTCTACCGAAGTTTTGCTGTAATATAATTCGTAATTTCTCGAAATTTCTAAACCTCTGTAAGAATGCTAATTCAAAGGGTCAGCTTATTCCCAGGCGCTTAGTTGAAACAAAACCCTTGGACATCTTCTATTCTTCCATTACATCTCCCGATCCTTTTCTCATCTCTTTCAACTTGAATATCCACCACCGTAGCCTGATTCTCTTCTCCCCCACCTGTGGGACTTCAACACGATTTATCCAAAAATACTCCGCCCTCGCCGACAGCCATTCGTATCTTCATATGGAACTCTTCGACAGGTATGTGCCGGTGTCACGAAATAGAGTATCCCCCATACATACGTATCCCCCTTAGCGAAATGGAGTATTCGGTTTAGTTTGCATTTTTTGCGGTTTCTAAGTGTATTCAGTCGTACTGTTTGGATTTATTGCACACATAAAATTTTTGAATTGCGTATCTTTAGTTTGTACGTCGACCTGAAATCAATTTACTTTGTTTTTGGTGATTTTGACTGGAATTTCGTCGAGGCTATCGTGATGCGTATGACGAGGGGGATAGAATGGTTCATCCCACCGGATACTCTAAACCGGTTTATTCCATCCGGGGGGGATAGAATATCTCGGGACACCGGCGACGAGGTCTAAACAATATGTCTCCACTGTCCCCGGTCATGTTGACGGCAGTTCTCACGTCCACTCCTCGCGTCCCAAGGTTCTCCCTCACGTTATCATCCAAGCCTTCATCTGTCCCCCGCTTCTACGACGTTCGCAAAATCCTGGTATAACAACACATTTCCATCTGAGCAGTCTCTGAAAGCAAGCAAATGCTGATATCATGCTCTTGTCAACTATCTTCGATATCGTCAAACCAACGAGCTTTGTATACGCACTTGATTATAGGCGACTTAGGCACTCTCACTCTAGCTGGAGCTTAGATCGATAACAGAAAACGCGGGCACAGCATCAACACGTTCAGCCCGTGTGAACAGCATTTATTTGTCTACACCACACACGTTGTGCCCAATAGGAACACGTAGCTGTGGCAGCCCTACAATGCACATCAGTCGAGCAACCAATCAAAGTGGCCGTTTGGGACGAGATGAACGGACTTCTTAGAACAAGAAGAGCAGTCCCTTAAGCTAGCCCTGAGGCAGCCATGGGTATGAAGCGTTACAGACTTCATTTTCCTGGACTCGGCATATGAGAGCGGGTGGCCAGTCCTCTCCTTCGCCGTCTCATCTCCCCACCAAAAGTGTACTCATCATTGCCGAGTTGACTAGGAGGTGCAGGTGGAACAGAAATCTTGACTTCAATTTCGTGGCCTCGGTATACGAGGGGGTGGCCAATCCTCTCCCTCACGGTCTCATCTTCCCACGGACAGTGTACGGCCAGTGTACTCATCATAGCCGAGTGGGTAGGGGTGCAGTTGGAACAGAAATCTCATACCAAATTTCTGCCCTGGCAGGGATTTGAACCCCCAACCTCTTGATGGAGTCCAGTGCGCTAACCACTACACTATCGAGCACCTGCATGGGCTTCTTATATATCCATTTAAAAGGTTATTTGAATTCGTAATTGTAATAATTTCAATAATTAAATATAGTATGTCATAAAAACTCAAGCTCTATGTCCTATATTTCTTCCCTGATGGACTAAGACTTTCCTTTTCACTCAAGGCATCCACCAATTGATGCTTATTAAAGTATTACGACAACAGCGCTATGCAAGGCATTAGAGTGTTAGACATACAGTATGGCGAAAAACGAATACAGTATATTGAATTAAGAAAAATGTCATGCCTGTAGCCCTGTACCTATTGCATAAAACTTACTGATCATTTATGGCTGTGGAATAAATTGAGAACAAACTGCATCCAAGTATATACATTTTTTTCCACCTAAAACAATTACCTCTTGAGCACAGGTACAGTACATATAAATAGAAGGAGGTTAACATTGAAGCCGGTTGTGTTGCAAGGAATTGTCTGAAATCTCATCTGTTCAAAGATTCAGTGCAACATCAAAGCCAACGAGAGAAAGACGAAGACACAAAAAGTGACTTTAAATCGACAAATATCTTGAGCTAAATTGGTCAAGATCTGATATTACAGACATTCCTCCAACTGTCAGACATGGAACAACATCGACAACAGACACAACAAATAAGTTTTCAATCTCTCACAGACAGGGGTGTATATTCACCCCGAAGTCATTGGAGCAAACTCCCCTCCGCTCCCTCCTCTTTCTCCCCCCCCATAATGATGGCACATACACTGACAGATCTCCCCCCTATTTTCTGGATGGAGCATTTGCTCCTATGTTTCTATGGAGTAGACGCCCCTGCTCATAGATGTCAGAAGGGCCAATGTTCTGGAGAAATGTAATGCATATACCAGTTACTATTTACCAAAAAAACAATGAACCATCACACACATATTTAAGTAAAGACCTAAAACGTTGAAGGAACTAGCACTAGCCGCTGCCAAGGAGAAAGGACATGTCCTCAGAAGCATCAGTGATACCTATTTCAGAGATAAACATAAGCCAGAAATGGCTAATAAATTTTAATACCTAGGAATAAATTTATGACAAATAGATCAACAATAAAGTGTTTTCCTACAGCTAAGCTCTCAGGACATGTCCTCAATAGACCAACACGAGGCATTTAAGGAACGTCTTGGCAAACACTACGGACCAAAACCAATATCTAAGAACTGCGATCAGTTAGTAACACTTTCAAATCACTTAGTATTAAAACTTTCAGAGTAGTAAATGCAGTTTCAACATCACACATTCCACTGTTTAAACTGCAAAAGATAAAAATTCCAAAAATCACAAAAGTAACAGCCTGCACTCGGTTCAGAAACAACTGCTCTCGGAAAACAACCTAATTATTTTCCAAGTTATCTTTCAGTGACCAACAGCTTGACAAAGCAAGTACATGTAGTAATGGACTTCACAAACATTTCATTGAGTAGATTTTCCAATAAAATAGTAAAGAAACGCCTACACACAACACTGAAACTGAAGAATTTCAACAAGTGTGCTATCATGAGATTGTTAATATAAAAACCCTCTTTAATACATGTATTCAGATGTTACAAAGCACAAAAACAGCAACTGTTCCTTGTTTAAACAGCTCAACATAAATATCTACACATTTCCAAAAGCATACATAATAATACATATGTACATACTTTACTGTGTGCATATGTAAACAAACATACATGTATATACACATACATGTATTGTACATTTCCAGGTAAACCATAGCAAACGGTGGTTAAGCTTTGACCAGAGTATCAGCTTTCAAGAAACTGAGCTATTTCATGCAATGACTTAAACTCACAAACCAAAAACCAAAAAAAAGTTGCCAAGTAACGAAGAAGTTGAAAACAGACTCAAACACAGAGCAAGTAGTTATCCATAATTAAAATACTGACTGCTCAAAAAGGAAACATGATGAACCAGAGTGAACAGATAAATATCTGCTGTTCTTTAAAAAAAGACATCTGTTGCATTGCCTACTATAGTATTTTGAGTACCTAAGCAGTTACTGCACAGATATAAAACAAACTAATGCTGCACGAGTACACCAGCGTGTCTCACAGTAGATGCAAGACACGACTTTTACAAAGTGGACAGAAAGTGAAATACGTGGGTTTCAGCCTTAGTCATTGCTTCAATACACCATGTATTTCAGGGCATACTCAAGGGCAAAGATTCTGTTGCCAGGGCTAAGATGCTCTGTAATTAAGGCTTGGTAGCTCTGTTAACATTGGCAAATTTTATAGGGTTGACTATATGAGCAAACTGAGGAGTTAATTCCAGTTAATAGAAGAGATAGCCAAGTACATTATCTAATTAAACTTGCAGCAGTTATGAGCAATGCAAAGATAAATAGTAATTAGACAGAAACTGGATCAGTAGATTGAACATTCATAGAAAAACGAAGAAAGGGAAGCCATAACAGGACGCATAGACATTCAGACTGTACGGACTACTCAAACATGCCTATGCTGCTTATAGTGCGCACAACATTGCTTACAAATACTCTTCGATCTATCCATTGGTAAAAATCGAGCATTTCGCATTATGGCAAGAGTTTGGGCAACATACATTCTTCTCTGGCAAAAAAGCTAGTATAAGTGCACACTTTAGAAATTAGCAATCACAGATCGTATTAATTCATTGCCAAAAATTGTGATTTCATTAGTTAAATAAGCAGTTCTGTGCATTATTCAGAACTTTTCAAAGCAAGTTTTGATACAGAAGTATCAACTTCGGAGTATCAGTGTGTTAACAAGTCATTCATCATTTGTACATGTAGCCAGTAAGAATGGATTTCAGTAGGGTCTAAATCTTCAGCGATCTTCCTCACTAAATGACTATCTTGAGTGAACCAAATGCACAAGGAAAAACATACAAAAAACATACTGGACTGTAGACATTAACATCTTCTGAATAATAATAATTTTTCTGTATTTTCTAGACTATTAAATTTTAAACAACTAATACTTCAGTCATAAAGAACCACACCACAGCAAGACAGAAGACGACACATGTAAAGCAGAATTTAGGCAGTCAGAATAAGAAGCAAAAAGCTGTTGCATCCATTTAAGAAGCTTTTGCTAAATTACAAAGCCACACTAGAAGCCATTCGCTGCCAGTTGCCTCCCACTCTCACCACAACAACACAAGCACATTGTAAAACAATTATGAATTATGGCAATAGTCCTCATGCATAATACTGATCGATTCTGAAAGCAAAACTGTTATAGCGGTCAAGCCTGTTTAACATGTTAGTCAGTATTCTGAAACATGAGGGACATGTGCAAGTTCAATTATAATAGGCAATTAATGCAAAAGGCTAATTACTTAACCTTATAGTCCAAAGTGGCTGTTGAAGCATATAAGTGCTATTATAAGTGTTATTCAAAGCTTATCTTGCAACCAGTTGTAAAGAAAATAAATAGTTTACTGTACAAGAAATCACAAACTTGCTTCTTTGAGGTCAGGTTATTAGTAAGTCCAAGAACTATTTATGCATTTAAGCTGTAGTTGATGTAGAAGTTGAGAGATCTGGAGTAAAAGCAATCCAGAATGTCACTGTGTTGGGAAGTGGATTATACATAATATATGTACATCTGTGGATTCTAGGAGCTGACAAAAGGACTGAGACAGATGTTCTTGTTTATAAATTATAAATTATTTATAAATTTACAAAAAAACAGTCACTGCTTGGTTCAATCAAATTTTACAGCATCACTCGGGCTGAAACTGAACCAAGATTATTTACAAATTCAAACTGAAAATGGCTTATTATCAACAAAACATAACCCAAAAATAACCATTGAAAAATCTGTACACATCAGATTAAAATGGAGATCAAATTTCAGAACTATTTTATCAACCACAGCCATTTACTTAACATTAATCTTCAGCTGCACCCGTTGGGAATTTCAATAAACCTCGACTCGTTAATGAAGTGCAACAGAGGATAACCGATACAATTCAATCATTCGATCTATTTGAGAATTTTGCTAAAGTTTTGCAAGAACGCCTGTAGGTTGAGGTTCAACAGTGCCATTATGTGGTACACATATTTCCGGGGATATCTTTGAGAAATTTGTACTGGACTTTTTTGTATCGCTCTTTGGTGCAGAGGTGTTAACAACTGTTGTCACTCCTGAGGATGTTTCCTGGGACGATGTCTCTGAAGAATTTGTACCAAGCTTTTGGTCAGTATCACTGAAGTTCGTCTCGTTTGTCAGAGAACTGCTTTGGCCTGAGGAAGTTGTTAGAGAATTGCTGCTGCTTTCATTTGAGCATTTTGAAGATGCATCTGTCAGAATAAAGCAAAATATTTCATTTAGTGATGAAGAACATAAGCAGTGGGAAAGTATCAATTTATACTGTTCAAACTATCACTCAAGACAAAGTAATTAAGACAAAGTAATCAAGACATAACAATTACTACGAGCTTCGAGTAGCCGTGATGTATTCTGTTATTTATTTGGTACACGCCTGCCATCTTCCTTTCACCTATCTGACCTTCATCTACCTCTACAACTTCACACAACCAACGCTCATCTTATTTATACCAAGAGATGCAATAATAAAGAAAGAGTCTGTCTTGATAGCAGGAAGTTTGAGGTAACCTTTGATGGCTTTTTCAGTTTTCCGTCGATCAACATCTAAAAACAGCGCTGTGGCTAAGAAGAATCCACCACCAAGAACGCACATGAAACATGGGATGTAAAGAGCATACTGCAGACTGGTACACTCCACAATCAGGTCTTTATAGCCAAAGGAGCTTGCAATGGCATCAGACACCTGCAAGTTAACATTAACATCAACAACAAACATTTACTGACCCAAAGTCAACACTGCATCTGCCACTGCACACCTGCCATAATAATTATTTGGTCAAATTGTGCACACTACAATCGTCTCATTGTCTTAAGTGCTGTTAAACAGCTTAACAAATTTTCTACACATCCTTCATTCATATGTACTATTGTAGTAAAGTTCTACAAGCTTATTTTAATTACAACAGTTAAATCACTCCCATAAAAAGGCACAACAAAAAATATTTGAATAATTGAAAACATGTAAAGAAAGTATGTAAAGAAACATTTATCATGGTCTTCTTAATTTCATTAAAGTGACAATTGGGGTCTTCCCACATGCAATACGTCAAAGTGTACACATAGCAGACAGAACTTACAACTCCGACAAGATAAGGGCTACCAGCATCACCAAGAGCATGCGACAGAAGGATCTGACAAGCTTCTGCAGTTGAACGTCGTGTAGGAATTACTATGTACTAAAAACATAACACAAGCACCATTGACTTCCTCATTCACTGCAGTTTCAAGAAAACAGTAAAGTTAAATGAAATTAATAACTTTCTGAAACAGTTAAGTGATAAATATGTTGCCCTAAGCCACATCATATTGCCCTGGCATGTTTACATAAATCTTTAAGTATAGGACAATATACTCACCAAAAGAATGTCTGTAACCAAGGCCCAGTTGAGGCACAGCAATGTTTCACCAATAAATATCAACACCTGGTAGAAGAAAGAAATGATTTATTTATTTAAAACTCAGTTTAATGCAAAACCTCAAGACCATTGGCCTGATACAGTGAAAGTAGTGTACTGATGTCTCTACTCCATAATTTATTTATATCGACTGCAACTCAGAAATTATACTAAAATGCTCACCATAAACATGGTACTCTATAGCCAAGAGTTTATGAAGTCAAATAACTAAATGCTGCAACAAATTTCTACCAACCTATTGATCATTAGAAACAAAGCAATTCTCATATATCAGAATCAAAAATGGCTAGCTGCATGCACTTCAAAGTTCACAACAAAAGCTAAGCTGAATTCACAGATTATACATTAATTATGCATTATGCATTTATTCAAGTACTCCTAATATTTATAAAACTGTAATTCAATAAATATTAACAAGGACTAAACTTACAATTGGTAAAACAAAACATATACTCAGTTTGCACACAATGTTAATACTTACTCATTCACATTAACTGCCATGTCAACTTAAAGGTTATTTGCATAAACTTAAATATGACTGATGCTTTTACTAACCCATGGAACAATAGGGTTGTACGTGGACGTAGACAGAGCAAAGTACATAAATGGAGCCGAAGTGATGAGGCCAAACGCACAAACAAGTGGATCTGCTCTCTTTGAGACTTTCCGTAACCGGCTAGCAGTGAATGAGCCGAGAGCCACCCCAGAAAAACCAGCAGCACAAGTTATCACACCGAATATCAGGCTCACACTGAAATTCAATAATAGTCAAAAATGTTGTCAAATAGCCATTTCTGCAAAGAAAATATTAAAGTAACTTAAAATATTAACATCAGCTTGTTCCAGCTCATGCTACACAGAATTCAAATGATAAAAGTACTTGTGCGACTGTTTAAAAATGCACTAAATAATTAGAAGAATTTATAAATTAGAGAGAACAAATAAGGTTATGGAATGCCATCGGCATGCAGAATCAAAAACTAATAAAATCATAAATTCTGAATAAATGTACCTAATTTTAAAACACTTTAAAATCTGACATTTCAGCTAAAGTTTAACCCGTTTGCCTAAGGAAGACAAGCTGACTTGCCATATGGCAGCCACTAAGTAGCTGCAGAAATAGAGTTAACTCAATTACCAAAGTATTGATATATGTAGGCATGGGGAAGCCACATACATTCTATGTAAAAGACTAAATAGCTATTCTACAGTGCCAAAATTATTCTATGAAAGTTATTTTAGTTAGTCAAAATTCTCTGTTTCAGTTTTCTAGTGTGAAAAAGCATGCTTTGACAAGATGGCATTGAGGGGTACCAAGTGAACAGCAGTGCAAGTATGGGAGGATTTTCACAACCAGATTCCTAAATCAGTGACTCAGAATCTCAACTTGATAGTTTGTTTGGAAAGTGGCTACAACACAGTAGCACTGATAGCAGAGGTACAGAGAGAATGAAACTGAAACTGAAGATGCAGTTGGTACTACCAACTTGACTCTCTGGATAAAACAACTTATTCATCGCCGCTTTAACCTGTCTAGTAAAAAATTATTTTCCCAGGGGAACCTTACAGGGCATTCCCCATTTAAAGGGTAAATGATTAGAAGTGAAATTAAAATCCAGAAAAGAATAAGACTTACGTATCAGCCTCCATGTTGACCTGTTGCACTTGCATTGATCGATGCATGTAGAGAGGTGCCCAAAGTGCCAAAGCACCCGCCACAAATGCCACACACGTGAAACCAAATGACAACAGCATAAAACTCTTGCTGTAAAAATCACAATAGAAAGACCAACATGACAGACTGACTTCAAACCTAACTTTTGTCTTTCTAAAATGTTATAATTCTTGCCCAAATAAGAAATTTTAATCTGCTTATAGTTTGCAAACACTAAAAAGATTTGGTGCTTCATTGCTAATCAGCATGACTGAACACACAATAAGTTTAGCATGTTCAACTGTTAACACTTTACAACGAGCTGCATTGGTTCCCAGTCACTTTTAGTACCATCCTGTTGCTAAAGTGTTAAAACAATAACCTTTTCACCCTTTTGCCCCACTGACATTTTAAATACAGCCTGCAAACAAACTAGCAACTTGTCCAGTCCAAAAACACCTTAAACTCAAACCCGGTATGTTCCAAAGGTTACTCTTGTAACGAAAACTAAAGCGTTATAGGAACTACATGCAAAAGCTGAAAAAATGCTTCATCTGTGATGCAGAAGTGAGAAAACTATTTATCCTATATATAAGTATATGACCTGTCATGGAGTATCAAACCAGTCCAACAAAGTGGACATTTTCAAATACTGTTAAAAGATGTTTTCGATATGCTAACTAAATCAGACTTACTGTTTCAATAGGTATAGAACATCGGACAGAAATGAAGTTCTCTGAATCTGGCCATGGGAAGCTTCAGCCCCACGACGAGGCTCAACAACTACTGCGCAGACAAGTATTGTGCAAATGACACCAAGGAAGGGTGTAACCTGAAACACAACACCATACATCTTCATCAACAAACACATCATTTAAAAATGGACAAGAAATCATTCATTCTCAAACATTTATAAACTTTGTCATTTACTGTAAAATGCATTATCTAATGTAACAATTCAGAATGTTATGCCAAGCTATATCTAATAAAACAGACCCATCTAGTAAAGACTATATCAGAAACTGTGGTCAATTTAATATAATGAAGCACAGGTTCCATTCATATTTCTCTTGCAAAAGTCTACAGGGCTTTGTCAGAAGTCTTCCTTCACAACACATAAATTATATTTCCGAGACCCAAAGCCATTATTTTAGTGCATAAGGTTAACTGTCAAACACAAGTATAAACAAGATATTTATCTATCTTGGACTCTGGCATTAATCAAAAGTTGGGGACTACTTTGAAACACTGCCAAATGGCATGTCTAAACACAGTCCTTGCACATGATAAAGCCATCAAGTACACTAGAACTTGAAGAACGCAAGAACTCAAAAAGTTAAGTGCAACTGGTGATCCAGCACACAATGCTCTATTTGCATAGCAAGTGACATCTGAATCTAATCAGTCTTACCTTAAAAAGTTAGCTTAAGCTCTAAATTTAGGAAGATAACACTTGTTTCTGCTCTCTCTCTACATATATATGTTTATACATACAAATATATTTACAAACAACAACATTAAATAGGCCAAGATAGGACATTGACCGCAAAAACAGAACACAACCATTGGTACTCACTCGAAGTGCCCACTGCCAGGAACCAAATGCCATCGCAACTTTTGACCCAACGATGTACCCGAGACCACTACAACGACAAAATCTTAACTTCAAGCAATAAATTAAGAGAATAAACTAACAAACATCTTTAAATTTAAACTCAAAGAACTCAAAGTGACCTTGACAGCATTCAGACATAGTTTTGACTTTAGCAATGTCTTATTGGTCTTCTTCTAATTATATAATGATCGTATAAATGTAAGAATAATTTATTCAGTATTTTTAAATCACTTTAAATAGCTCTCCACTGCTCGATAAATTGCTATTCTGACCTCTGACAACCTGGTGCAAAACGTTATTAGAAAAATATCAATATTACCAATCACTTGGTTTTAATTCTTGCCATATATATATATATATATATATATATATATATATATATATATATATATATATATATATATATATATATATATATATATATATTCAGGTAATATAACAAATTCGATATCATGAAGGCCAAATTCTTTCCATTCACAATATCGAATTATAGCCAAACTGAAGCAGATAAATCTACTCCCCTCACATGAAAACACACAACGAATCAGTTACACAGCATTACAGTTAAGAGTTCTCTTTCACTGCAGTCAACCAACTGACCTTCCAACTGGAATAGCAAAGAAAAAGATTGACAGTGCTTTGGTTCTCATTTTCTTTGGAACAGTGTCTGCAATGATGGATGGAGCAATGGTCGAATAGCTAGCTTCTCCAACTCCAACAAGAGCTCGCAGGAACAAAAATGTCCAGTAGTTCTAAAAGAAACCAGTACACAAAAGTCAATATAAACAAGTTCAGTAACTACTGTAAATGTAACGAGTGACTAACCACAAAAATGCATGCATCAAGACACCTTTTCTTGCAATGGTCCTGCTTTTTGGAATTAACTCCCTCCATTGACACGTGCCTCTTTATTACCTGGTGGCCCAAGTGCCGCGTTCCACAGTCTTAAAACCCTTCTATTCATTGGGTCTTTCGCACTGGGAGCGCCTCTGATTAGCGAACACTGTGATAGGCGCTTTATAAAGGTTCAGATACAATACAATACAATACTTAGTATAGCGCCTTCTTAACACCTCATGAGAGCACTGTAAAAACAGACTACTGAATTGAGAGAACTAATTAATCCAGACTTTTAGTAAGCTGCCCAAAGAAACTATGTCACAATTCAGTTTACCTTAGGTTCTCAATCATATTTATTTCAGTAATTGATTTTAAAACCAAAGCAGTATATACATATATATATACAGGGTGAGGCCGAAAAAAATAATCTATTACGAAATTGGCGATTTCTCGAAAACCGCTGAATATTTTGTTACAAAACTTCGCCAGTCTATTTGACACATATTTATCTACAGCGTGGCTAAATCTAATGAAATTCGAATCATGAAAACCAAAATGGTGCAACTCTGAAGTGAAACAATGTTATTTTCGTTTCAACAGACAGTTACTGACAGCAATAAGTAACAAAGTAACGACGCAAACAGTAATGTAACAAGGTTCAAGGTTACTTATTGTTATTGACAAGATTAGGCCAAGTGCTAAGTTTTGTGCAAGGAACGTTCGAAGTGACCACCGTTTGCTTTTACACAAGCTTGCAGACGTTTTCGAAAGCCCAGAACAGACTTCTGAATGGTCTCAAGTTGCAAGTCATTCCAGATGATTTTCAGCGTATTTTCAGTTCAGGAATGTTCTTCGGCTTTGTGGTAAGTTTGTTGTAGGTCTCAAGCATTGCACCCCAGACAGCATAGTCTAGTGGGTTCATATCTGGGGAATTAGGCGGCCACGAATCCTTGTCGATGAAGTCCGGACTGTGACTTGTTAACCAATCTTGGGCCAGCTTTGCGCCGTGAGCGGGCGCTCCATCTTGCTGGAAAATGAACTGATTTCCCAAGACAGCGTGACAGTCATCGACAAGCTTAGGCAAAAGATTCTCCACGTAGTACTTAGCATTGACTTTGGCCTTCTTGTCAATGAAATGCAAGCGTCCCTTACCCTCATAGCTGACACCTGCAGAAACCATGCTACTTTATGTAAAAATATGATTTCCTATTTCGTGAATGCCGTGTTCAGTTGAAAAAATGCAGTTCTTTCTTCTGCCTGATGTCATGATCACAAATATAAAGATACTGACATAAAATTTTCAAATAATATGCAAAAATATGTTACGAATAAGAATGAAAATATTTGTAACAAAATATTCAGCGGTTTTCGAGAAATCGCAATTTTCGTAATGGATTATTTTTTTCGGCCTCACCCTGTATATATACATATATATACATATATATGCGTGTGTGCATGTGAGTGTGTGTATACTAAGAGATCTAAATACATATGATATTAAAAGTATACAAACTAACATCTGCAGGAACAAAAGATCCTGCAAGCGTAACAATTGACCAAAAGAAAATTCCAGACGCCATGATGTATTTGCGGTTGTATCTATCACCAAGGTAACCAAAAACCGGAGACAGAAACATGTAGCTGATGATAAATGATGTCTGGAGCAACCCTGCCTGTCCATTATTAATGGAATAGAAATCCTTCACATCTTCCAAAACACCTGTAGTAGCAGAAACGAAATAAGGCTAAGATACAAGCAGCCTAGATCCAGAACATAGTCAAGTCAAACAGTTACAACTGAATAAATTTTAGCAAATTACATGTAAACTTTAGGCAACAACAATGTCAGTTACAAAAAAAGCAATGAACTATGTTCTAACATGAGCTTTTGAATCCAGTTTTAATCCCCTGTTAGCCATGAAAATTCTCCTCAGTATTTAGAATCTGCTTGCAGCCTCATTCTATCACTAAAGTTGACGGCAGAGGTAGGCACGTTGTTCTTGCAAACTTGAAATACTGATCTAGCCATTATTCTATTTAGATCTTGAAACCAATTACGTCAAAGATTTTAATTAGGTTGCAACATGTTTAATTCAACTGACTTTCTATTAACAGTCTACATCGATCAACTGCAGCTCAAATTTTACATAAGAATTTCTTACAGATAAAATGTCTGAAGGCTTACAATCAGACATTATCTGACTTATGACCAAACAGATTTCTTTCTAAACATGATGGCATTCATGCATACAAGTCTTCGGCCAGAATGAGGGTTACCTGCAGCACCATGTCAAATTGACATTCTATGCTCATTGGGATAAACATAGTATGCCTGGGAAGCACAGGTCACGGTTGTTTATTTCAACACCAACATGCTGCCTCTATAAGCTCCAGGACTCACGTTCCAGTAGAGAATATGAGGATAGTACCAGAAAATAACCTCATAGGTGCAGCTTAATAACATTCTAGGTAAGTGCATTATACAGGACATAAGGCAATTATTCTCAATCAGCTTCAATGATTCAATGGTGCACATGACAGGTAGGAGGAAAACACACATTCCAGCCAAGCATATTAAGTTTTTCTGTAATCGCCAACACGACACGAGTACCAAATTACTGAACAGCACTCACTTTAGCAAACATATAATTACTCTGTAGGATAACTGCACTGAAACTACCTACACGAGTACGCGAGTATGACGCATTCCTTTACACAATTTCAGTCTACTGACATCTAAAGAACGGAACTCTGAATTGTCAGGACACGAAAACTTAATAATCACAAGCAAATTGCGATGCACTGGCAAAACCAACAGACTAGTACATAATCATCAGAGGCAAGATCAAGACCTTTTGAAAGCCATGTGACTCTGAAGCTATATATTGAACCCCAGGAATTTGAACAACAGAAAAACAAAGGACCAAGTCAAGTAGTAAAAACACCCTGTGCTCCAAAGCACGCTTTTACCGCCTGGCAACTGAGCAGTTGTTTTGGTCTCCCATTTAAACTTCTCTCAATTTTTCAAACTGGCCACACTGTCACCATATAATTTACTCTTACCTATGACACATTCCTTTACACAATTTCAGTCTACTTACATCTAAAGAATGGAACTCTGAATTGTCATTCCCTACCAGTAGATAATCCCTTAAAGTAAGTAGTTAAACTGTGCAGAGCAGGAGTATTTTGGCAGCTCTTAGCTGTTTATATCACATCTCTTAAAACGGCTAAGTACATGATGGCACTGAAGGTCAAGTGCTAATCCACACAAGACAATACACTGAAGAGTCAATTTATCAATGCCTGCACATACCTACATACAGTGCTAACATATATGTCTAAAATATATACAGTAATACAGACCATTTTTACATATATATAGCAACGATAAAAACTTTAACTGAAACATATTTATGCCCTGTTTAATAAGAAAAATTTTGGAGAAAAAGGCATTCATTCACGTATTCAATAGTGTAGTGGTTAGCATGTTGGACTGTCAATCGAGTGGTCGGGGGTTCAAATCCCGCCAGGGCAGAAATTTGGTTTGAGATTTCTGTTCCACCTGTACCCCATAGCCAACTCAGCTATAATGAGTACACTGACCACACTCTGTCACTGGGAAGATGAGACAGCGAGGGAGAGGACTCGCCACCCGCTCTCGTATGCGGAGGCTAAGAAAATTAAGTCACTAACACTTCATACCCATGGCTGCCTCAGGGCTAGCGTAGGAGACTGCTCTTCTTCTTAGAACTTATAGTCTGAGTGGTTGGACTATGTCAAGTCCTCATCAAAGTTATTTTTTCTAGGCCGATTACTGCACCATACAGATATTTTTCATTATGGTTATACCACACTATCACTAAAACAAGTACTGTTGTTAGTTATTACTTAGGTAATAAGGCAGCTGACATGTAACTGGAAAAATACCTGCATATGTATCATATCTTGCTAAGCTATTTAAGTCTTGTTATTTTGACCAGAATTTATTTCAGACACATTCCTCCAGCCACTCAACCCAGGAGTAAACATCAACAACCACCCAGACAACTGCCAGCAACCAGAGCCACCAAACAGCATAGTGAAGAAACCTACGGTAATAGGTATGAACTAAATGTCATATATCAGTAGTTACACCCAAACATGTCTGCAGCAGCAACTATACAAGTGAAAAAGGGCAAGAACAGTGCTCACTAGAATCAAATGTACAGCATTGGAAAGAAGAGTACTTGCTAGGAAATCAATGAATGCATATTCTTAAGAGTATAAATTCTGCTTGTGACGTAATCAAATAGTGCATAAGACTGAAGAAGCGCAAGTTTTAGAAAACAGTTGATCTGAAAACTTCCATAGTGACATCAACATACACAAATTTTACATGATGCATTCAGAAGCAGACACAAAGCAAAACTGTAAGCAAAGCCCAGCAAATAACACCAACTGTCAGATGCCAGTATCCTATGAAAGCTGAAGAAAGTTTTTGCCCCAACAAAATTCTTAACATTTTAACCAATAAATCATCTGCATGAAGCATAGTTTTAAAATTTGGGATTTGCTCTGAAATTCACAGATGCTCAAAGTGTAGAGGATAGTGAGAAAAACAAGCAAGTCAATGACATAACAATTCAATTTCTCATCAACTTGAACCTTGTACAAATTACTGTACTCTTAGAAATATTAAAATCAACTAAGTTAACAGAATAATTTAAGAGCAATTAAATTAACCATGTCATGAGTTCCTAATTGATTTTGAGTACTACAGAATGCATTATAGGGTACTCTTTACTGTGCTACAACTGCAGTGTCATCAGCTACTCCTCCTGGTACAATAATAGTGAACTGTAAATCACAGATGCTCAGATATAGCAAAGGAATTTCTATAAAAAAAACCGCTGCATTCACATAAATCTCAAGAGATTACAATCTTTTACATCATAACTTATAATCTGATAGTTTTTTAGATATCCACCCTGCTAGCCACCTGATCATATAATATACAAAACTATTTCTGTCAGAACATGCCCACTTCATAGCTGCCAGAAGTGCAGAGAGGGTTGGTCATGACATAGTCAGCATGTTACAATGAAATCCACAGGTCAGCCATGCAAAACCTATCACGCTACAAAAGAAAACATTATTGTTGAGCAAAGTAAGAGAAACAACAAACCTGCAATCGTATATCTATCCATGTAGTTGATGAGATTTGCCAATAGCAAAATCGCCAAGACAAGATTCCGCCTCGTAGCACCTTGCCCCTTGGCATTTTCTTTTTCTTGACACGACTCTCCGTCCTTCTCAAGCAAAACCTCTTTTTGCTCAATATTAGAGATGAGGGGAGCTTTAAACACAATTCCATTGGCAAGATGTCCTTTTTCTTTTGGCTTGCCAAGTGATGGCATGGAACCAAAAATGAAGATGGGTGGGATAGTTCCATTTGACTCGGAGCAATGTCGATTTCGAATTGTTGGAGACATGGCATCTAGAGGCGTCAGCACTGTCTCGTTTTCAGTATAGACACTTGCATTTGTGGCAGCAAAGCAATTGTCACCGTGGTCACCTTTACCCATTGCTTAATGACCGAAGAACTAAAGATGTGGAATAAGGAAGCAAAACAATTGGCAGGCAAATGACTTTAGATGGGAGTTTAGCAGAATGAATTCATATATTCTGAAAACAAATTGTAAAAAATCTGTTAGAAGAACAATCAAATATTTGTGATTTATATTGTATATGCATGTATGATGCATGTATGCATCAGATACTATATATAGCACATTTACATAACTCACTATAATGTTACACACAAGACTAACAGATTTAAACAAGTGCTTTTCAAGACAGTCTGAAAAGTATGCTCCAGGGACAGAAATGCAACAGTACATGAATGAGATGGGACACTGTTACAGGAGAGCAGACCCAAACATAGGAAGGCATGACGGGTTCAAGCTGAAGTGCACTACCTTCGTATCTTTATGGACTGCAGAGCATAGCAATCGCTGACCAAGCTGGATTGAGACACAGAGCTCCATCAATTATGCCAGGACCTAGGACAGTGCCAACATGTGAGGAACATTTCATTGCAGAACGAAATTAGGCAGGTAAACTATGAAAAACCAATATACAAGGTAATCAATACATTTGTAGCTGATAAAAGCGTAAATCAGAAAACTTAAAATTAAAGGCAAAACATGTTCTAGCAAATCATTAAGCCTCAGTAATGAGAACAACATGGAAAAAGCTCAGTGATGAAAGAGCTAATATATCAAGTTATGATGTCTAGCCGTGAGTGTGACAAGATGCATCACCATAATCCGTAAAATAAACATCATAGCTCATATTTACAGCTCCTGGGTTTGAGGCTTCGCACAATATAACGTGAAAACTAGGCAAGGCCTGTAAAAGGAAGTCAACTGATTTAAGCCACAATGTTTAATTCATAGCTTCAGCATAGCTTTAACATCCTGGTTGTGCATTATAAAAGGGATGCTTTCCATGCAGCAGGATGATATTGGTTACCATCTAAGGTCAAATACTGTCATCATGCTTTGTCTAAGAAATGACTGCTTTATATCTTACAGACATGTTTTACTAGGGGCACTGCTACTCATATTCCATTTATTAGATATCTTTGCCTCTGACATTATTTGACTAAACCATTGTAAGAGTAATAATATATCCAGTATTCAAAACTTCAGACTTCTGTGGTTCAAGTAGCTGTTAAAGCATCAACAGATAGCAGGGTCAGTTCAGTGTAAATCTGCATTTAGTGATTAGTTAACTGTATGATACATGACTTATTCTTAATATATCTCACCAAAATAAAGTACAGCAATTCAAACATCACACACCAAAGCCAGACACAGAAAACTAACTAAACAAGTTAAAATTAAATAGTTAAAATTGTCATCAAGTTAACGATCGTTTTATAAGTTTCCATCCCGCAATTGATAAATAGCCGATTTCTTTCTAAAGAAACATCACGTCTTCATAACATGAGGATCGGTCATCGAATGACTAGTGCAGATAGCAGCCAACCATCCACCATGCCCAATACACGTCGATGGAGCTAACCATAAACTCGGTGCATCATAATCCATGCCGATTCATCATTCCACTGGAATCAACCATGACTCCCCACTAAACGACTCACTGGTTAGTCGCCTATGACTAGTTCTGCTCCATCAGAACAAAGTCATGGTTACATATACAAACGACCTCGACACACCGTCACCGCCCTTCAGCAGCGGCGGCGACTCCCACTATAACCAAGGCCCAGCAATCTATGGTTAACCGGCCGTTAGACGTGGCCAAAACAAACCCAAACACGTCTAGTCACTTTGAAAAGATTTGTGTTTAATTTACCTATCGTTCTGTTCGAACTGACTCAACACCTACCTCGCGCGTGTCTTATGTAACCAACTGGTATCCACGTAAGTATTTACGAGATTTTCGTAAACTACCGGCCGGCGAATGCGTTGAATGGCATTGTAGGTTATGGGAGACCGACAGTCATTAAACATAGCGCGATCCCTCCACGGCGCCGCCGACGCACGCTTCTACACCAATAGGCGTTAACCAAAGAACGCGCCACTAGTCGAACGCTATTGGCTGTCATTTAAATAATACCGTACTCTTTTAAGTTTCGCTCACAACACTCGGTTAAAAATAGGTAGTCCTAAACTACACGCGAAAATCGGTCAACAGTCTCTCGACTGTATTTTCTTATCATTCGTCTATTGTTTAGGTTCTAATTAAATCATACGTGTATGAAAGATGCAAGTTGGTCACAAATACCGTGGTTTACTTGGCACGTTAATTTTCTGTCAAACCTAGGCCTATAATTATGGTTACCATATAGGCCTAGATCGTAATTGACAGTTAAAAGGGGTTGGAACCCACGAAAATATAGGCCTAATCGACAAAATCGTGAAATTTCGTAGACAGACCAAGTTTTACAGAGAAAATGTTTGGCTCATTCCATTCTTTTCACTAATTTTAGGCCTAAATTGAACCCGTCAATCGCTAGCCTATAGGCCTAATAATAACCACTGCGGGGATCGTACGTGTAAATGAAATTAACATTTTGGGAGTCACTCTTTCTGAAAAAATTGGGTTCTCCTCACACATTAACAACATTTGTTGCAAAGCTAAGCAATCCTTTTTTGCTCTGCGAGTCCTGGTTTCGCATGGATTAACCGGAAGCCGCCTTCATGATGTTGTACGTTCCACCACAGTGGCACGAATGTTGTACTCATCTCCAGTCTGGTGGGGATTTTCCAATGGTCTTGAGAGAGATCGTCTCTCTGCCTTGATACGTAAGCTTAAGCGACAAGGGTATCTGCCAACTGATACTCCTACATTTGACTTGTTGTGTTCTAAGGCTGACGATGCTCTCTTTGTAGCAATCCTTCGTAACCCTGGGCATGTCCTCCATGATTTGCTCCCTCCGATACGATCTTCCGGATACTATCTTCGACCTCGCTGGCATAATCGCGAGATACCACGATGCGATCCTTTGACGGGGAAGGGTTAAATTGCTAGATTATTGCATAAATGATAAGAAAACGCTTGCTTTTTTTAATTACTTATTTTATCATTTTTATTTCGATTTATTATTACTTCTATGTTTTACAATCAATGCTTCTAACTTCTGTCCCATTGTGCGTTTGCTAATGGTGTAATAAAGAATATACTTACTTACTTACTTATAATACGTCACATTGATCGCTCGCGTTAGGCCTACGTCAAGCCATCCGCATTGCCATTTCCCAACCACCCATGTTCGGTAGGCCTAATTGAGCCTATATCAAACCTGCATTGCGCCTGCTGTGAACCTAATCTAATCAGAACATACAACTACAACTGAGTTTATTAGGTGGCGCAAGTGGAGTAGAAACTGCGAACCATCTTTGTGCCACAGCGTTGTTATGAACCCCGACCAGAACGTTAATCACTTGGTTAATCACCTGCGTTCTAAATGAAAATCGAACTGCGTAAGTGATAGATTCTCTGATAATTTAATATCCAGGCCTACACTTGTCATACCGCGTGGCCCAGTAGACTAAAACCACAGTAGGGCCTGTACTGTGCTAAAACCTAGACAAGTTGCTAGGAAACGAAAGCCAGGTACGGTACCCAAGAAGCCGAAGCTACAATTTGGAGGTATACGGTAACAGAAGAGGGGCGTGGTTTAAGTCGCCATACATGACGTGCGAGAGCCTGGTACGTGTGCACTTGAACTTCCGTGCAAAGGAGGTTGGGTTGTCATTGTAGTACGCGTGTGTCTTTTAATAAAAGCATCAGAAGTAAATTGAGAGAACACGCACGTGTTTCTGTTTACGATTAATGTTGCAGACCTACTATAAGACCCGAAAACACTCAACAGAGTGACAAAGTGCATAACAGAAAAATAAAAGTGTCCGTGCACTATGCTTAATTCTCGCAGTTACGAAATATCAATTGCGGCGCCTTTATTTTCTTCATCGCGACAGATCATGGTTAGGCTAACTAATTCCCACAAGTCGAATGAATTCCACCTCATTGGCTTCGAACCATGAGTTGGCTCTAAACTGATCAGAAAAAAGATTATACCTACTAGGCTACTAACCTTTTAAGATAAAAATTGTAAGATTGGGAAAATAAATAGGGCCTATCTGATTATCATCAACTATTAGGCCTAGGCCTAACTAATATATTTAAATTACATGGTCATGATAAATCCTGGGAAGCAAAAACAGGTAATCACTAATGTTGGAAACTTTAAAAACGCCATCAGAAAATTATTTTGAAATTTAAACGAAAATTCATAAAAAAACAAGAGAACTTTAGAAGAAAACACAATTATGTAATTATGCTGACTAAAAGTACAATGTTCGTGAAAATTAGCGACGTTGACTCTTTTACTAATTTGAGGCTACCGCTTTGCACTTTGAGCGGCGCTACGTAGGCCTATATTATGTTCAATTACAATTACATTTACAATTCTTAGAGTTGAGTAATGCTTTGCTACTTGCTCCATATACATGTAATTATATCGTCCTGGATCCCCCATCGATCAGTGCTTCCGTACTGTTGGCTATATATAAGAGGTCGTTGACTGTTGGAGTATGCCCTCGGAAGCACTACTGACCTACGGGGGAATATTCAATTAGTATAATAAACCGGCCATAAAAGACGAATGAAATGTTCACCCCTCATGAGAATGTAGGTCAGCAACGGTGAGGGGAAGATCTTTCGTGCTTTGTGGGTGTAGAGAAGTAGAGCAGTCCCATCAGCTAGCTCTGCGGCAACCATGGATATGCCGTGTTATCGACTTCAGTGGGCCATATAATATATATATATATATATATATATATATATATATATATATATATACTAGCTGGTTTATCCGGCGTTGCCAGAGGTTATAAGTTTCACACCACCACCACCACCACCACCACCACCACCACCACCACCACCACCACCACCACCACCACCACCACCACCACCACCACCACCACCACCACCACCACCACCACCACCACCACCACCACCACCACCACCACCACCACCACCACCACCACCACCACCACCACCACCACCACCACCACCACCACCACCACCACCACCACCACCACCACCACCACCACCACCACCAGTTAATGTGAAGTGAAATCCCTACTGGGATTGGCGAATCTTTAGAAATGCATGCCGGTGACAGAGAATAATCTTCTCGGGCGGCTCCATCTGGCGAATGAAAATAGGTCGACTTGAATTTGTAAAAAGTGGGGGTTTTGGAGAGTTTTTTGCCCGGGAGACCATGGTAGCGGTGAAAACGGGGGACGCGAAGCCTCACACTGGGTGTGTATTGTGTAATGCCCACCCCGAGACAGTAGTGAAGGTTTGGAGTGAAAAGCTCGAAAGGTGTAGAAATGCATTCCGGTCAAAGATCGCGTGCTACAGACAGAGGGACAGAGGGACAGATTCTTTGCTTTATATATATATATAATATTATATATATATATATATATATATAAAGAGAAGAATCTGTCTGTCTGTCTGTAACAGACAGTAACATCGATGTTTGACCGGGATGCATTTCTACAGTTTTCAAGCTTTTCACTTCACTACTGTGTCGGGGTGGGCATGACACACCAAGTGTGAGGCTTCGCGTCCCCCGTTTTTACCGCTACCATGTGTCCCGGGCCAAAAACTACCCGGCCAATGCATTTTTAGCTGGTAAAAAAAATTACACTCAACCTATTTTCACTCGCCAGATGGCGCAGCCGGGTTGAGCAGCTACAGTACGGATTCGCTAGAGGGATTGAAACTTTCGGGTTAAGCAGTGTTTTGTTGCTTATTCGCTAGAGGGATTGAAACACCCAAAACGCCGGGTTAAGCAGCTTCGCGTCCCCCGTTTTGACCGCTACCATGGTGTCCAGGCCCAAATCCTCCGAAACCCGGGCAACGCCGGGTAAACCAGCTAGTATATATATATATATATATATATATATATATATATATATATATATACATACATACATACATAGTGGGCCATCTATATATATAAAGAAGAAACTCTGTCTGTCACAGCGACTTTGACCGGGATGCATTTCTAAAGTTTTAGAGCTTTTCACTCGAAACATCACTACTGTGTCGGGGTTGGCATGACACACCCAGTGGTCGGCTTCGCGTCCCCCCTTTTCACCGCTACCATGGTGTCCCGGGCAAAAACCTACCCGGCCCATGGATTTTTTGCGTGGTCATAGCAACTTACACTGAACCTATTTTCACTCGCCAGATGGCACCGCCGGGTTAAGCAGCTACAGTACGGATTTGCTAGAGGGATTGAAACTTTCACTGAACTAGACCCGGGCTTTTTGTTGCTTATTCGCTAGAGGGATTGAAACTTATAACCCCGGGCTGGTGGATGGAGGGTGGATGGAGGATGCTGGTGGATGGATGGAGGGTGGATGAAGGATGCAGTTGGACGGAGGGTGGATGGATGCAGGGGCGTCCATCCCCCCTTATGCCTATGACGCATTCCCCCCGCCCATGTTATCAGATTCCCCCCACGACGACGTCTCCAGACGATTGGCCGGCTGTCGACAAAAGAGAAAATATCGATTACCGTACAGTCCGTACTCTGAAGCACAATTTTACTCTTGAATTCTGTAGCTTTCAGTTCGCTAATCAAGCAATTAACATTATACATTATACAGTATGAAGGCTTGACGATGATGACGAGCAAAAGACACATCTGTCGAAAGGACAGTGGATTGAAAGTAGTTATGTTAAGACAGAGGCGTACCGCCATAGCCGCCAAACAGTGCAAACCGAGCTATGTATAAATTGTGTGAAATTTATATATACCTTGACCTTGTAGTCTTCCACTTGTGGTGTGTACTACAATGTATTCGCCATTTGTCACTACGGATAAGCATGCCGCATAACGGCTCGCAACATTTATTCTTCATTAAAACTGTCTCTGGGCATGATTACTAGTAAAATGAAATTGCAAAGTATTAGCACATCAAAATTAAGAAACACTTGTAAATCAAAGTATCTCATCTTGCGGGAGACTAAGTCAACCGAAGAGTACCCCTCCATACACCCCTTTGCCGCATTCACCCCAGAGGCGAGAAATCTGATACCGGCCGACTTGTGTGCAAACCGGGCTGTTAGGTCTATCTGCCTTCCTCTCTGCCTGCCTGCCTGTGTTCCACCCTACCGGCCTGGAGTCAGCTCTGCAAGGTTGATGGGGCTACAAGGGATCGTGGAGGAGAAGAGGGCAATACAGAGCTGTATAATGTTGGCTGTTACATTAAAACACTGGAACCTCCTATGGTCCGAGATTAAATGTGCCGCGTGCGATACGCCAACATTGACTAGTCGATTAATCACTGAAATGGAAAGAATGAGCAGACATTTAACTTTACTGTACTAAAAATTTCTTCTTTCCCCCCCTGAAAAGGTGATGAAGATTTCTGCTTCATTCCCCCCATAGGATGGACGCCCCTGGATGGATGGAGGATGCTGGTGGATGGAGGGTGGATGGATGGAGGATATTCGCTACAGGGATTGAAACTTATAACCCCGGGCAACGCCGGGTAAACCAGCTAGTTATATATATTCAAGTGATATTATAATACGATCAGATGATCAAGCATTTTCTGTAAAAGGCGATTTAGCCTACTTATAGTTTCTTTAAGACCTAGTAGTCGGGTCAATATATGACAAAAAACCACCAAACCCCCAAAAAATTGATACAAAAGGTTTCTCAACTGATTTTGTTACCATTTGGCATGCTTATTAACATAGTAAAAGTCTACTCTGTTCTGACCATTCGAAAATGGTCATTTTCAAGATGGCGTCCAAGATGGCTGCCGGGAGCTAAAATTGTTCATATCGTAAGCAATATTCAACCTAGAAAGGCGGTTTTGGTGTCAAAACGTAGGGTTTATTGCTTAGCATTCAGTTAAAATAACTTTAAAATCACTTAGTGTATCATTTCAAGATGGCGTCCAAGATGGCTGCCGGGAGCTCAAATTGTTTATATCACTCTCAAAAGTTAAAGCTAGAAAGGTGGTTTTGGTGTCAAACCGTAGGGTTTATTGCTCAGGGTTCAGTTGAAATAACTTTAATCACTTAATGTATCATTTAATCACTGAATGTATCAATTCAAGATGGCGTCCAAGATGGCTGCCGGGAGCTCAAATTGTCTATATCTCAAGCAATATTCAACCTAGAAAGGTGGTTTTGGTGTCAAACCGTAGGGTTTATTGCTCAGGATTCAGTTGAAATAACTTTAATCACTTAATGTATCATTTAATCACTTAATGTATCATTTCAAGATGGCGTCCAAGATGGCTGTCGGGAGCTAAAATTGCCTATATCTCAAGCATTATTCAACCTAGAAACGTGATTTTGGTGTCTAACCGTAGGGCTTATTGCTCAGTGTTCAGCTGAAATAACTTTAATCACTTAGTATATCATTTACTGACATATCTAAGGACGTTGAACCTATGATCATGCATAATATGGTCGGAAAGCCTGTATTTATATTGCCATTCAGAAGAAAGGATAAAGCCTGGAGCCTTGGAAAAACCTCAGCTATTGCGGTCGCAGAGGCAGCCTTTGACAGTTTTGTGCTATAGGCCACCTGCAACGACAAAAAATGCTGCCCCTTAATGAGCACACATATTTCCATTTAATTTCTTATTAACTAATTATATTATTTTTATTTTCGGAATTTGCCGGCTCTTGAGACGTGCCGCTCTACGCAGCCGCCTAAATCGCCTATACGGTACCTAAAGTCGGGACTGTGCGGTCGCAGCGAGCCGAAACAACGATTCCTCTCTTCTATTCGAACGTTTCCTGGTAGTTGCCGAAACTGGAGAGATTATCGTTAGAGGAGGTTATGAGTTATGAGTTACGAACTCAGTCCTTTCCCTTCCACCCTCTTTAGAAAGGCCGATAAATCACAACTAGCTCATGCGATCAGTGAACATGCAAGGGATAGATTCTGTCCCAGAGACAGAGAGACACGTCCTCGATGAAAATTCGTTACTTCATCGGATATTGTGGAAAAAAAGGAGAAACCTGTGATGCAATAGCACAGTCGTAACCCGACTTCACCGTCCGGCAATATGGTGCAGGTACAACGGTTGTTTTTGACGGATATGAGCCAGGATCATCCACTAAAGACAATACGCATCTGAGAAGAGGCCACAATATTTATCCTGTTATCAGCTTCACTGCTGAAACAGGCAAGAAAGAGGAGTTCTTGTCAAGAGCTGTCAATAAACAGAAACTGATATGGTTGCTGAGGGATGAGCTCAGAAAAAGGGATTGCTCTGTGGTCTGTGCACCTAGGGAAGCTGCAGTGAGACATCTCTTCTACACACAACTACGCTAATCGCAGAAGATACCGATCTCCTCATCTTACTCCTCTCCTTTTAAAGCCACATTGTAAAAGTATTTACTTCGGATCTGACAAGACAAAAGATGATGGCAAAGTGTACAACATAAACCATCTTAAGAAAATCCTCAGAAATGACATGTGTTCTCAGCTGTTATTTATCCACGCCGTGACAGGTTGCGACACGACTTCTCGCATATTCGGCGTTGACAAAAAGAATGCTTTTCAGAAGCTTGTAAAATGACACACTATCCTTCGGTCATGTGCCAATGCATTCACCATCCCAAATCAGACCACAGAGGTGTCCTGCTTGGTGGCAAGTGCACAGATTCTTTTGCGAAAATGCCATATAACAACTTCAGCAGGAAGGTTGAGTATGCTTCATCATTTGTATCACCAGAACGTATTCACCTACCGAAACTGCTACTAAACTTCATTGTCGCAGAGCGTACTACCAGATAATTATATGGATGAGAAAAGCAGAGAGTATGGATGCCATGAACTGGGGTTGGAACCTCCAGGATAATCGGTTTGCCCCAGTTATGTCAACGCTTCAGAAAATTCTCTTGAAAGTCATTCATTGCAACTGCTGCAATTCCTGCAAGACACTCCACTGCACCTGTAGAAGAAATGGACTCCCGTGTACTTCTGCCTGTGAACCGTGCCAAATTAAAAATATATGCCAATCCACATAACAAGTTTCTTCCGAAGCAGTCGGGCGATGATGATGATGAGTAGAGACTAATTGTATGTGTAAGCTATGTAACTGTAAACTGTATGATCATTGAATTTGTCAGTAAATGATATACTAAATGATTAAAGTTATTTCAACTGAACACTGAGCAATAAACCCTATGGTTTGACACAAAAACCACCTTTCTAGGTTGAATAGTGCTTGAAATATAGACAATTTTAGCTCCCAACAGCCATCTTGGACGCCATCTTGAAATGATACACTAAGTGATTAAATGATACATTAAGTGATTAAAGTTATTACAACTGAATCCTGAGCAATAAACCCTACGGTTTGACACCAACCAAAACCACCTTTCTAGGTTGAATAGTGCTTGAGAATTTGAGATATAGACAATTTGAGCTCCCGGCAGCCATCTTGGACGCCATCTTGAAATGATACATTATGTGATTAAATGATACGTTAAGTGATTAAAGTTATTTCAACTGAACCCTGAGCAATAAACCCTACGGTTTGACACCAAAACCACCTTTCTAGCTTTAACTTTTGAGAGTAATATAGACAATTTGAGCTCCCGGCAGCCATCTTGGACGCCATCTTGAAATGATACATTAAGTGATTTTAAAGTTATTTTAACTGAATGCTAAGCAATAAACCCTACGTTTTGACACCAAAACCGCCTTTCTAGGTTGAATATTGCTTACGATGTGAACAATTTTAGCTCCCGGCAGCCATCTTGGACGCCATCTTGAAAATGACCCTTTTCGAATGGTCAGAACAGAGTAGACTTTTACTATGTTAATAAGCATGCCAAATGGTAACAAAATCAGTTGAGAAACCTTTTGTATCAATTTTTTTGGGGTTCAACCATATATTGACCCGTCTATAGTTATTTTAAAGTAACTGACATGATATTGAGACAGCAGGCTGCACATATAAAGTAGGCCTATACTGTGATACACTCAAAACTTTAGTGACCAACAGACCATATATTCAGTGAAGTGCTCATTGAGCGGTCGTTTCACCACCGTTGGTTATCCGATGCTCGCTTGCGTAGATATACATGAGATTAATTCATTTTGATAATTTATATAGCGCCTCTCCAAGAAGCCTATTTAGAGATGCTCCCAGTCCAGCCACGGTTAAACAGAGAACAGAGGCAGTGAGGCACCAACAGGCTTAAAAATTGGACGCACACCCCTTCCATCCCCACCCGTCCTCTGTCTGCCACTCGTTGTCATACACTGAAAATGACTCGGAGTGACTCATAATTTATGTAGACTGTAGAGTATAACATATGCATACGATATATGATATTATACATACTGTATGGTAAACTAAAATTACACAGTGAAATTGTCATGTATGATGCATGCTTACATTTACGTAAGAAAATTGAAATAGCCGCTATAGAGAGAGTGAGAGAGTGAGTAGTGACAAGTGTAAATAATGTCAATTTAGATAACACCTAGGCCTAATGCATTAACATGCCGTATTGCCGTTTTGCAAAAATATCGATGCGATACCTATTCCTTGGGTGAATTTGATTTGGTGGGTGGACGCAGGCGCGTCCAGTGCGTCCGCCTGTGGGCGCCCCTCACATAAGCTGCATTAACTCCGCTACTGCATGTCCGTGGCCCATTGCCAGGCAGTGCCAGTCCCAAGCCTGGATGAAGGAGGAGGACGACAATAACTATCTTTGTTATCTCACAGTGTCGTTAAACTGAGACTATAGGAGGACAAGCTGCAGAGGCGTAAGTTTGGTCTAGAAAGTGGGGGGTACCAAATTTCGCATCGTTTCCCCTTCAAAGCTGTTAAATAATTATAATGGCGCCCAATGAATTTATATTTGGTGCCATTTATGGGCAATGACGAATAATAATGATAATGATGCTGATGCTGATAAAATAATGACAATAACAAAAAATAATTATGATAATAAACGTAATAATAAATACAATAACAATAATAATTATATAATAAATAATAATAATAATAATAATAACAATAATAATAATAATAATCTTCGTTTAATATCTTCAAACTGACAATAACGCAGTGTGATTACAAATCAGTATGAACGGATGATCACAAGTTATTACAGGAGTCGAATTTAACTGTACACAGCAGCCATGCAAGGCGCCCATCACGTCCTACATCTCATTTTAACAACGCGCCATCTCGCGAATGAAAGGCTGAGTGGACCTAAATTTGGGAGGGTAGCGGGAAGCGATCCCGCTACCTCTTGCTCTTCACGCCAGTTATGTTACCACTACTCTATGGACCCCCCAAATAATGACAATAATAATAATTTAAAATGACTAACAATATACGTGTTTCATTATTGAAGAGACGTGTGTCGATCATAATTGAAGTGACGTAACAATAGGCCTTTATTCTCTAAATCTAAAATTACTTATTATAGACGTGTTCAATAATTGATATGACGTACGTAACAATTGCTAGTCTTTTCTTTAAAGTAAATAGACTTTTTCATAATTTAAGTAACATAGCCAAGGCCTTTATTTTCTAAATCCGAGATAAAAAATAATAGACGTTTTAACAATTGGGATGACGTAACAATAAGCCTCTGTTTTCTAAATTTAAAGTTAATAACGGTAGACTTTTTCGTAGTTGAATTGACGTACCAAAAGCCTTTCTTCTCTAAATGTAAACTTATAATGACAATACACTTAATTGAAGTGACGTAACATAGGCCTTTATTGTATAAATCTAAATATTACTAAATAATCTGTTTCGTAATTGAAGTGACGTAACAATAGGCCTTTGGTTTTTAAAATTAAAACATACAATCAACTTTTTTCATAATTAAAGTGACGTAAAATGGGCCTTTATTCTTAAAAGTTAAATTTACTAACAAAAAACGTGTTTCATTATTGAAATGACATTGATATGCCTTTATTCCAGGGGCGTAACTTTGTCTAGAAAGTCGGGGGGACCAAATTTCGCATTGTTTTAGCTTCGCGACTGCTAAATAATTATAAAGGCTTCGTTTGTACTACAAGCATAATAATAATTCCAGGCTTACTGCTGCTGCTGCTGCTGCTGATGATGATGATGATAATAATAATAATAATAATAATAATAATAATAATAATAATAATAATAATAATAATAATAGGGGCCTAATAATGATAATGATGATGATGATGATGATAATAATAATAATAATAATAATAATAATAATAATAATAATAATAATAATAATAATAATAATAACATTAGGCCGATAACAATGAGGGCGATGATGATCACACTGATAATAATGCTCGGTAATTGTTTTGAATCTTGAGGGTTTCCTCAGATAAAATAATAATGGGCAAAAACAATGGGTACGGAAAAGTGGGGGTACGGTACCCTCCAGTCCAAAAACTTGGAAGGGGGGCACGGGTACCCCACGTACCCCCTGTAAATTACGCCTGTGATAAGCTGCACTGACCAAATTTCATCATCAGTAGCGGTTGGTTGTGCCTGTAAAGGTGGCCGCCCACGAACAGCGGTCAGCTACGAAACCGATAACGAGATGAGATGCATGGAGGAGTTGAAGTGATGACAGACACTGAAATCTATATAATGTTATCAGTATGTAGCCCTCGGAACCGCCGCCATTCGCCGCCGCCTAAGCCCTCAAGTCGAAACCAGTCGTTAAGCTAGCAGTCGACTGCTAGCGACTTCGTTCACGTTAATATTTTGTTTATTGCTTTTATCGCGGCCTCGAAGTTTCGATTTTTGACGAAGACATCAGCAGCAGGAAAGAAGCAACACTTGCTTATAAGGCACAGTCTAACAGACTACCGGTGAAACAATCAGTCGCTGTCAGGTCACTTACTACTTATACTTACTACCTGTCCGAGGGGTGTCTAACTTTGCATGACGTGACGGATTCGTTTTCATCGATAATGGCGTCTGTTCGTAGTCTTCGTACTGGCAAGCGTAGCGTTGAATGTATACGACTAAGTCGCTAAGTCAGACGCTAACTCATCAAGTCAGTCGGTAATTACTTAGCGACTGACTCCGGAGACTATCAGTAGGCTTTATAGGCCTAATTAGAACTGCATGTGACAGCCGACAGATAAACTGAGACGTGGACTCCTATTTATTAACCTAACGTATAGGAGTTCGTGACTGAGCCCACACAATGAATAATTATATGCATGTGGCCAAATGGCAGCAAACGACTTATTGAAGAGACCTTATGACTTAACCTACCCGATATGGCAGTCTGTCTGCAGTACAGAGTCTTTTGAGATCAGGGAGTTTGTGGGTTGCAGTGGCATGGCCTGCTGAGATGAATGCTGAGAAAATTCCCTTTGACCGAGAATGCATTGAACATGCTTCAGGCGACAGATTTCGCGTTTAACGGACAGTGTTAGGAAAGACATCATAGAATTAGTTACCTGCAGTAATGTTTGAAAGTTTAGGGACCTGATCGAGATCCCCAATACGCAGTGAGCAACCCTATAACCTTAACCCTGAACCTTCAAGGATAGCATTCAACCAATGTGCCTGCGGTCTGACGATCGAAGAGAAGTTGGAAGGACGCGATCTGATCACTCTAACGAACGAGTTCTTACTTCGACCCAAAACAGAGCGGATATATATAGGTTCGATGTAGGTTACGATTCGAAGCTATGTGGCAAAGGTTATGTGAGGGTTTCATAAGACCATCAAACCTATCCATGCACTATTCTCTTAATATATAGGATGAAACAATACTTTGAACTCTTTGCAGCAGCGTATATCAGCCAGGATATTTTGCGCCCGCGGGGGGGGGGCGAACTATGAAATTGGCGCCCCTCTGTTTCATTTATTTCATATTTTCCAAATACATCGAATGGCAAGTTAAATTTTACTGAAATAAAAAATTATATGAAAAATAGGGCCTACAGATAGGCCTAATATATGGTGTCCCTTAGTGCTCAATTGGGCGATAAAATCATACGGTACCTGACAACTGGTTTGTAAGTAATGAGGATATAACTGGCCATTTTTGGCCACCAAAATTAAACCTTATAAATTTATTTGGGATAAATTAGTTAAAATTGCATCAAAATTTAGAGTAAAATTATTTATTTTGGCGCCCCTTCCTTTCGCGCCCGGGGACAAATGTTCCTCTGCACTCCTTAGCTACGCTAGGGGTGCAGAGTCTTTCCCGAGAAAAGAATGAGAGAAGTTCTACCTCGATGATTATTGTATGAATGCACACACACACAGACACACACAGACACAGACACAGACACACACACACACACACACACACACACACACACACACACACACACACACACACACACACACACACACACACACACACACACACACACACACACACACACACACACACACACACACACACACACACACACACACACACACACACACACACACACACACACACACACACACACACACACACCTACACACCCACACCCACACACACCCACACCCACACACACACACACACACGCACACGCGCACACACACACACATATATATCTGTGTATGCAAGTAAGTAAGTATGTATGTATGCATGTATGCGCATATGCATGTGTGTATGTAAGTTCGCATGTATGCGTATATGTATAATTATATGTATGTATGTGTGTATGTAAGCATGCATGCAAGTATGCATGTTAGCATGCACGTATATATGTAATTATGTATGCATGTATATATGTGTATATGCAGGGGCGTCTACCCCCCCCCCCCAAGTCATTGGAGCAACGTCCCTTTTCCCCCTCTTCTTCCCCCTTCCCGTTCCTTCCCCCTAAAATGGTGGCACACACACTGACAGATCTTCCCCCCTTATTTCTGGGATGGAGCATTTGCTCCAAGGTTTCTATGGTGTAGACGCCCCTGTGCAGGGGGCGTCTATCCCCCCCTAAGTCATTGGAGCAACGTCCCTTTTCTCCCTCTTCTTCACCCTTCCCATTCCTTCCCCCCTTAAAATGGTGGCACACACACTGACAAATCTTTCCCCCCCTATTTCTGGGATGGAGCATTTGCTCCAAGGTTTCTATGGTGTAGACGCCCCTGCCCCTGTGTATATGTAAGTTGTTACATGCATGTCGACCTAGTAAGGGGAGTGGCAGATGGCGTCGCATGTGACACGTAGGCCCTAGATTTGTACCTGTCCGTATACAGCTTATGGTTTCATGGAAAGGATGAGTTGGTAGACGTTGGCGGGAGCCCAGCCTTGCTTGATTTTGCTATAAATGTGGTCGATATGTGAAGTGAGCAGTTCACTGCGGTTGAGTTTCAGTTCAGTCTGGCGTCTGTGCTATGATCGTGTGATGTTTTAAGAAGAAAACTGAAGTTTTACTAGAGGTGTTGCTCTTGACATACTGGGTGGGACCTCCTTGGACACGAGCTATGACCCAATTAGTCCGAGTGATGTTGTGTTCTGATTTATATTACCTGACTTTGTTTCTTATTCCATCGAATCCTGCATATAAATATATAGTGCATTGTGCGGGATTCTGTCAACTGGCATTCTCTGTAGGCCTACATGTCCAAACCATCGGAGTCTTCGTTGAACGACTTTGTTTGTTTGGGTACCTATTAGGCCTACCTAATGAGTGTCCTATGTCATCATTTCTTATTTTCTGTATTCTTGAGACTTCTGCGATCTTCGGCAGCCAACTCAATTCTGCTGTAAGAATTATTTTCTCATCCTGCTTTTGCTTTGTCCAACATTCCGACGTATAGAAATATCGGTTGCATTATCGTCTAGTATATTTTTGTCTTGGTTTTATTTGCTAATTCTCTGCCTCTTCGTATCCTGTTCAATCTTCCAAATGCCTATATGAAGTGCGTCCATTTCTCCTTTGTGCAGAGGCGCTCTCAGGCTTAAAAAATTGGACACACAGCCCCAAAAATTGGACACACACACCCCTCCCGTACCCACCCTCCCTACCGGTCCCCTTTCCGCCGCTCGTAGTGATACACTGAAAATGACTCAGAGTCCCTCATAAAAGTATAGTGTATGTGTATAATGATATCATACGATATTATACCAGAGCCGTGTTAAAGAGTTCGGGGGCCCTAGGCACAATCCGCACAAAGTCCACAAATCGTAACAACCGTTAACGTAACCCGATTTCCGCCTCGATCTCTAAGACTAGTCTCAGATATAGAATAGGCCTACTGCATTAATGCATTGCATGTGCATATGTGTCATTTTTTACTACAAGTGTAAAATAAAAGTTTTGTTTAACATACGTTACAATTTCCATTGAAACTGAGATTGCAATGAGTAAACGTTTTCTATATATCATGGATTGACAAGATTGTGACTTTGTAACGACATTTTCTTACAAACATCGCTTTGTGTTTTGTTCTGAGCAAAGTCTCTTATTATAATTATTATCGAAATTCAAAGATCTGATTCTATGCTCACAACAGAAAGGCAATATATCTATGTCGAAATCAGTCGCTAAGCTATCGACTGCTAGCGACTTCGTTCACTTTAATATTTTGCTTATTGTTTTAACCGCAGAGTATCGATTTTTGACGAAGACACCAGTAGCAGGACAGGAGCAACACTTGCTTCTAAGGCACAGTGCGACAAACTAACAGTCTAACAATCACTCGATATCAGATCATCAGTTCTTTACTTACTACCTAAATACCTACCTACTTACTACTTTATTAGCTAGCACTTGTTTTAATCGACAATGGCGTCTCCTCGTACATGCAAACGTCTCGTTGTAAAAGCGGTCACTCGCTAGTTTCAACGCCTTCAGCCAGTGGTACAAGTTGTACAACTGCAGATGAAGTCAGGAAAATTGATATGTTTGTAAAATTGGCAAAAATAGGCGGCCTTAATTGTATTGTATTGTATTCAACAAAGAGTACAAAATTGGATTTAGTCGTGTGCTTTGTTCCTTTTATAAACACTCAATTGCGTCTGTCACTTTTCATAAAATCACATTAACATTCACAGTCATCCGTCTGTCCTCTGGCAGCATGCCCACATGGGACGTAGCCATATAGGACCCATATTCCCATATTGAATCCGTATAGAACCCATATGGATCATCTAATGCCCACGGAAATGATGGCACGGTCAGTACATATGCGGTAAAAGGCATTATATTGTTGGGTGACTAATAGAGATAGCTGATTACTTGAGAGGTCGATAGCAAGTCTGTAAGTCAGTCGAAAAGTCTAAGCGACTTAGTCAGTTGATAAGGCTTAGTCGACTGTGTTGTTAGGTCAGTGGCTAACTCATTTAGTCAGTCGCTAATTCCTTAGCGGCTGAGTCCGGGTACTACTTGAATTGTAGTAGTTGGTCTTTTCAATCGCCAATATTTAGGTTTTCTCTGCGTTGATCATTAGTCCGAATCTTCTACTGGTTTTGTCAATCTGTGTTGTAATATTCTGTAGTTCTGGTCAACCTCTACCGATGAGGAGGCTAGTGTCGCCAGAAAATCGAATATTATTCAACAGCCCTCTATTTAATTTGATTCCTGTTGTATGTGTGTAAGTATGTGTGTAAGTATGTATGTATGTATGTATGTATGTATGTATGTATGTATGTATGTATGTATGTATGTATGTATGTATGTATGTATGTATGTATGTAGGTGTGTATGTAAGTAAGTAGGTATATATGTATGTATGCATGTATGTATATGTATGTATGTATGTATGTACTATGTATACGTGTATGTATGTATATATGTCTGTATGCGTGTGTATGTCTGCATGTATGCATATATATGTGTGAATGTACGCATGTAAATATGCAGTTGTATGCGCTCAATTGTGTATACCGTACTATGTATCAGAGATTTGGGCAAAAACATTGAATTAGTTTTGTCACACCGTATTTCGCCAGATGGCGACATTTACAATCCTTTTTGCATCCATACTATAATTAAACGTCTCTTACAATTGTTTGTGTATATGCATGCGTGCATCTATGCAGATAATATATATATATATATATATACATATATATATATATATATATATATATATATATATATATATATATATATATATATATATATATATATATATATATATGAGTGCATCTACGTATGCACTAGTTGTATTTTTATGTAGGGGGAAGTGGGGCAAAGAGATTCAACGAGGCAAAGAAACTCAGCGCTATAGAAATTTATACAACCAGAAAACAGGTAACCAGTCAATCTATAAACCTTATAGACTCACTTCCGGCTTAGGTGATAGTATTGATATGCTTGGCCAAAAAATGTTTTGTTTCTTATTTTAAGAAAATAGATATTTTGTCATTTGCAATATTGATATAGTTTTTGCTTGCAAATCGATCATCACGTCCATATTGGACACATTTCGGGTAAGTAAACAAATTATTAGTAAGACACGTATCACACTTCAATTAGTGTTTCGTAATCTAGCGTGCACGGACCTCTTCTATTATCACCCCCCCGAGAACAGCCTACCTATGGTTTGGGGCAAAGTGATTCGCAACTGAGTTACTTTGCCCCATGCTGTGTCGTTTTGCCCCAGTATAGTATTACTTTGCCCCATGCCGTATTGTTTTGCCCCAGTATAGTATTGCTACAGTATTACTTTGCCCCAGGCTGTTTTGTTGCCCTAATGTAGTAATATTAGTTTGCTCCCGAGATTTATATAAGGTATTTGCACCTAAAATTTGTAGCATTGCACCAACTGACCTTTTCCCTTCTTAATTTCCTTTGTAGACATCCTAGGCTACTTCAACCAAAGAAATCATCTTTGGTTATTATTTAGCCTAAAAATATTATTTATGTTAACTCTAAACAGATATTACATTATACTTTCAGATTGAAAATGGTAAGAAATTACAAACGCAAAACTGATATGGCATTGTGGACTCTTGAAACTATGCAGGCAGCCATAACAGATATTAGATCAAATCAAATAAGCCTCAGACAAGCTGAACAGACGTATGGGATACCACACGCCACAATACGGCGCCATCTCATGAAAACAGTTAAAACACCAGGCAAGTTAGGAAGATTTCGATGTACATTGAATGAGGAATATGAAACTGAACTGGTACAGTACATAATTGACATGCAGCAGCGATTCTATGGGTTAAGTTTGACAGATGTTAGACAATTAGCCTTCCAGCTTGCAGAAAGAAACAACATTGATGTTCCATTTTCCAAGGTGACGCAATTAGCAGGAAAAGATTGGATGAGTGGATTCTTGCGGAGACATAAAACGATCTCACTAAGAACACCCGAGGCGACTTCTCTCTCACGTGCAACCGGTTTCAATAGGGTGCAAGTTGGCAAATTTTATAATCTATTAAAATCAGTTTTGGAAACCGAAAAAATTCCACCAAATCGAATTTACAATATGGATGAAAGTGGGTTGAGTACTGTGCAAAAACCCGGAAAAATACTTGCAAAAAAAACTCAGAGGCAAGTTGGAAAGTTGACGAGCGCCGAACGAGGGCAAAATATTACCATAGTCTGCGCCATGAGCGCAACAGGCACATACATCCCACCTGCTTTCTTATTTCCAAGAAAGTATATGGCTCAAACACTGATGAAGGGCAGTCCGCCTGGTTCTCAGGGCTATGCAGTGCCGAGCGGCTGGATGGATTGCGACACTTTTGTCAAGTGGCTCGGACATTTTCAAATACATTCTCATTCAAGTGAAAATGAAAAGGTGCTTCTACTGCTTGACAACCATGCCAGTCACAGAACACTAGATGCAGTGAACTTTGCAAGGTCAAACGGCATAGTTATGCTTTCAATTCCTCCACACACAAGCCATAAAATTCAGCCACTAGATCGTACTTTTTTTGGCCCGCTCAAAACTGCTTACAGCAGAGGTTGCGACAAGTGGCTTGTTTCCAACCCTGGAAAACGCATAACGATGCACGAAGTAGCAGCCATATTTGGTGATGCGTATGGCAAATGTGCTTCTGTAGATAAGGCTGTAAATGGTTTCTCGTCAACAGGAATTCATCCGTACAACCCGGATATCTTCACCGACGAAGATTATGCTCCTTCTTCAGTGACAGAAAATGCCGATCCAAATACATCGGTTGTTACACAAGCGGAAACCTCAGCAGCAAGTTCTACTAGTAGGCCTACGACAACCGCGAGTGATCAAGCAGAGATTCCGACGAGAAAGAGGAAAGCAACCGCGAGTGATCAAGCAGAGATTCCGACGAGAAAGAGGAAAGCAACCGCGAGTGATCAAGCAGAGATTCCGACGAGAAAGAGGAAAGCAACCGCGAGTGATCAAGCAGAGATTCCGACGAGAAAGAGGAAAGCAACCGCGAGTGATCAAGCAGAGATTCCGACGAGAAAGAGGAAAGCAACCGCGAGTGATCAAGCAGAGATTCCGACGAGAAAGAGGAAAGCAACCGCGAGTGATCAAGCAGAGATTCCGACGAGAAAGAGGAAAGCAACCGCGAGTGATCAAGCAGAGATTCCGACGAGAAAGAGGAAAGCCAGCAATCGAATTTCTCAAGCGGAAACCTCAGCAGCCACCAAAGAACAATCAATGAGTGTGCAGAGACCTATGCGAACATCCCGTAATCCTGCGATCACCAAGCCAAGGCCTCCATCTGCAACTCGAGTAATAATTCGAAAGCCTGCATATTTACAAAACGCAAAAAACTGTGCACAGAACATTCCAAATCAACCTGTCGAGGAACAGCAACTTGAACCTGTCGAGGAACAGCAACTTGAATCTGTCGAGGAACAGCAACTTGAATCTGTCGAGGAACAGCAACTTGAACCTGTCGAGGAACAGCAACTTGAACCTGCAGTCGAGGAACAGCAGCTTGAACCTGTCGAGGAACAGCAACTTGAACCTGCAGTCGAGGAACAGCAACTTGAACCTGTCGAGGAACAGCAACTTGAACCTGCAGTCGAGGAACAGCAGCTTGAACCTGTCGAGGAACAGCAACTTGAACCTGCAGTCGAGGAACAGCAGCTTGAACCTGTCGAGGAACAGCAACTTGAACCTGCAGTCGAGGAACAGCAGCTTGAACCTGTCGAGGAACAGCAGCTTGAACCTGTCGAGGAACAGCAACTTGAACCTGTCGAGGAACAGCAACTTGAACCTGCAGTCGAGGAACAGCAGCTTGAACCTGTCGAGGAACAGCAACTTGAACCTGTCGAGGAACAGCAGCTTGAACCTGTCGAGGAACAGCAACTTGAACCTGCAGTCGAGGAACAGCAGCTTGAACCTGTTGAGGAACAGCAACTTGAACCTGCAGTCGAGGAACAGCAGCTTGAACCTGTCGAGGAACAGCAGCTTGAACCTGTCGAGGAACAGCAACTTGAACCTGTCGAGGAACAGCAGCTTGAACCTGTCGAGGAACAGCAGCTTGAACCTGTCGAGGAACAGCAGCTTGAACCTGTCGAGGAACAGCAACTTGAACCTGCAGTCGAGGAACAGCAGCTTGAACCTGTCGAGGAACAGCAGCTTGAACCTGTCGAGGAACAGCAACTTGAACCTGTCGAGGAACAGCAAATTGAACCTGTCGAGGAACAGCAACTTGAACCTGTCGAGGAACAGCAACTTGAACCTGTCGAGGAACAGCAGCTTGAACCTGTCGAGGAACAGCAACTTGAACCTGTCGAGGAACAGCAACTTGAACCTGTCGAGGAACAGCAACTTGAACTTGAACAATCTCAATTGCAAACAGTTCAAAGAGTATCAATTTTTGATATTTCACCATTGCCTAAAGCATTCTCTGGTCAGGGTAATGGTAGAAAAAGGATAGCACAGAAATCGGAGATCATAACAAGTTCACCCTTCAAAAACATCCTTGTTGACAAATTTCAGAGTGATAACATTAAGAAACAAAAAAAGGAAGCTGCAATGCAAAAAAGGTCAACCTCGAAGTGTGCATCAAAGTCTACTTCCAAGTCTTCCTCAAAATCTTCTTCAAAGTCTGCTTCCAGGTCTGCTTTAAAGTATGCTAAACAGTCAGCTTCAAAGTCGGTTCCACAGTCAGCTTCCAGGTCTGCTTCAAAGTCTGCTAAACAGTCAGCTTCAAAGTCGGCTCCACAGTCAGCTTCCAGGTCTGCTTCAAAGTATGCTGCCAAGTTCTGTTTGAAAACAGCTTCTAAGAAGACATCTGATATTGAATGCATTTTTTGTACCGAACCTTACGTCGAACCACCAGTGGAAGAGTGGATTCAGTGCCACCACTGCAAGAACTGGTGCCATGAAGATTGCGCGGACACAGATAAACATGACGCCAATGGTAACTTTGTTTGCGGCGAGTGTTAGTTTTCTTGGCTAGAGAACAGTTTCAGGTTCTGTTAGTTTGCCATGTTTATTTTGCTCTTTGTTTATTTTACATGCAGACTGTCATAGAAGAACAGTTTCATTTTCAGTTAGGGCCTACTTTGCTATGTTTACTTCGCTGTATAGCTCTATTTAGAAATAATGTCATTACAATAATTATGTTTGGTATAATTGGTATGTTTGGTTTTGATAGGCCTACCTGTAGCCTACATTATAACAATAGCGTATCATTTTACCCCGGTGAATGGGGCAAACAGATACGCCTGTTTCATTTTGCCCCAAATGGCGGGGTAAAGTGATACATGCATAGCTTCCAATAAATCACAATTTCCAAAAAAACATCTGTACAATTTCAAATTTTTTCCTTACTAAGGTGTCTATGGATGGTAGAAGCATGAAATTGTACTTGGACCGGAATTGTTTTCCATTGATTAGATATATAAATTTTGACTCTACGAAATGTGTATTCCTTTGCCCCACTTCCCCCTACATGAACACTTTCTTTATCTGATGCATTTATCCTGCCGTACTTCTTGTCCTCCTTCATGTCCTTTGTCTAGACTTTCTTTATGTCCTGTGTCTGGTCCT
>OY744602.1:73398432-73683432 GCA_963556255.1 Allolobophora icterica | reverse complement strand
TGTCCGCCTATGGGACTCGATCTCTGTACCTCTCCCACTCTACGCCAGATGTTATCCAATGCGCTATCGGGCCCCCCAGATTTGACAGATTTAAAAAAAGGACAGAAGGAAGAGTGGAAAGGAGAGAAGAGAAGAGAGACGAGATAAGATGACAGTAGGAGTGTCATGGACAGGGTAGAGCAGGGCAGAAAGGGCAGGATACGGGAGGAAGATTTTGCGGGGAGTGGACAATAGAGGAATTAAGAGAAGCGAGCATTGGTAGAGAAGAAGAAGAGAGGAGTGGAGAAGGGAGATCAGGCGGGAGGAGGACATGCAGGGGAGAGTGGATTGTAGAGTACGAGACAGACGAGAGAAGAGAGGAGAAGGGAATAAGATGAGTTAAGAGGAGAGCAGAGGATAGGACAAGAAATGAGATTAAAGTCTTTCTTGTGCTCTTCTTCGCTTACATGTTGATATTCTTCTTGAGGATTAATATATACGTATAGGGCCAACCCGGCCAAGCTGCAGAAAACAACGGGAGACTACCAACGCAATGTTGTTTAATTCCTTCTATTCGGTTGAGGCTGAATATGATCTTGCAGTAGATGCTCCGATCAATGTACGGTTCTGTAGATCTAAACATATTCCTTTGCATTGCTAATGAAGTTTCCAGATATCAAAAGTCAAACCGAACCCAGGATTCCGCTGGGAGGTTATGACCCTTGCCGACTGCCTTGGGGCGTTTAACATCCAACGGTGAGTGACTCATACTCTCTCTCTCGAGATCTCTATCCCTGCTGACAAATTCAGCCGATCTTGACTGCGTTCAGTCAACAATCCCCGCCAACATGTCACAAACCAACACTCTATAATTATATGTCGACCTGTTTTGCTCGTGGAAGATACTCCTAAACAAAGCTCGAGGGTACGCGTACCCTAAAATAGAATACGTTAAAATACGTACGTACCTTTCAAAAAATACAATACGCGTATGGTACGTATCATACACGAAAATTGTATTTATGGTTTACTCGGCGACCCATAGCCTACATATAGTGCATTAAGTGCAATGTATGCTGGATAAACATAGACCTACAATATAGCATTGCAGCAATTTACTACGCTGTATACTGGGTTGTGATTGTTTGCTTAAATTAAATTGAACATTCTTATAATGAGTCTAAATGAGCAATGACGTGGTTAACGTATTTTTGTAGTGTTTACGTACCCTAAAATAGGGTACGTTAAAAAAACGTACGTACCTTTCAAAAAATAGAATACGTATGGTACGTACCCTCGAGCTTTGCTCCTAAAGTAACTGAAAAACGAAGACTTCTGTCAATTGTCGACCTGTGCGCAACTTGAGAGGCCATCATCTTAGATAGGAATGCTTCCTTAAGTATTACACTACATAACACTACGTCTTCTGGTCTGAACGGTTGCTACACTGCTCATTGATCGTGTCCACTACGATGCCCAGGCCCGGCTCAAGACATTTGGCGGCCCTGGGCAAATCGGCGGCCCTAGGCAAACCGGCGGCCCTAAGCACAAAAAAACAAAAAAATTGATGACTTTTTTAGTCATCCACCTCTTTTTACAAATAATAATTAAATAATTTTTGAAAAATGGAAAATTGGCGGCCCCTAAAAATCGGCGGCCCTGGGCGGCTGCCCAGTTGCCCATATGGACGAACCGGACCTGACGATGCCATTAGAAGTTGCTACACACTGCGTTGCAAGTTACACCTCATCACATCTTATCACACTATATCACAGCATGGTGAAGTATTTAAAGAAGCGTTCGTATCGAAATTTGTTTCGAGATTTATGCTCCACTTGGCCCCCTATAGCCAACTCAGTTATAACGAGTACTCTGAACGCACACTATCGGTGGGAAGATTAGACGGCGAGGGAGAGGATTGGTCATCCGCCGTCTTATGCCAAGGCTAAGGAAAATGAAGTCGCTGATACTTCATATTTCATATCATAGGTGCCCCAGGGCTGCTTAAGGGACCGCTCTTCTTCTTCTTCTTCTTCTTGTTCTTCTTGTTCTTCTTGTTCTTGTTCTTGTTCTTCTTCTTCTTCTTCTTCTTCCTCTTCTTCTTCCTCTTTCTCTTTTTTGTCGTCTTCTTCTTCTTCGTATCGAGGACGATAGCCTCCCAGGTTGTACATAAGTCGACAAAGCGTCGAAAGCGACCTATGTCGATCTGACATGGCTGATTCGGGTTCGAACCCGGTTCGTTGAGGTTAAATATTTCAAATTACACGTTCAACTTCATAGTGACTTACATTCACACGTTGTTCCAGAGTGTTCTGGTTTGCAATCGCAGCGAAAGCCAGTCTCAATGACGACACAGAGAGAATTGTGTTTACAGGGATTACTCTCGCAGTCCGGTGTAACTGCCAGGTCGAAAAGCAAACAATACACTCGGCTTATTAACACCATCGAGTAGAAATCGACTTAATAGCTCAAATATATTCACCAAAAGTATCGATCGATCAGTAATATCGATGGACAAACAGATATACAGCAAGCAGATAGATCTCAAGATGCAATAATTATCAACCTACTGACCGAATGAATGAACGGATGAACGATTGAATGAACGATTGAATGAACGGCTGAATGAATGAATGAACGGATGAATGAATGAATGAACGGCTGAATGAATGAATGAACGGACGAACGCATAAATGGCTGAAGGAAGGAAGAAATGCAAAATACAAGATGTCGGCAAAGGAAACAAAGAAGGAAGCTTGGAGGGAAGTAAAACTGACAGAAGATTGGAAGGATACGGATGAAAGAACCGACAGCAGGAAGAGAGCAAACAGGAAAGAAGGAAAGATGGAAACGAAAACGGAAAGAAAGAAAAAACGAGTGAAGAAATGACGCAGACCTATATCGCAGATGGCACCATAGTATCCAGCGCGGCACTTGCAGCTGAACCCTCCCACGTCTAGCAGATTTACTGTGCATTCGCCTTGGTTCCTGCACTGGTTGACAGAACATGGCGTTTTGGAAACTGTCAATCCGAGCAGACGGCCTTTTCTACGGAACCGTTTCCTGGGGGCTAGGACCATTTCGCCAGGCCCCTGCGGCGGTGGTTGAGAGCCTAAGGGGTACGAAGAAATATTGACGGAGGACAGAGGCCTGAAATAGAGCGATGCACCATTAATTTGCTGAGTTAATAGCGTTTCAGTAATAAAACAGACAATTCTGATAGTCATTCCGTACAACATGGCTGCGTCCAAAACATAACAACTGCCAAAATCGACGAGGATGCCTGGATTAACTCACAAGTAGACTTCTATTCACAAGCAACGGTTCAAAGTGTTGCAGTTTATTTTGAAATGACTGCGTTGGCAATTGACGTCTTCGCTATGACGTAACACTTTAGCCGTTGAAGTCTTTATAACAAAAGTCAGTAAATGCATATTGCAATTATACGGAACTAGTTGAGCATGCTGAGCGCTTCAAATCCTATTCTTTCTAACAATCAGATGCAAGTTTGATATGTTGTATGTTCTGAACAACATACTATAAGTGCTGAAAAAACAGTAGGCTGAATTCTAACGTCTGATGTGATATAATGCGACGTCGCTATTGTGTTGTAATGCGATCGGATGTATATTAGTGTGGAGTGAAAATGGCCCCCAAATTTTTTTTAAGCAAACGTTTTCCAATAGCGATGGAAAGTTGTCAACATGTGAGTGTAATTAGTGCTCAAAATATTGTTGATTTTGCTTTGCGTCTTCTGCCCTCTACCGACGGTTTTATATTTACCATATAAAATTCTTTGAATAACGTCAATGTGGTGCATTATTTTTCTTTTTCTTCAACTGACTGTTGTCGAACTGTTACAATTCATGAAATGCACATTCAAATCAGTTGCGGAAATTGCCTCTGGTGTGTTACAGGATAGTATAATTGTAACCAGGGGCGTAACTTTGGTCTAAAAAGTGGGGGTGGTGCCAATTTCTTACATGAAGGAAGCAAGGCGTTGACTGCGATCTCTGGGAAGGCAAAATAATAAAATATTGATTGGCATTGTTCATAAAGTGGGGGAGGGTACGGTACCCCAGCAGAAAGAATGGGGTGGGGTACGATTGCCCCTCGTTCCTCCGACAAATTACGCCTATGATTGCAACGCCTAATGAATGCAGCGACATTACTGAAAGGAAGAAAATTAGGAGAGAACGAAAGAAGTCCCGAAGCTCTGTCCAAGCAGGATGCGCCAGTGTACGACTGTGAGTGTTGAGGGGATTTTCCAGAGAGTAATCTAAAAGAGGTCCGAGTCTGGTTTGGGGGGGGGGTGCAGATCAAGAGAGGAAGCAGAGCAGCTGTGAAGGGGGGTGTTATTTAGGGCGAGGAGAATTGGAAGGCAGAGGATCAACTGAGTCAGGGTAGGAGTAGACCCTACTTGAAAAGGTGAGACTTCAGTTTGGGGTGGAAAGCCCGGAGATAGATAGAGGAACATGAGGAGAAAGATGGAGGACGGGTTGGAATGATGATGGAGGAACCAAGAATCTGCGGAATTCAAGGGGGAGATCGTTCCAGAGACGTGGTGCTCTGTTGGATTTGACTGGGTTGGAGAACTTGGGATGATTTGTGACCGGATATCGAGAAAGACTGAAATAGGAGGAGGATCGGGTGGAGCGGGTTGCCTGGATGGTGAAGAGACCGCGGAGGTACTTGGGCTGGATATATTGTAGGGAGTTATAGGTTTGTGATAGGACTCTGAAGTGGATTCACTCTGGGATTTTTAGCCAATGTAGAGATTTGACTTATGGATAAGTTGCAGACGCTTGATTTTGGTGGATTCAAGATTGAGGAAGAGGGAATTGCTGTAATCAATGAACAATAGAGGTAACAATGGTAGAGGCAGTTTTAAGGTCGATCTTGGGCCGGATGCGACGGTCACAAATGTGTCTGAAGCAGGAGCGCGAGAGGTTTGAGATGTGGCTAGAGAAGGAGAGGTGTGGGTCACAATAATGGACTGGAGGGGGGTCCGATGTGAAAGGTAAGAAGCGATGAGTTAGTCGATGGGTGTATGGAAGGGTTAGGCTTTTCTTGATATGATCAGGAAGACCTAGGATTATGAATTCTGTTTTGGAAAGGTTAAGGCAGAGGAGATTGGATTACATCCATTGCGAAATTAGGTTAATCACGTTGAAATATTGCATCGACGGTAGAGGGCAGAAGATGTCATTTGAAATTTAAAATATTTTGTGTGTTTCTTACTCTACCTAAGTTGCAACTTTTGCCCACTATTGGAATTCATTTATTTAAAAATCATTTTTTCACTCCACCCTAATGTGTATGTAATTTGCTGGGCTGTGATGTAACCCAGTGGCATACGCACGTTCTCAATCAATCAATCAATCAATCAATCAATCAATCAATCAATCAATCAATCAATCAATCAATCAATCAATCAATCAATCAATCAATCAATCAATCAATCAATCAATCAATCAATCAATCAATCAATCAATCAATCAATCAATCAATCAATCAATCAATCAATCAATCAATCAATCAATCAATCAATCAATAAATCAATCAATCAATCAATCAATCAATCAATCAATCAATCAATCAATCAATCAATCAATCAATCAATCAATCAATCAATCAATCAATCAATCAATCAATCAATATTCGTTTTATTCAACAAATCCAGTTGACAATAACGCAACAGATTACAGAAGCATGATAATAATAGAATGGAGAATAAATGGATGTGTTAATTAATAAGCATCTTTGAACAAAACACGAGGAATAAAATTACATTTATCTTTAGCTGGAAGAGTAAAATTGTGAGTTCTTGTCCTTAAGTCGTAGTTATTATGTCGTGGGGGAGGAAAAATACCACGAAGGACATGGTAAGGCTGGCTATAGATTCTTTTAAATAAGCCAGCATCTGCAGCATCAATCATGTTATCCAAACTTGGGATGGAGGGCAGAAGGAAACCTCTGCGCATGGTTCGGTGTAACATGCGTTCTATCCTATCCCTATCATATTTGCTGGTATAACCCCACCAGGCCGGAGAGGCATACAAAAGGTGAGAAACAGTGGTAGCCCTTGCGACATCATGCAAAGCCTGAGGGGGCAGACCATGGTCTCTCAAAACTTTGAGCGCGTACAAGGAGGTGGAACTTGATGTCAGGACTTTGTCAACATGTTTAGACATACTGAGATTGGAGCTAAGGGTTACCCCTAGAACTTTAAGAGTAACAACTCTTTCTGCTCCCTGAATGATGGGATGAATGTTTAACCCTTTCTGACCCCTTTTGGAGAAGATTATCTCACGGGTTTTGGTTGAGTGTGGCTTGGTATTGTATGACACAGTTACAGGTAGTATAGAATATGTGTAGTATACTAGACAGATTTCAAAGAATGTTTCCTGTGAATATTTTATTGCGACTTTATCATTACAACTTTCTTAACGATAGGCCTATTTAGTCCGTTTGAAAGCCATTGACCAGGATCCCGTTTTCAGCCAATTTGACTTCTGAAAAACGGTGTATTTGGAGTGTGAAGCCGATTGTTCGCTAAGACCCCGTGCACATATGACAGTGTGGCGTCTGAATCGGCTTTTGTTGTGCTTATCCAGCCAACTGTGTAAATTTTATTGTTTTTGGATTACTTAATTCGCACATACGAGTCACCGCATGGCTAAGTTGCCATGTTTTTTTTATCAGCTAACAACGAATAATTCGGGAATTCTACGAACGTGCTTCACATAGGCCTATAGAGTCTACAGTATGTCACAAAGACGCATTGTAAGAGCCAACACGTTTGAAGAATTAGAAAGTCTAAGATGTCGTTGACTTTGGCATTACGAGTTCCATATTGTTTGCGGCACGTCATATAGAACGGGCATCGTATAACTGGTGACTCTTCTACACACCGGGTAAACAGCCAGTTCAGATTTTATGTATGGGAATCGTTTAATTGTTGTCAGATGGAGCTAATACAATGCCCGCACTGTCTAATGAACCGAGAATCAACACATCTGCAAGCAGCTTAATATCTGGTGGCAGCAGACACTAGTGCATGTGCAGCCAATAAACGTGGCTTCCCATTAACCAAAATGTGAATTGATCTAGTGAGCACTGTAAGCTCACATGTATTCCTGTGGGTATCGCAATAACGCTATGACGACTTTTCACAATGTATGGAAAGCAACGATCTGATGTCACATCATAGTTGATGTAAGCTAAAACCAACGCTGGTCACCTATTATCTTAGAATGTTTACTACAATATCCTCTTGCTCGTTCTCAGAATCTCCCTATGACGTCAATCTCAACAACAGTGGCCTTGTTATCAATGCGACGTCGCCATATGGACTCGGCCAACCTCAGAACACACAAACTCTGGGATTATATTTCAATCGGCAGACGAACTGTCGTTTCCTGGATAAAATAGAAACACTATCTAAACAGAATCAGTTATAGTTAAAGATTTCGAGCGTGAATGTCTTAGCTAACTTACGAGCGAACGCAGACTATAGTTGCACAGTTTAGGAATTTCCTCAACTGCAGTTGCCTGACAAAATGTTCAGAGTTTTTTGTATGGCGAATATTTTCTTAAGTATCGTCATTTTTAAGATGATCGTCAGTAAGTATGTCAATTTTTTCGTGGCCGGACAAAATGTCCCCGGACAAAATGTCCCGGACAAAATGTCCCGGACAAAATGTCCCTAGACAAAATGTCTACAGACAAAATGTCTACAGACAAAATGTCCCCAGACAAAATGTCCCCGGACAAAATGTCCCCAGACAAAATGTCCCAAGACAAAATGTCCCCAGACAAAATGTCCCCCGAAAAATGTCCCCCGGACAAAATGTCCCCAGACAAAATGTCCATAGACAAGTCCCCAGATGATTTGTCTCAGCAGAGAATGATTCTTCCCTAGATGCGCAGGACCGACTGCTCCAAATATATGGTAGCGGGTCACTGTTCGAAGATGAATATCGATGAATATATATCTTTAATACGTCATTCTTTGACAGATCAATATTTAACAGGAGTTCTTTTTTCATATTGTTTAACACAGAGTTTTTCAAACTGTGGTCCGCGGACCCCTGGGGGTCCGCGAAGGATATGGCGGGGTCCGCGGGAGCGTTCTGAAAATAATGTGATGCTTAACACTGTATGGTTTTATCATTAACAGCCTGTGTTTTCAAATTCATACGCTACTATAGTGTGCCTGTAACTGTATGATCCACAAGGATCCAATTGGGTATTCGATCACACCAGTTTTGTGCTGCTGCTGCTGATAGTTATTCTTTGCGTACTAGGGCCTACAGTGACGTAAATAAGATGCAGGCTTATGGTCACGTTACATTTGGCCTAATAACACGTGTGTGTTTTTTTATAAAATTTAATATAGGGCCTATAATTTCTGCTAATCGACTGCCAATCATTTCTGCACCCAATGTAAGCGCGATGTATTTGAAGCTTTCATCAGAAGTAGGCCTACAACTAGATTCCATTTAAAAAGTTTAAGAGATTCACAAAACAAACTTTGAAAGTCTACAAGTGTTTCATTTTGAAAATCAACACTGAATATGAGCCTGATTGTTTTTTCCATGGAAGATACACCGAAGCTCTAGCTAGGACTCTAGGCTAGTTGTTTTACAAAAACGCTATATTTTCTTCTAATTGTAACTCTGGACTGACTTGGATTTTCTGAAAAAACACACTTGCTCTTTAGTCTGTGGCATTAAGTATTACAAGACGTAGTTAGCTAAAAAAATTTGTCAAAATTGGACTCTAGTGGTTCCTCCAGTGAAGGCTTCATTTGCAATATGCTGGTCTATTTACGGATTGTGTACTCTGGACTTGTAGCATTAGAAATTTGTGGAATTCGCCTGGTTTTAGCCTTTAGATGAACGATAATATAGACTAGGCGCAAAAAATTGAAAATCCCGTGTGAGAGGCAAATCATGTTCATTTTTTGAAACATACTTTTTTTTACTAATTCGACCCTGCTGATTACGAAAATAGCTGTTGCCAAGCTGAATTTTTTACCGGAAGTCCAGAATCCAAGATCAAAAACAAGATTTCTCATAAAAAAGTACGTAAAATCCATCAAAAAGCTGTGTTAGCGGCAAGTCATGTTCAGTTTTGGAAACAATGTGTTTTAGACTAATGTGACCCTGCTGATTATGAAACAAATTTTGCAAAGCTGAATTTTTAACCGGAAGTCCAGAATCCAAGATCAAAATCAAGATTATCCATAAAAAGTAGGCTACGTGAAATCTATCAAAAAGCAACATGAGCGGCAAGTCATGTTCAGTTTTGGAAACAATGTGTTTTAGACTAATTCGACCCTGGTGATTACGAAAATAGCTGTTGCCAAGCTGAATTTTTAACCGGAAGTCCAGAATCCAAGATCAAAGCAAGATTTTCCATAAAAAGTACGTGAAATCCATCAATGTTAGCGGCAAGTCATGTTCAGTTTTGGAAACAATGTGTTTTAGACTAATTCGACCCTGGTGATTACGAAAATAGATGTTGTCAAGCTGAATTTTTAACCGGAAGTCCAGAATGCAAGATCAAAAACAAGATTTTCCATGAAAAGTACGTGAAATCCATTGTCCACTCTAAGCTTGTTTACTGTAATTCCATTTTCCTTAACCTCGAATCCACCCAAATTAATCGTCTACAACTCATCCAAAATTCTCTCTCTCGAGCCGTCACCAGGACACCAAAGCATCACCATTCACCATATCTCCCGTTCTTAAATCACTGCACTGGCTAAAAATCCCCGAGCGCATCCACTTCAAAGTCCTGTCGCTAACCTACAACACGCTACAATACTCCCAGCCAAAGTACCTTCATGAACTCTTCCCCATCCAGCCACCCCAGTCTACCCGTTCATCTTCCTACCTCACTCTCTCCCGTCCCCCAGTCACTACTCGCCTCAAGTTCTCCAATCGATCCATATCCCACACTGCACCTCAACTCTGGAACGAACTTCCCTTCGAATTCCGCATTTTCTCAGTTCCTCCACCAATACCGTCACTCACTCACCGTCATCTACCTCGGGCTCCTCTACTCATCACACTACAGGCTCTCCACTCCCAACTGAAGACTGACCTATTCAAGAATTAATACCCTGATCCATGATCTGGTCCTCTGCCTTCCAAGCCTACTCGTCCTCAACGAAACCCGCTGTAACAGCTGTTCTGCCTCTCCCTGGTCTCTCTGGCAATCAAACTCGGACCACCAATGGATATCGATCTCTAGACAACCCCTCGGATACGTCGCAGTGCTCGTGAACAAGCTGGTGCTTTGCGCTCAGCTTTACAGTGGCGGTTTAGAAAATTGGAGATTACGATTACGATGGACAAAATTGACAAGCTTACACTGGAATTCATCAGATGCGAACGCTTCAGTACGCTTAACTGGATTACCAATTGCCTGGTCAATATCATCTACCAGACTTAGGCGACTGTTTTTCAACCAATGAAGAAGCTTCGGCAATGACAGCTGCCATTAGCGCCCCCATCATATATCAGCTTGTGGGCCCTCATTGCCTTTGACTATCTTTTCCTCTAAGCCACTAGTTGCGCTGGGCCTCAGCTATTTCCGTAATCAGCAGGGTCACATTAGTCTAAAACACATTGTTTCCAAAACTGAACATGACTTGCCGCTAACATTGATGGATTTTACGTACTTTTTTTATGAAAAATCTTGTTTTTGATCTTGGATTCTGGACTTCCGGTTAAAAATTCAGCTTGGCCACAGCTATTTTCGTAATCAGCAGGGTCGAATTAGTCTAAAACACATTGTTTCCAAAAATGAACATGACTTGCCGCTTACATTGCTTTTTGGTGGACTTTTCTGCTCAGCGCGCCTAATCTAATAGGCCTACAGAGTTTTGCAAAGCATATCCCTATTTCTTTCACGTTCGCTGTTATATGCTAACTATATAATTTTGCTGTTTGTATTATGGATAACTTTCTGAAACGTAAGAAAACAGTGCTAAGGCCTATCCAAACTAGCACCTATTACGGACAGTTTTTGCAAAGCAAAGCAAGCACATCCCTCTCGCTGACATTACTGGCTTTTGGCGAAACCGATGTTATTCATTTCTTTTAAAAATGACTGTGTTCCATAGTTATTGCAGGGAGTTAATAACAATTTAGTTAGTGTTACTTTTTATATAATAATAGTCCTCAGCGTCATAAATAAGCAAGCGTGTATTGTGGAAATAGTCTATCTGCCTGTTATTTTAATTAAATTTTAAGGATAGGGGCCTAAATTTTGCTTTGTAAATACTGGGGTCCGCGAGCTATGCCTAGAAAAAATAGGGGTCCCTGGTCCAAAAAGTTTGAAAACCTCTGGTTTAACATGCTTAGCCAAAATCTTTGGTAACAAAACAGTGATAGCATATCTTCAGACTAGAGTGCTATCCACACAACGTTTATATTTCGCACACTTGCTCGTTAAACAAAACATAAAAGTCATGAGGCCTACGTTGTATAAACTTAAATAAGTTATCTAATTAATTAGTCAGAAATGTTCTAAAAAATTGCAACTGTTAAAACAGAACTTCACCAAAGCGACAAGCAGTAAAATTTAATTTATATATTTAATTAATGATTAGAGTGGAATTCACACAACGTTTATATTTTGCACACATGCTATGTTGTTAAGGTATTGCATGGGATCCCGATTCCCATGGTCACTGACCTTGGTGAAGATACGTGTGGATATGTTGTCTGGGGACATTTTGTCCGGGGACATTTTTTCGGGGGACATTTTGTCTGGGGACATTTTATCCTGGGACTTTTTGTCTGGGGACATTTTATCCTGGGACTTTTTGTCTGGGGACTTTTTATCCTGGGACTTTTTGTCTGGGGACTTTTTATCCTGGGACTTTTTGTCTGGGGACTTTTGTCCGGGACATTATGTCCGGGACATTTTGTCCGGGGACATTTAGTCCTAGTACCCAATTTTTTACGTATACATGCACTATTGTAATCTGGGGTTGAATTTAACCATCTAGGTTACTTCTTCGATAAAATGTGAGTCCAAATCAGAGTTCTGGTTTTGTTGATGCAATACATATTATTTCTACTGTAAAGTAGTTCTTCCTGTTAGGTCTAATTGTTTGAGTGAAAAAGAACACATTATCCAAACACCTAAGCATATAATATTGTGACGTTCGTCGCTCGAGATCAACTAACCCTTCATCAGACGTGGTACCAATTTGTGTCGGTCTTACCCGAGACGCTGCTTCGTCGTCGGGCTGGGTTCGGCTCCAGCCAACTGACCTTCTGGAGTCACCCGGGTCACTATCCTGTCTACTTCTGATGTAGACGAGCGGTTCCCTGCCTCCGCTCTCAGTGCCCATTCCTCCAAGAGGAGGTTCCGAGGGTATCGCTTGTTTGCGAACCGTGTCGCTGTCAAGCTCCATCTCACTGTCGGACTCTGCCACTGCCGCGGTCGCCGGGTGGGCAACGTCCTCGTCCTCAGGATGGCCGTCCTTTAGAACAGGGTTCGCTCTCTTGCCGGCAGGAGTCCTCAGCTTCCTGTGAGATCTCTTAGTCAAAGACTTCCTCTTTTTCTCCACCTTAACCGAACCCTCACGTACCATTCTGCATCTCATGACTCTCGAGTTATCGTCAATAGGGGAAAACTCTGAACGTTCTCTTGTCCGAGAGGACAAGGTGTACATCTGACGAGTCGTCACGTCGTGCTGTCTCAAACACGCGAACATCTTGCGATAATATAGGCACGTGTGATATAAACGCGGTGTACTGGTCTCACGACACTCTCTTCTGATAGGACAGGTTCTAGGTCTAAAACCTCCCTAACCGCACGCAGAACTGTGTTCCGACCGGCGCACGAGGTGGGCCCTACTTCGCACTTCGGTCAGTTCTCGGAACTACGTGTTTCGATCACCAAGTTATTTGCTCTGAATAACGATTGGTTTGAATACAAGATTTTCCTGACTCTATCGTTTTTCCTGGTCTTACCGCACTGTAATCAGTTGTCGGGCGGTCTTTTCCCGTACTGCGGTCTTTCGGTAACAGTGGTCTTTCCCAGTAACTATTTTTAGTTACCGGGCGATGGAGCCCCTCCAACGCTCCACCGGCGTGTCAGCCATCCAAGTGTCACAATCCAAATGTAACGCCGACCCCGTAAGGTTACCAGAATGTCCTGAATTTTGTTCCCAAGAATTTCCGAATTTTGGTTCCCTAACGAAGGTCACGCTTACTCCCACAGGTAACCGGACAAGCTCCAATCGCGGAGTTCTTCAAACCCCAAGAGGGAATTTCCTGCCTGTCGCCAAATTTACCCTTATTATCGTTTTTGTACTAAACTGGTTTTTTCAGGTATCCTGACGGCCACTTCACCGAGTGCCGAAGTCGCGTAAAACTCTCCCAGCCGAAGACGCCGAAGTCGCGTAAAACTCTCCCGGCCGAGTACGCCGAAAGCGCGTAGAACTTCCCCTGTGTCGAGTACGCCGAAATCGCGTAAAACTCTTCTCAGTGGGTAAAACCAAACACTGTCGGATCTTGGAGTTCTTCGAACTCCAAGAGGGATTTCCTTGCCCGACGCCAAATTTACTCTTATTTTCAAGGATTTCAGAATTCCAGAAAATGGCTACCTTAAGAAGGTCACCTCTACTCCCATGGGTAACCGGACAAGCTCCGATCGCGGAGTTCTTCTAAACCCAAGAGGGACTTTCCTGCCCGTCGCCAAATTCACCCTGGTTTTCGATCTCACACTGAATTGGTTTTCCTGTGTATCAACGGTATCCTTCCCCGAGTATTACTCAGCCGTAGATTTCCCACGATCGGGATCTAGACCGCTTCGCGATTAACGGAGGGATCCAACCCCGCCGGATCGGCGCTGTCGGCCCGTCTCCCAACAGTGAACTTCTTTAGCTGTACTCGGGATCGCCTGATTATATTATTCGGACGCCCCTTTCGTCCGTAAATATATTTGTACTAACCGGAAACTCGAACTCTGACTCTGTCGTAACCAAAATCACTCGCCTACCACACTGAGTGCAGTATATTTGAATCGGTAACTGAATCGCTAACCAACAACGCTGTTTAACAGTATTGCTATGTATGAAGAGTCGAACCAACTCTTCACGTATAAAGCAGCGCACCGTGAGGCAGGCTCTATGCATCCCGAATTAACGCGTCTGCTCGCTATGCGCTGGCTTTACACCGTCGATCGGGCTTCCCTATCACGGTCGTTGCTGGACAGTCGCCTATTGAAATTAAATAAAAATTAAATGATCGATGCTGGGCCTTCGCATGTAAAATTAAGAGAAACGATGCTGTTCCCTTCGCATGTAAACTTAAAGAAAACGATGCTATTCGCATAAAATAAATCCTCCCACTTACGCACTGTGGCCTTGACCGCCACACTCTCCCCACCTTACTTAGATGCGGAGCATCTCTGCCAAAATCGGGGACCTTAATCAAACGTGACAGGAACATCCCCAACCCAGATCCACTTAGAGAGCAAGGAACCAAATGCACCTTTGGTTATAGGGCGGTATATCAACAATCTCGGCACCCTGCACGTACGCCAAACACGACGAGAACCGTGATAGCGACAGCCTATTTAATGATGCTTTCGATCTCTCGGCACCCTGCACGTACGCCAAACACGATGAGAACCGTGATAGCGACAGCCTATTTAATGATGCTTTCGATCCGAACCACCACCCTACTGGCAACCTGTCGTTCCTGACAAATCGCCAACCTTAACAGGCCCTCTATCATGAACCTGGGCTCTACCGGACCCCAAGGGCCAGGAGAACTAAAGGAGAGAAAAGTCGCCCACTGTCTCCCGATCTGGTAACCATCGTCGATCAGTCACACCCGGTACCACTTCAAAATCGTGAAAGCAAAATAAAAGCGGACAACAGTTTGTACAAGTTATCATATTTACGCACATGATCTAAGTCCTAACATATGCTTCTATCGCATGATGATCTATCCTAAGTAGCGCACTAAGGTATCATGAAACGGTAACCAAGGAAATCGCATTGCCCCGAATTTCCTTAACACTCGTTGTTACGAGCATTATACTGTCGAAAAGAAACTCTGTCATCACAAGGAAACGGAAACATGGTTCTCCAATAATTCGCTTGTAGAACCAACGCAATGAAGCGTTCTAGTACTGGAATCTTTACTCGTTTCAGTACTAACCACTAAGCCAATGTTTAACCGAAACATATCATCAAAAGGAAACTTAAACAGTCATTCACTGACAATCTGTAAAACCAACGCAATCAAGCGTTTATGGTAGCACAGGTACTGTATGCTCCCAGATACCGCTCAAAAGAAATACTCTCATCAAAAGGGCAACTGAAACATGGGTCTCGATTAGTCAATGAAACCAACGCAATTAAGCGTTCATCTAGTTGGTCCTAGATACACGTCTGCTTCAGAAGGTCACTAACAAGGACTTCTACAGTCGTAGTCATCCACCCAAGCGAGGTCTTCGTCTCGTCCGTCGTACAGGTGGCAATTCTGGATCAGCGGTCTCTTCTGGATTTTCTGAAGGTTCCTCTGGTTCATGTTCTGCATTAGAATCTTGAGCCAGGACTGGCCAGTCTACTGTAGGTAACTCAAGATTTCTGTCCCTCTCCGGTAACCAGGTACTCGGAGGTTTACCGTAAAACGGCTTCAATTTATCCACGTGCACAACCATTAGCGTGGATTTCGGACTCTTCTGAATCCGGTACAGACACGGACTGAGCACTTGAATAACCAAGAATGGGCCGGTGTAATAGCGAGCCCATTTTGTCTTCCTTCCGCTTCTTAGCCGAGGGTAGTAATAGTAAACCCAATCTCCTTGAGCGAACTTGCCAGGTCTCACTCTCAAATCGTAGGCTTTTTTCCTTCTTTCTGCTACTCTCTTTAACTGTTCTCGTACAAGCCGATACGATCGTTCCATTTTCTCTTTCTGTTTCTCCACGTACTCTTCCATGTCACTGTAAGACGGTCTCTCGAACTCTGTAACTTGGACTAGAATCAAGTCTAATGGCGTATGGTTCTCTCTTCCCAGGAACAGGAAATTAGGTGTCCGTTGGGTCGCTTCATGTTCAGTACCTCGATATGCCGCCATTACATATGGTACATGAACATCCCAATCCTTTTGTCGTTCCGACACTACCTTTCCGATCAACATGTTCAGTGTTCTGTGGAACCTTTCGATCATTCCGTTACCAGAGGGTCGATATGGAGTTGTACGTACTTTGTCAATCTCCATGCGTTTACACAGCTCTTTGAATAACTTCGACTCAAAACACGGTCCCTGATCCGTCAGGATCTGGCGTGGCATACCAAACCTCGAGAACACGTGTACCATAAGCGATTCTGCCACAGTAACGGCCTCTTGGTTTCTGATAGGCAGAGCTTCAGCCCATCTCGAGAAGTAATCTATCGCTGTCAGTATGTATTTGTTGCCTTTACTTGATACAGGATGCGGACCAGTTATATCAATTCCGAATCTCTCCATTGGTTCACCGACCACAGGAGTCTGCATGTAACCCTGTCTTGGAGGTTTCTCCCTTCGATAACGAGCACAGCGATCGCACCTTTGGCAGAACCGTCTAACATCGTCCTTCCAACTCGGCCAATACGCCCGACGTTGCAACTGAGATAAACTTTTCCGAATCCCGAAATGTCCTCCGGCAAAGCTTGCGTGTGTTAACTGAAGCATCTCTTGCCGTAGAGATAAGGGCACAACTAACTGAGATCGCTCAGCTTTTCCTGTGTTACCCTGAATCCAGCCTCTGTGTAACACTCCTTGCAGGACTTCCAGCTGATTCCAGTTGCTCACCAACACTTTCACCTCTCCGTTAGCAGGTGATAGTTCTGCCTGTGTTGGATGATGCTTCGACTCCTTCCAATCAAGGACCGTACCAATATTGCAATCGCTCTGCTGTTCTCTTCGAAGAAACTCCTTTGTCCAACGGATTTCCTGGCCTGTATCTTCACTGGTAACCTCGGAGCGCGTTACTTCTCCGATCGGACGTGCCCACATCACGTCTTTATTCGTAACTCTCATGGTAACCACTTTAGGTTGTTCCTCACCCGGACCTCTAGACATCGCGTCTGCGTTACCGTGTTTTGCTCCCGGTCTGTGACATATCTCCATGTCAAACTCCTCTATCATCTCTAACCAACGAGCCTGTTGGCCAATCGGTTCCGGTGTTCTGCGTAACCACTGAAGTGCGGAGTGGTCTGTTCTGAGTAGGAATTTACTACCCAGTAAGTACTGACGAAACTCTTTCAAGAAATACACCACAGCTAACAACTCTCGCCTGGTAACGTTATAGTTCCGTTCCGCCGTCGACAAGAGCCGACTCGCGTAACAAATCACTGTCTCTTCTCCTTCTTGTACTTGCGATAACACCGCTCCAATGGCGTATGCCGAGGCATCCGTATCCAGGATGTACTGGCCCTCGTCGTTCGGTAACCCAAGTATAGGTGCGGAAACCAACTTTCGTTTAAGTTCTTCGAAAGCTCCCTGACATTCGTCAGTCCAACGGAACGGTACATTTTTCCTGGTCAGAAAATGAAGTGGTTGAGCTACCACCGCGAAATCATGTATGAAACGTCGGTAATAGGAGCAAAGACCAACGAAGGATCTGACTTGCCTCAAGTTCCGAGGAGCAGACCATTCTTCTACGGCCTTGATCTTGCTCGGATCCGTCGCGACCCCTTCTTCACTCAAAACGTGACCAAGAAACAATACTCTCTGTTGTAACAGGTAACATTTGGATGGTTTCAGCTTGAGATTATACTCTTGTAATCTCCTGAAAATCATCTCTAGACGTTGCATGTGCGTCTCTACGTCCCTCGAGAACACAATTATGTCATCCAAGTAAACCAGACAGATGTCATAGTTTAGCCCTGTCAAGACTAAGTTCATTAGTCGACAAAACGAGGCCGGACTATTGCACAATCCGAAAGGTAACACTTTGAATTGGAAGCTGCCCCTTCTCGTAACGAACCCGGTCTTGTGTTTGTCTCTTGGGTGCAAGGCCATCTGGTGATAACCTGCTCTCAAATCGAACGTACTGTACCATCTGGCGCCACCCAGGGTATCTAAACTCTCGCGGATAAGGGGTAACGGATGAGCATCTTTCCGTGTCTTCAAGTTCAGTTGCCTGTAATCGATACAGAAACGCATACTGCCATCCTTTTTCTTAACCATTACGACATTGGATGCCCATTCCGATATCGAAGGTTCAATGATTCCTTGTCTCAACATGTCTTCTACCTGACGATCAACTTCCGGTAACATGGAAAGCGGTTGACGTCTCAAAGGTTGCCGAACTGGTTTCTCCTGTCCCGTATCGATCTCGTGTTGGATCACCGAAGTGAATCCGTTATCACTTTCGTTAAGGGAAAACGTTGCGCTGTACGTTAGCACAAGTTTTCGTAACCTGATTCGCTCTTCTTCCGAAATGTCTGCTGGCACTTCTTCCCATAGTCGTTTTAGGGTCTGTTCGGCAAGTGGGTTGAGCGTCTGCTCCGCTACACTGGCCGTTGTACTAATCTTCGATCCAAACCGGTCAATCGTACTTTGCTGCTTTCCTCGGCGTTCCTCCGGATAACCTGGGCCCATAGGCTTCTCCGGATTTTCGCTTCGGTAAGGCTCATCATACGATTCCGTTCTGGCTCGATTAACTGTCACATCGACTACGTTCACTCGCTCCAGCGGACATTCAGTCCGTTTCTTGACTAGCGAATCTCTGTCTCCAACATTCAACATCCTGATCCACACTTCCGTGTCTCTTCCTGTCACCAACGTACGTCCGATTATCAAATCTTTTGATAATTCCATTGGAATGGTCGTCCAATCTTCGTTATCTTTTTGGAAATGCGGGTATACGACCCAAGCTGGAACGTCAACTTCGCTCCTTGGAGGAACTATTATGTCCTCTTGCACAATAACCCTCCGGCACATGGACTCGGTAACGACCTCTTTCAGAGGGATCTTCTCGCTCCCAAGGAAAACGCATCGACTTGCGAAGTCCCATCTTGCCTGATTGGCTTCCAGCCAAGATAACCCCAAGATCACTTCTGTCACTTGGTCTGTAACTAGACAGGGTACAGGGTACACCTGCTTTCCGATCCGAATCTTAAGGTTAGTTTCACCATCCACCTTAATCTGACTTCCATTAGCAGCTAGGAGTCGCTGTTCTGACGGTACTAGCACAGCGTCTAGCACGAAACGTCGTGGCACAAGTGACATTTCACTTCCAGAATCAAGTAGACAGTGTATACGTTTTCCTGCCAGTCTCGCAACCACGTAGGCCACCCTACTGCCTTTGACCAGTCGGTTTTGGGTTTCCTCTTGTATCGGTTCAGCCTTTGTAGGTTCACTGGTACCGGTTGCACCATTCGTCTCAGCGTTTCTCTGAGGACAATTTCGCTTCATGTGTCCTTTTCGTTTGCACAAGTAGCATTCGATATCCGGGTTACGCAACCGTGTGGGCGGATAAATCCGTCGCCACCCCACATTCGGTTCGGTTGTCCTCTGATCTCCCACCGCTAGATCAGAACTGTTCTCCCTTTCATGAGGTTTTCTCGGAACGATGCCCAAATTCTGATTTATTGTCACTCGATCAAGTTCTCTTGAAAGATTTTTAATCTTTCGCTCGAGATCTTCTAGACGACGAGACTGTTGCCCCTCAGTGCTCGAGTCTTTTCGGTCTTCCATGGTAACTTTAACTCTCGCGTGTCTTCGGTCTAAATCACCACCTTGTGTCGAAGATCGACCATAGGCATCCAACCTCACCGCATGTTTATACGCCGCTTCGAGGTTAACTGGTTCTCGCTCGCGCACCTTCTGCCCCAAATCTTGGTTTGCCAGTGCATCAATGAAAGCGTCACAAGCGACCGTCTCGACGATATCACTTGTTGGTCCTGGGTATGCCAAAGCCATTAGCCTTCGTACTTCCTGCACTACACTACTCAGCGTTTCTCCGTGAGCCTGCCGGTAAGTGCGAAGTTTCATCCGATATAGGCTAGTTTGGTCATCAGACCCGTACCGGGCCTTAAGCCGCTCAACAAGTTCTCGCCAAGACACGTCCCTCTGTGCACCCATGTCCCACAACAGCTGCGAAGCGGGACCCGTAACAATCTCGGCACCCTGCACGTACGCCAAAACGATGAGAACCGTGATAGCGACAGCCTATTTAATGATGCTTTCGATCCGAAAGGGCACACATTAACTGGTCTGCTTTTTCCTGATCACTCCACCGGTTGCACCGTGCACAAACTTCGAACTTTGCTAGAAAGGCTGCGATCGCTGACTTGCCATCGTACTTCTCTAGCTTGATTCGTATACCGCGATCCGATCGGTCTTCGCCTCTTGTCCGTGTAACAAGTGATCTTCCGACACTCTTCTTGGGATTTCCTCTCCGGTTGTCCTCATCGTTACTCCGGGAATCGTTTCCCTCGTCTGTCCTCACCACTGACCGGTGCCGACTCTGTCCCCTCAGAGTACCCAACGTCTTCCCTGTACGCCACTTAGAATACATCGTAGTCATCTCTCGGTCGTCGGACGTTGCACTGTCTTCATCAGAGATGTACTCAGCCGGTCTCTGACCTTTTCTACGAGGCTCACCACCTGCGTAGTCTTTGGACTCCGATCGTTTATATTTATTGCGAGAGCTCTGAGAGTTTCCGTTGACGAACGTAACTCTTCTGTCTTCTTCGCGAATATCTCTTTTTCCTGACTCTGGCGGTCTGTCAGATTCGTCGTACCTAAGACAATTACGACTTCTCGAATCTGGTTTGTGCCCTTTAGAGTACCGCTCGTGGGTCTCATCCCAGGCCAAATGATCTCTGTCTCTTCCCATGTTCGATTCTCTCTCGGTTTCTCTATCAAGTGCCTGTTTTAAACCGCGTCTCTCGTACTCTGGTAGACGTTCCTTACCATACGTCTCCCTTTCAGTTTTCTCATAACTCTCGTGTCTTCCTCGTTGGCGGAGGTTTTTCCTGTCAAAGACTCCGGTTCTCATCGCCTCTTCTGGACCAACACTATCGGTGTCTGAATCCGAAGAACTCACTGACGAACGTAATTTCGCCTCAACTCTTCCTCTTGTCAACAGACGTTGTCGACTCGATTGCCTTGCCGTTTTTCCGTGTGACTCTCTCCCGCTGTCCTCGGGAAGATAGCGGCTACGTACTTTTTCCGAAGTTCCCGAAAGCGAAACTTCCTCGCGTGTCTCTGTGTTACCTCGGCTCCGTGCCGGCTCTTCGATCTGCAGCTTCCCTCGGCGATCCATCTGGTAACCTGGGCCCGTAGGTTTCCCCGATGTCTCGCGTCGGTAAGACTTCGCATGCTGAGCAGCGGGAACAGACAGTTCTTCAAGTTTCGAACTCATCATTGCCACACTCTGTCGCAGGTAAGACATCTCCGCTTGCCAATCTACCGCATCTGTCACAGGTCTTGGGCGACCTTCTTCCATGTTGGTAAACGGTACTCGATTACCTTCGTTTCGCTGATGCGCCACGATGTCACCACTCGTTTTCTGCACTACGGCGTCACCCCGCGGTTTCAGGCCTGTCTCAATGTCTCTTGGCCTATCACAAGCCTGTCTCAACTGTACAGGTTGCCTGCCCCGTACAATACTAGGTACTTGAACCTGCACAAGGTTCCCCGATCTATTGTCGACGAGTGGTTTGGACCTGTCAAACCTACTCTCACCAACGGTCTCTCGCCAGTGTGTGAATGTCTCGTTATTCACATCGTTCCGTACTACCTCAGTAGTCTTTGGAACGGTTATCAACCATCCGTTATCCTCATGGAAACCTCTTTCACGCCCACTGCGGGTTCCAGCTTCCGTTTCAAATGCACTGGTTTCGTCAGGTGCACCCGTTTCATCAAGCAGCCTTCGTTTGCTTTTCCGTTTACGTAACTTTGGACGCGCGCCTCCGTGCTCACTATTGGGCACTTCATCCGACTCGTCCTCGGTATCTTCCTGACCTTGCCTGGTTCTGTGACAAGAAAACGCTAGAACCCCACTTCTGGTACCAGTTTGTGACGTTCGTCGCTCGAGATCAACTAACCCTTCATCAGACGTGGTACCAATTTGTGTCGGTCTTACCCGAGACGCTGCTTCGTCGTCGGGCTGGGTTCGGCTCCAGCCAACTGACCTTCTGGAGTCACCCGGGTCACTATCCTGTCTACTTCTGATGTAGACGAGCGGTTCCCTGCCTCCGCTCTCAGTGCCCATTCCTCCAAGAGGAGGTTCCGAGGGTATCGCTTGTTTGCGAACCGTGTCGCTGTCAAGCTCCATCTCACTGTCGGACTCTGCCACTGCCGCGGTCGCCGGGTGGGCAACGTCCTCGTCCTCAGGATGGCCGTCCTTTAGAACAGGGTTCGCTCTCTTGCCGGCAGGAGTCCTCAGCTTCCTGTGAGATCTCTTAGTCAAAGACTTCCTCTTTTTCTCCACCTTAACCGAACCCTCACGTACCATTCTGCATCTCATGACTCTCGAGTTATCGTCAATAGGGGAAAACTCTGAACGTTCTCTTGTCCGAGAGGACAAGGTGTACATCTGACGAGTCGTCACGTCGTGCTGTCTCAAACACGCGAACATCTTGCGATAATATAGGCACGTGTGATATAAACGCGGTGTACTGGTCTCACGACACTCTCTTCTGATAGGACAGGTTCTAGGTCTAAAACCTCCCTAACCGCACGCAGAACTGTGTTCCGACCGGCGCACGAGGTGGGCCCTACTTCGCACTTCGGTCAGTTCTCGGAACTACGTGTTTCGATCACCAAGTTATTTGCTCTGAATAACGATTGGTTTGAATACAAGATTTTCCTGACTCTATCGTTTTTCCTGGTCTTACCGCACTGTAATCAGTTGTCGGGCGGTCTTTTCCCGTACTGCGGTCTTTCGGTAACAGTGGTCTTTCCCAGTAACTATTTTTAGTTACCGGGCGATGGAGCCCCTCCAACGCTCCACCGGCGTGTCAGCCATCCAAGTGTCACAATCCAAATGTAACGCCGACCCCGTAAGGTTACCAGAATGTCCTGAATTTTGTTCCCAAGAATTTCCGAATTTTGGTTCCCTAACGAAGGTCACGCTTACTCCCACAGGTAACCGGACAAGCTCCAATCGCGGAGTTCTTCAAACCCCAAGAGGGAATTTCCTGCCTGTCGCCAAATTTACCCTTATTATCGTTTTTGTACTAAACTGGTTTTTTCAGGTATCCTGACGGTCACTTCACCGAGTGCCGAAGTCGCGTAAAACTCTCCCAGCCGAAGACGCCGAAGTCGCGTAAAACTCTCCCGGCCGAGTACGCCGAAAGCGCGTAGAACTTCCCCTGTGTCGAGTACGCCGAAATCGCGTAAAACTCTTCTCAGTGGGTAAAACCAAACACTGTCGGATCTTGGAGTTCTTCGAACTCCAAGAGGGATTTCCTTGCCCGACGCCAAATTTACTCTTATTTTCAAGGATTTCAGAATTCCAGAAAATGGCTACCTTAAGAAGGTCACCTCTACTCCCATGGGTAACCGGACAAGCTCCGATCGCGGAGTTCTTCTAAACCCAAGAGGGACTTTCCTGCCCGTCGCCAAATTCACCCTGGTTTTCGATCTCACACTGAATTGGTTTTCCTGTGTATCAACGGTATCCTTCCCCGAGTATTACTCAGCCGTAGATTTCCCACGATCGGGATCTAGACCGCTTCGCGATTAACGGAGGGATCCAACCCCGCCGGATCGGCGCTGTCGGCCCGTCTCCCAACAGTGAACTTCTTTAGCTGTACTCGGGATCGCCTGATTATATTATTCGGACGCCCCTTTCGTCCGTAAATATATTTGTACTAACCGGAAACTCGAACTCTGACTCTGTCGTAACCAAAATCACTCGCCTACCACACTGAGTGCAGTATATTTGAATCGGTAACTGAATCGCTAACCAACAACGCTGTTTAACAGTATTGCTATGTATGAAGAGTCGAACCAACTCTTCACGTATAAAGCAGCGCACCGTGAGGCAGGCTCTATGCATCCCGAATTAACGCGTCTGCTCGCTATGCGCTGGCTTTACACCGTCGATCGGGCTTCCCTATCACGGTCGTTGCTGGACAGTCGCCTATTGAAATTAAATAAAAATTAAATGATCGATGCTGGGCCTTCGCATGTAAAATTAAGAGAAACGATGCTGTTCCCTTCGCATGTAAACTTAAAGAAAACGATGCTATTCGCATAAAATAAATCCTCCCACTTACGCACTGTGGCCTTGACCGCCACAATATCACAAATTTTCTTAATCCTTTTTAATTGGAAAGGAACATACATCTAAGGTACCCTATATGGCACACTGTGAATCCTTGGCAACATACCTGCATATTTGTCTTCCTGGAGGCCTTCACGGCTAAAGTGCTTTCGGTCCGCGAAGCCTCGACATATCTGCGCCTAATCACCAGTGCTGAGCTCCGTCGAGTTATATTTACATAAGCACCAAAGACCTGTAAACTGGATTCTCTCCCATCGTTCATCCTCCAAGAGACCCTCGATGTCTTTCAATCCACTAGGTCCCTTTGGGTCCCTGTTCCATTTGGTCTGCTCAGGACACCGTCCTTGGCCCCTTCTTTACATAATCTACACTGCTGACCTGGGGTCCTTGCTGGCGGCTGTGGCAGTTCTTAGCCAGTCCAATGCTGACGACCTGCAAGCCTGTGTACACTATCCGGTTGCCCGTGCTGTTGCAGACGCGGAAACCATGACCCATGACATGGAGTACCTATAGGCCTGGATGTCTGAAAACCGCCTGCGGCTTAACCCGGCTTAGACGCAGTTAATCTGGCCCGGCACGCCCCAGCAGCTCTCTAAAACAGATCTGTCTTCTCTTACCTTGCAATTCCAACACCTGTGTCCGGGACTTGGGAGTCATCCTGGACCAGGAACTTGCATTCACGCGGCACACAAGTCTACTCTCCCGCAGTTGCTATAACCAGCTCCGGCAACTCAAAGTGATCTCCCGTTCTCTGTCTCCCGATGCAGATTTCACGCTTGTCTATGCATTTGTTGTTTCACGGTTGGACTACTGCAGCGCCATATATGACGAACTCCCGGCCTGCCAGTTTAAGCCCTCAATGGAATCCTACGTTCTGTTGCCGGCCTTTTAGGCCGCATCCCCAAGTTTGGCCGAGTGTCTGCGTATATGAGGGATGTCATCCACTGGCTCCTTACCCAGAGTGCATAACTTACCGAATCTCTGTCTTGGTCCGGCGGTGCTTTGAGGGCTTGGCCCCTTCGTAACTGCGGAAGCTGTGCTGTCCCACTTCATATTCGCAGCGTCGTGGATCTCTCCGCTCAGCTGCGCAAACTGAACTTATTGCTCCCAGCGCGCGGACAGCCATACGGCAGCGCCGAGCCTTCTTTGTGGCTGCCCCGTGACCAAATAGCGATTGGTCATTTAACCTTATTTCTTACTGTCCTCAAAATTGTGTTGTTCGGCCGTGGCTGGACTAGGAGTGCTCCTGAGTAAACAACCTTGAAGGAGCGTTATATAAAACTGCTTTAATAATTTGTGAGTAAGGTGATGATATTAATTGCCGTTTACTTCGTGTTTAATTCCGGTACAAAATTGAATTATTCTATTTAGCGACAAAGTTTTTTTGCAACTTTAAAGGATAACAGAACAGATGTTGGTTAATACAATCACTTTGATTCATGTCAGTTAGTAATTCTCGCTAAACACCTGTCTGACCATTAGGTGGAGCTAACGAAGCGGACCTGATCCTATAATCGATGGATAATGCATTGGGCGCGTTACAGAATATGCCAAAGACATAATTCATAAAGACATAATTCATTTCGAATTTAAGGTCTCTAGCATCTTGTACATAAGTATTTTAGATGATGGAATGTATTTGATGGTGTATGTTGATTTTGCTGTAGGTGGCCAAGAGTCATTGAGCAATGCAAACTGTCAGTCGACAAACGCTTGTTTTGACAGAATGACCGACACTTTCGCAAATGAAAGATCAACAACACCGAAGATCATTAACCAGCATTATTCGAGTCATTACTAGATCCCCAAGAAATTCCCATACCTTCCAATTATTCCAGTCCATGGGCTTATTGACCATTGCCAGTATAACATCTTATCAAATCTGCGATTTCATGCACCGCTATACCTTCAATTCACTACCCAATGCATTTTTTAACTTTTTCACAAGTACTTCGGATATTCATCCCTACCCTACTAGGAATAAACCCAACACTTACCAGATTGAATTTGCACGTACTAACATACGGAAATTCTCAATAACCTATCTAGGACCAAAACTATGGAATAGTCTCCCCTCTGATTTACGACACATTCCAAGTTACTATGTTTTTAAAAAAAGCCTTCGTTCACACCTACTTATTAGACAGATTGCCCAGTGACAGCCTGCTGCGACCCCCTCCCATCTGATTTATTTTACTTTGTTGTTTTTTTTGTTTTTGTTTTTTTTGGTTTTTCCTCTTTTTTTGCCACTAAGTCTTACTATTCTGTTAACTAGTTGCCCACCTTTTGCAAATTCGTTGTCTCTAAATAGGTCTACTCAAAGGCTCATGTGTAGGCCCTACATGGCCGTCGTCGAGTTTTGTTAAGTAAATGGGGGGCCCTTACTAGCGGGACCCTGGTCCTTTTAGGGCTTCCTATTGACCACTCACAGCATGATATAGCCTTCTAAACCCATGAATATCTTAATGTTTCAAACCTTTTCAGCATCATAGTGGCTATTTAAATTATATTTTCTTGTATATTGTCACGTTTGCTTTGTGGATCAATAAATTGATTGATTGATTGATTGATTGATTGAAAGAGACCAATTCAAACGATCAAAGTACTTTGACTACTTCACTAAATGCATCACCATTAGCCATTGACACTCGAGTTTCATTACACACTACAAATGAACCATCAACAACAGCTACTTGTGGCAGTAAAACTACACAAGACTATAGCACTACACTCTACACAGCAACACCAATTTCTACAGCCAAACAGCTCAATAAAGTCAGTAACAGAAAATTAAAAGCAACGACTGAAGTCCCAGAAGAATCCACTGTCACCATGACATTTCAGTGCGTAATCTGTTGTCATGGCGACAAGGATTCTTCTGGGACTTCAGTCGTTGCTTTGAATTTTCTGTAGGTATAATTACGAAATCTCCTCAAAACGACCAAACTGCTATTTGCAGACGACTACAACGGAAAGAGGAGGTTAGGAGGTTAGATAGGCTCAATAATATAAAGACATAATTTGATTATTGATGTTAGAACTATTTGATGCTTAGGCTTTGACTGATAGTCAAATCTAGCAACTATCTGAACTAACTTTTATTAAATATAATAATTCAAAGTGAAGGTTATGAATTCAATAATAATTATTATGAAATGCCTACAAAACCCTACATACAAACTAACCATGATGAGGATTGAACTACAAGTAACCCGGTGTATTATCAACACCAAACCCCTATACTTTAATTGGGATTAAATTGTAAAAGGTACATTACAATGACTGTTGTCATTAATATTTCAAAATTCATCCACTAGCAAGCAATGTTCAGAAACCGAGAGTTGTCACAAGCGTTAAATAACAAAAATCGCTTACAACACTTTACTTACTTCTGAGGCACATGAGTGCAATACATGTAAAGAATCCAATTGAGGTGTGTCTTTCTGCTTACTGAATTAAAGCGCGGTTGATGCATGATCAAAAAGCGATGGAATGGGCTTTATTCATGGAATCGGCAACTAAGAATTCACGTGACTACCAAGGATTTAAATCCCAGTCGCAAACCCAGTGGCTACCAAGATTTCTGTTTCTAGAATCATTTTCACTTCATACTTTATATGGGTTTCAGTTGTAGAATACACCATCAGTTTGGTCTCAAAGTTTGATCTGCCTCTCTGTGTATTTCATGGAGTGATCAAGGTAAAGGATCTTATCTACGTACTATGTCACCTTTCTTGGTACTCTGACATACTGACTATACGCGCTTACGAGGATAGCATTCCGCATCATCTGTTAATGATAACTGTTACAGAAGGGATTGATCGGCCTCGCTACATGGTTGGCATTGAAACCTCGAACACTTTATACGTTAGTGACTCGAGAGGTGAATGCATTTGGAAGATAGACACGGAAAACAATAAAGTTGACAAATGGTTATCCGTATTAGGCGAGATCGTCAGCTTGTCAGTAGCCAATGATGACCGTCTACTGGTATTGAGGCGCTTTCACGATCTTCTGCAGTTAGAAACTTACGATCAAGACTCGAAACTTGTAAGAAGTGTTCCACTTCCCAAAGACTTTAAAGGTCCTCTCTGTGCCATTCAGAAACCGAATGGAGAATTCATGGTCAGTCACAACTTAAAAGAGAGCTATGGCATGTGTGTAAGTTTCTTAAGCGCTGACGGGCAGATTATCAGTCAGTTTAGACTCAGGGAAACAGTTGGTTTCAAGGATGCGCAGTTGTTTTTTGATAGTGACTATAAGAAGATTTTTGCAGTTGAAATGTTCAATGGGAACGTATACTTGTTTGACACGAATGTTACAGACTGGAACCTAACTGGTATCATCATCAGCAACAGCTCAGAAGAGAGTTCTAGAAATAATGTAAGTTTCCAAAGCACTGATGGGGAGATTATCTGTTTCCGCTTAAATATAGACAGTCTGTGCGGTTATTTTGGGATATGGACAACAATAATCTTATTGCGGCTGAAGATTTCTTTGGTAACATGTATCTATTTGACACAAAAACTCGTAATTGGAGTCAAATTGGTCGAATAATTCATGGTGAGTTGTATTACGCAACAAAGAAAAAGCAGTTCCTTACGAAGTTTCGCCAAGGTGTGCATATTTGGACATTAAACGAAAACTAACTTGAGTGGCAACCATGACCACGAAGCATTTGCGTATTCTTCAGACTCGGCTTATGTTCTTAGACGCACGCATCGTTAGTCATCTCCCTAGCCGTCTTTTAAAGCAACATTTAGTCACAGAATTGCACCCGGAATAAATCTACCTGCATTAACACAGGCCCTATCTGAGGTCAGCTGACGTTAGTTTTCTTGACCACAGCGCCAATGTTTGGAAATTCGTGCAAAGAATAGGCTCACCACCTGACATACAGGATGCACATTTTTTATATCTGTTAAATGTGTTCTTGACATAAATCTCTGCTAATGGAAAGAACATGTGGAAGAGGATCATGTCTATACTCTGTTATAGACATATGAGCATTTAGATTCAGGCAACGCTCCACAGGTGGCCAAAAAGTCTGCAGCAGTCATCAACACACCTGCCCATCTGTCTGTTCAGCCATATCACACCTGCGCTACGAGACCATCTTCGATGGCCGGACAGGACTGGCTAAGGCGTCAATTAAAGCTTTGCCTTCTCCTATATTAATGTCTGCGTAACAGCACACCTCCCTATCTCGCGGATCGCATCCCGCCGCTATAATCGATATTTGATAACCCTAATCGGCTGCGACTATGACCATCAGTCTACCGATGTCTACATGCCAACAACTAGTAGAGCCTTCTAAACAAAATGGGGATCGGGCCCATCGACCCTATATATATATATATATATATATATATATATATATATATATATATATATATATATATATATATATATATATATATATATATATATATATATATATATATATATATATATATATATATATATATATATATATATATATATATATATATATATATCGGGTCACGGCCATGGCCCGCGTGCGTGGAACGGCCTTGCGACATCCAAGTACATCTACTTATTTGGACCTCTTTTTTTACCAGATCAGTTCAAAATTCTTTTTTGACCAGATCAGTTCAAAAGTGTCCCCCCCCCACCTGTCAAACAAGTTCGCCGCCAGTGTCATTACAACATTACATTATACCACAAGGATTCATGCGATATCGAACGTTAGGCCTATGCTTCGAATTTTTCGGCGTCATCATTGCGAACATAAATTGGTCATGGTTGAACGTAAAATGTTTTCGCCCGTCGTCGTAATCGGTCATGAAGAGAGCGCGTTATAGTGGCTCTTCCTGATTGACAGTGATTGCTACCTGAATTAACTGTTCATTTGTTCATTTTGGAAAAGAAAGCGTTTGCGCTACATAAATAAACAGGCTACTAATTAGTTATTTATTTCATTTGTACACTGGACTCCGCACTTATGTAGATATTTTATGAACTCTCAACGTCAAGCAGCACCTATTCATAGTTTCTTGTGATAGGCTATAACTCATGAACAATATTATTAGGTACTTTAACGGCAATATTGTCACTATACAAGATTCAAATGAATACTTAAGGTTAAAGGCTAAAATAATGTACATGTTTACACGCCTCAGTAGAAATTCCTCGCGAGTTTAGGTCCATAGGTTGAAAATCTTCCTGCTGAAATGTAAAAAGCACAATGTTCAGTCAGACACCATTCCAAGTTCTTAATTTGCCTTGGTAGTTATTGACCAAACCGGTAGGGGTGGAGGGCTGCAATGGCCCCAGATGGCAAGACATTCAACAGACGGTCGCCCATCCAAGTAAGCTTCTAACTGCTTGTTCGGCATCAGTCAACAGGTGTGTGTGTGTGTGTGTGTGTGTGTGTGTGTGTGTGTGTGTGTGTGTGTGTGTGTGTGTGTGTGTGTGTGTGTGTGTGTGTGTGTGTGTGTGTGTGTGTGTGTGTGTATCATAATCTGCTCCTCTTACAGTTAATTTCAAATATGTATGTAATTACATCCATCAAAACAATTTAATGCATGTTAGATACAACTACATGTAAAAACTAGTTACTTAGTTTAAATCAACAACACAACGACATATCAACAATGTCAAGTGGTCGCCCAGTAATGCAAACCTACATCCATCAACACAATTTAATGCATGTTAGATACAACTACAATGTCATGTAAAAGCTAGTTACTTAGTTTAAATCAACAACACAACGACATAACAATGTTAAGTGGACGTCCAAGTCGATCCGAAGGTGCAACAGCCGAAAGACACAAGACGTGGCTAATTGACTAGAGACATTCCTTAATCAAAAGCTGCTCTATTGAACGTAATTATCAGTGATGGGTAATTAATTAGAAACTAATCAATTACCTAATTAATTAGCTTTGTACCTATTCATAATTCTAGCTAATTAGTAATCAAAATTTTGCTAATTCTAATTCTAATTAAAAGTTGTCCAATTCTACTTAAAATTCTATAATTAGCTTTATAATTACTTTGCCTAAATATTTCCTTACCTAATTTTTGCTGGATGATTTCATTGCAAGGTCCTATTATCGAGTTCATTGTAACTAATGAATAGGCCCTATCAACAAATAATTCGAGTCTTTATTTTTGTATGATATCTTTTAAAAATGTATTGTCTTTATCTTTGACACATTTTAATGAAAAATTTCAATACATAAACGAATCCAAATGTAAAGTAAAATTAATAGAGAAAATGCCTGTTTTAGCATTAACATTCATAGCTTCCGCCAAAAATAAAATGAAATTTCTCAGATTTTCAAAATGTATCTGAATATTGTTGTTGTTGCTGCAACATTAATGGAGCGATAACTTGGTGTTGCAGATTTTTTGGAAATCAGAAAGAGGCTTAAAAACAATACTTTAGAACTCATGATAGTTCCAAAGTGCAACTCCTGATTTCTGATAAAGAAAACCATTTCCCACAGTAATAAGCAGAAATCGGAGGAAGAGCCTGAAATTCGAGTCATTATCATTATTTGAAACATTTGTCTAATAGATGGTATGCCAAACTAGTGAACTACACGTTTGTGTCGTTTTGTATTCTAATTGTCAACAACTAATTCTCATTAATTAGTTGAGTGCTGGCTTCGAATTCTAATTGGTTAGTTCTTCCAAAACTGCGAATTCTAATTTTGAAATTTGAACTAATGCTACTTCTAATTAATTAGATACAAAACCTTAACTACCCATCACTGGAACATAGGCCTATAGGCGTGATTGGCCTGTGCAGTTGTGGCTCGGGTTAGACGTACGATGGGTCTGTAAACAGCAGCGCCTCTGACCCAGTTGTCATGCAAGTCTACCAATATATTACGCCAATGTCATTTTCAGAGTCCTTGCAGTTTCTGCGTTCCCAATGAAACCCCTTCCTTTGGGTCTTTGGTTATACCGGAAAGGTGCTCATTGAGAATGTTTACCTATAGGACTGTATTCCTAACCATTATATGTACAGTTTTCTGGCTAACTATTTGACTTCGACGATTTTGTCCATTTTGACCTTGAAGCCTTCGTAATCTTTTAGTTTCTCTCTCAACTTTTGCCATGTTTCCCTGATAGTCGTGACGTGGGTCACGTCATCCGTTGAGCTCTGACGTTGGACGAGTCTGCGCACTGCAGCGCCCTTGTTCCTATTCTCCTCTATCGCTATGACGTCAATGTTATCCTCCGAGTCAAAGTGCGACAGAAGTTCACGTAGCGGCTGTTGCCAGAATACGAGCGGCAGAAGGTCGTTGAGTGCGGCCACAATCAACTGCAACTCGATGACGTGATCGCAGTGCAGTCCTGCGGTCGGAGACTTCCTTACGGTTGGCGTCTTATCGGCCTCCTTAAGTAAACTTTTGACAGTGTAACGAGGATGCGAATTGCTCATATATGTTGCCATGGCCCTGAAATCACACACACAGGACAGTCATGTAATAAGGCTAAACGAGCATAACCGTAACAAGACCATCTTCCGCTTAACACCACAGGTCACCAAAGATCTACTGTCTATTTGTGTTTGCGACTGTTCAGTGGCGGCGATCTTGTTTGAGAGGTGGGGGGGGGACATTTGGGAACTGATCTGGTCAAAAAAGAGTTTTGAACTGATCTGGTCACAAAAGAGGCCGAAAAAATTGAGCGCGAAAAATTTTATAACCCGAGTACGAAAAAATGTGATGACCTTTTTTTAGTGTTTTTTCAAAATTTGGGGGGTCCAATGTATGGCGTGTCCCCCCCACTGTTAAAGGTGGGGGGTCTTGTCCCCCTCGAGCCCCCCGGGATCGCCGCCCATGCGACTGTTTAACAAACACACTTGATACTGTAGGCCTATTGTTAAATCATGCAACGTGGGTGTTGGTCGTAATTCTTTGATTGTTTGCTTCCCCATCGAACCACTCACTTGAGAATCTCTGCGTATAGAAGAAGTTGAACAAACTCGCGATGAAGATGAACCATCGGCAAAGGCGTAGACTCTGGGGGCAGCCGGGGCACGTGCCTCCCAATAAATGAGATGGACTATACACCCAATGCAACAAGTGTAGAATGAATAAACAAATGCCCCCCAATATTTTAGACAAGTTTACGCCAGTGACAATCGGTATGAATATCTCGTTTGCTTAGCATCGATCGGTGAAGGTGGGTGACCAGTCATCTAACACGCGTCATATCTTTTCACCGACAGTGTGCAGTCAATGTACTCATTTTGTACACGTGTTCGCTAGGGAGAAAATATGGCTTAAATCTCGAAATATCTTCTAAGTTCTAACCTGGAGAGAAGTTGAATAACAGACCTGTCAGTTGACTGTCCGACATGCTAACTACTAGTTTTATATAAAACGGAGGTACGGTATTGAAAGTGAGTGAGGGAACATCATTGGAAAGCTGAGGGAGCAGAGGAGACCTAATTGAAGTAGGGCCTATACAAGATCGACCACTCGAAAGGAGGCAGTGCAGTGGGAGAGGTTCCTTGAATTAGCACCAAACAAGGGAACTCGAGTCCACATGTGCAAATTATTTAAGAATTCGGAAGGAACGATAGGGCAGAAATTCTTTAGTGCAGACGATCTATAGACATGTGGAATGGTGCTGCTGATAGGACTGTCTCAGTGGACACTATCACTGATTTTAGGAGGAAGCTATGAATGATGGCCTGTTAAGCATTGCATTCCAAGTTAACTTTCAACGGTTATAACATAGATGCATCACTTAAAAATCTGCTGTTATGTTATCGTGCAGTGTACCATGACTGGTAAACTGGTCTGCAAAAGAGCGTTTACCATAATTTCTTGTCTGACCTTCCATAATTATAAGATAAGAATATTCTTTAATATACCAATTGCTATCAACCTTATCTCACATGTCCCACATTGGTCTCTTCTTATCTTATCCTTCCTATGTATTAACTTGTTATCGTGCACCATGTGATTGTAAACTGCCCTGCAAAAGAGCTTCTACTTATGTCATACCTTACCTTACCTTTCATAGCCTTACCATGTATTGCCTCGTTTTAGTTTCCTTACTTTACCTTCTCTAACCATGCCAAACCTTACCTTTGTTTGAGTGTAGTTTCGAAGGAGCCCCTTGATAGCCTAAAGGATATAAAAGTTCGTAAAGAAGTAAAAGTTCATGCCTAAAGATGGGAATGCCTAAACATACCTAAAGATGTCGCCATATGGAGAGTTAGGATCCACGTGACAGTCAGAATGAAGGAACGACGACCGGCGATGTAGTCCGCCCCCGAGGCTACAAGATTAGCTCAGCGTCCAGCAGTCCCTCACAAAGGAAAGAGGAGGCAGCGTCTATATACCTTTCGATCCACGAAGTCTCTCTCTCTGTAAGGCAGAGACTCGTCGATAGCCAGCTACACTGCCCTGCCATGGATTAGATAACCTTGGCTTTTTGAACTTACACTGAAATGCTTTGCCTAACCTTACCTGATCATACCTTATTTCACCGTACTCACTGCATTACCTTATACCTTGCATGGGCGTCCGGAGGGAGGCATTTGTCCCCATGGATTTTTCAAATATTTTATAAATATAAGTCTGTTGATTATAATGATTATTACAACAGTCCCAACACGATTTTCAATACTAAAAACAATTATTTAGGTATGTCCTGGACTATTATTTCTCTATTAAGTTGTTTCGTGTTCTATGTTCATGAATATGCAAAAGAGTCATTTTGCTCCCTCAAAACATTTTGCCCCCTGGAAAATCCTTGCCCCCAGAATAATTCCTGCGGACGCCCACGATACCTTGCCTTTCCGTCATCTCACTTGACCTTGTCTTCCATACGTAGCTGTGCCTTCTAAACCCAACCTTGCGATACCTTACTTTAACTTACCTTGCCTTAGGTCCTACCTTCACCTATACCTTATCGTCCGAAACCTTACCGCGCCCGATACTTTACCTCACCTTATCGTAGACACTACCTTACCTTGACTTGCCTCACCATGCGGTATCTTAACCTGTCTGACTTGACCTTAATACCTTTTTTTTTACCTAGTCTTACCTTACCTCGCCCGATCGCACTTTACATTATTTTAAAATACCTTAGCGTATCTTACTTTACATTACTCTACAATACCTTAATTATCTCACCTTACCTTACCTCTGTGTTTGCATAGACCATGTAGTGCTTGCTCTAAGGTGTATACATCGGCACACGACCACGTCCCTACCACCTTTACTTGAAGCATATATAAAATGCAAATATTTTTCTGTTGTTTAGGCAATCTTTGCGAATATGCACGAAATACCTTTGTTTGTGGACTATTTAGCGAATCGAATACGACTGAAAAGCGAACAGAAATCGCTGAACTATCCTCACATACGCTTGCGACACAAGCCATAGAATGAACCTGAGTCCAAAGTAGGTGTGTCAACCTACCTATCGCGATACACTTCAAGTGACGTTGTGCGCAGGTGTACGGCTGCGGCTGGCAACTGATAGGCAATCTAGATATTGAATCAGAGGCATAGAGATTATTTTCCACTCCAGACCCACAGCCGACACGTATACTTCACGGCTGGCGCCTACACAGCTTTTAAGCCCGTATCCACGGCAGAAACAAACGCAGGAAGCCTAAAGCCGAAGGCTTACGACCTTCCTTCTTGTAAATCACCGTTATGACCATATAAAATTATTTTGAGGCACTTACTAAGTCACGCCATGCATCAGTTTACTCATCTACATTTCTAAGTAGGTTTTACATATTTAAATATAGACCTATTTAAATATAGATCTAATATGATTATGAACTAGACTGATCTGGTCTCTTTTGGATTGTATATCGCGGTTGCGTATTTGGGGTCTGTTAAGTCTAACAGGCCTTAGAGAAAAAACGCTATCGAGGCAATAGGCCTAGTAGGCATAGATGCAGTAACACCGTAAGGACTCTGCATGAATCAGAGAGAAACCGGCTTATATTAGGCTAAGTTGAAATTCAAGATTATTTTTCTGTGTGAGATCACGTTACAGAAAACGAAAACAACTCATTGAAAACTGTTTAAAATACAAACGTAGGCCTATAAGACGTCAGGGTTTATATTGGTTCTCATATTGTGACTGATGGTCTCTGCTGATTCTTTATCATCTCTTTACTTTGACTGTATCCGCCAATATGCTTAAGCCTAAGTTATCTAAATAGGCCTATAGGGGTAAGATAACGAGGCCTAGTTAATAAATTGTATGCCCTATATTCGGTTGCACATTTAACCAAAATTAACACCCTGGTCAATTTTACGCATGATGTTAAGCAAGCATGTGATGTTTTATAAGAGCAACGGAGGAGGAAAAAGACTTGGGAGTCATAATTCATCAAAGTGCAAAACCATCAAGACAGTGCAGGGAAGCAGCTAATAAAGCAAACAAGGTTCTGGGACAGATCAGAAGAACGGTGGTAAGCAGAGATAAGAACATCATCTTGAACCTGTACAAAACTCTGGTGAGACCTCACCTGGAGTACTGTGTTCAAGTATGGAGCCCATGTATGCAAAAGGACAAGGAAGTGCTAGAAAAAGTGCAACGGAGAGCAACAAGGATGATCAGAGGATTTGGAACTTTGACGTATGAGGAGAGATTGGAGAAGTGTGGATTAACAACCCTGGACAAAAGAAGATGCAGAGGTGATTTAATTGAGACATACAAGCTGATGACAAATAAAGAAGCAACACTATTCTCAAGATTTTTTAAGCTGGCTGACAGAAGTGGATTACGAGGGCATAGATATAAGATCTTTAGGAAGTCAGAAGGCTCTGTCAAGCAAAGATTTTTCAGCAGCAGAGTAGTTAACGCCTGGAACGAGCTGAGTGATGAGACGGTTTCAGTGGAGTCACTCAACAACTTCAAGGCCAAGCTTGGGCAAATAGGATATTAGGACATGTATAAAGTGGTTGTTCTCACACAGGCTTTAGCCTTCTGAACCACCGTAAACCTTTGTTATGTTATGTTATATCGTCAAATGCAATATTTTACTCTGCAATTGTAATTATTCGTCAATTATTTTATAAATATATTTAGATGCATACATTTCTTATGTAGGCCTAGGCTAAACAAGACGCGGTATTTTCCTGTGCGATATTTTTGTAAACAAGACGCGATAGCCTCGGACCTACCAATTTCATCACAACCATTTTCGGCCTTAAACCAGTGCATCCTCTAAACCTTGTCCTAAAATATGCTGACGACACATATCTCTTAGTACCTTCGTCAAATAGTGCAACAATACCTACAGAAATGGATCACATAACCCAATGGGCTTCCAGGTGTAATCTGAAGTTAAACATTAAGAAGTCCTCAGAAATGCTAGTACGTAGGCCGAGGACGGGTCTGGATATCGACGCAACTACGGCCGCGGTGCAAGGGCTTACTATAGGGTCGCTAGTATGACTATACTGGGTGTTGTCTTCACGAAATACCTTAATTTTAGAACCCACATAGACCACATTATGTGCCTGGGCTCGCCAATCGTCCTTTGCATTTCGGACCCTATCGGCCCATGGTCTGAGAGGGCCAAATATGTATGACGTTGTCAAAGACACGGCGCTGTCAAGGTTGCTGTACGCCTCCCCGGTATGGTGGGACTTCACAATCCAGAGTGAGCGTGAGAGGCTGGGAGCCATCCTTAGGCAAGGAGTGGTTATCTCCCTGATGACTCTCCAGTCTCCATCCATCCAGCAGCTGTGTAGCTTGGCCGACAACCGCCTTTTCTCGGCAATTCTGGTTAATGAAGGACATGTCCTGCACACTCTGCCTCCGCCCGTAAAGGTTACCGGATATGCACTCCGACCCCGAGCTCATGACTGAGCCATTCCTTCGGCTGACAGTCTCACGAGAAAAACATTCTTAACTAGGATGCTGTTACAGTACTCATAGGGTTGCCACCTTTCTAAACTAGGAAGTCGGGACGCAGTTTTGGAGCACCGAGATCGTAAATCACCTCACGATGTGGGACCAGAGGCGCGAGTCGTGCAACCGAGTAAAGCTTTTGGGAAAGTAACTATTTGTTTTAGAATGGCGATTAAGATTGATGATTTTGAACACTGTAATGATGTCAGGATGTGTTTTGATGTCGTTATTAATGATATTTCACTTCGCCTGCGTTATAAATTTATAGTGGTGTTGAACAAATACAGTAGGCTTGCGGGTAATGTGTTCAGTGTGAGAATTGTAGAAAAAAGACTGGTGGGGGGGAGGAGGGTAGACTTTGATGAGTTTGATCCATATGGAGTTGAATATCGGTATTTTGCAAACTGATCAAATTCAAAAATGCAATAGAAAGCTTACACTCCTTAAAGTGATGACATCGCCAATACACATGGTCACAAATCTTACAATAAACCAGAGCATTGCTTTATTAATAACGCGCAAAGCCAATTGTGAAAGAAAATGCTAAAATATATTCACAATATAATCACACTAGCACAACTGAGGAGGTTTTCCAACGACCCTCTGGGGTGTGCAATGAAGACTTAACGGGGGGAAGGTCCGAAGAAACACTAGAGGAGTTGAACCCCCACTGTCCCCCAAACCCCCGACAATTCTGGCTCTGAATGTGTTTAAAGCCACATTTTGGTAGTTTGGAAAAATTACCACAAATTTGAAAGTAGGGACATTTGGCTGTCCCGAGTAGGTCAAGGAGGAACGCGGGACATTTACCTCGAAATCGGGACGGTCCCGACAAAATCTGGACGGGTGGCAACCCTATGTACTCATAACTAGATGAATAACTCTCTGCTTAACACTATTTATATAGGTTAGGCCACTGCTAGTTTTGCAGGGCTGTGTATGTGCGAATGTTTTTATATGTTTATGTACACCAAAATGAGGTTCGCAATTGGTCTAATAAAGAATATTCTATTCTATATATTCCAGTCCTGTGTATTATTGGTCATTGAAATATGCATGTAGAAGAGGAAGCAACGATGTCTTATGAGGGGAGCGCGTGGCTACGTCATTGCATCAACGAATACGTCATCACATCAATGACATCATTGCGATAATTTTGAACGAGTTCGCAGATATTAACCTAGGCTACCACATAATATGACCTTTGAAGAGGGTGAAGGATGTTCGATGACTATCGGAAGATGCCTTGCACTTTATTATTATATATGTTCTGGATGTTCGTTAGCTAGATAACAGATCCAAAGTACGAACTCAGACGCACGCAGGTCCGATAGATTGATCAGGCGATAAAAGTATTTGCCGTGGCCGTGGCGATAGTATAATACTCAAAAGTCAATCATAACTGATTCGTCTCTTATAGTCGGCGGTGACGTTTCGAGTGTCATCAGCTGATAATTGCCTTGGTATCAGACAACACTGCTTCCTACGCATACATTACGACGTTCCTTTCCTCAGCCAATCACTCAGAGGCCGTTTAGAGCGAAGCTTAACTTATAGTCAGCGCCTGATGACGTGTGCATAGGACATCAACTCAGTAAGTAAGTAAGTAAGTAAGTAAGTATGTAAGTAAGTAAGTGAGTAAGTAAGTATATTATTTATTAAACCAGCTGCCAAACAGCACTCTGGTGAACAATGTCTGTTAAATATATCTTCTAAAGTTTATAAACAAACATACATTGGTATATATATATATATATACATAGCATTAACCATAATATGTGTATATATATTACTATATAGCATAGGTCCAGTTGGTTAGTAAGTTCTGAGTTACTCTGGTTAGGATAATACCCTATGTCCTGCGTGGTTGCAGATTGCGAGACGCAGTTGCCTTTACCTATAGATACGTCCTGGGTTGTAACCTAATCTAACCTTCGATGGCGCCGCTATATCACAATGCGTAAAGCTTCAGTCGATCGTTGCTTCAACTTCAATTGGAGACTCGTAATCTATCATAATTATAGACTATAAGCCAGGTCGAAATCCGATTGATCAGATAAACCTGAAGTCAAACTACGGAGGGTATCAGGCGAACAAGGTGAATTTCGAGTTAGTTCTAAATGACATTAGATAACGGACAGTAAGCTCACAACTGGAGAGTAGATTTCAAAGCTTCGGACCAGCAATCGATAATGCTCGACAGCCCGACATTCAGGGCCGGATTAACAAATGTGGTGGCCCTGTTCAGTTAAACTGTGGGGCCCAGCTTCACATAATCACAAAACAAGACATATAAAACGTGCTATATTCAACAAATCCACATTCGTCTATTATTAATGCATGCCTTCTTTCTTTTTGTACAATATCAGTAGGTCTTAAAATTATCCAGTCTAGTGTAAAAGTATACATCTTTCACGGTTTAACAATATTAGAGTGATATTCTAGTGTAAAAGAATATCACAATTGCAGACCTATAGGCCTACCACATTACAGAAAAAATAGGCCTAATAGGCTTAGGCCAACAAATTCACACAATATAGTCTTAACTGATTAGTCGCAGTGTTTGCAGTTTACACATATATTGTAACAAAACTAACAGAGAGTTAACACCAACCATGGTGGGAATTGTCGGGGAGTTGGGGTTCAACCCCCTAGTCTTTCTTAGGACCCCAAATTAAGTCTTTAGTGCACACCCCAGGAGTCGTTTCCAACACCCTCAGTTGTGCAAGTGTGATTTAGGATTATTTGACCATGAGTCTCTGAAAAAGAGAAGAAATTTCCATGATGTATCATGTACGCATTTTTTAATTTTCTCAATAAAGGAATTGATTTTGATTCGAGTCTGACTTGCAAAACTGCTAGCGTTGAAATCATCTGCTTTCAAATTACGTTGACATCAATTTGTAAAATACGGATAAAATTTTCAACGTCCCAGTCTTTTTTCTACAATTCCCACACATAGGCCTACTTTGCGAGCCTTTTGGCTTGAAAATTCACCAATCATGTCGTCAAAATGTAACTCGCGTAGTATGTCACTTTCGATGCTCAACAACTTCAAACTATGACAATGACGTTCTCAGTATGTTCTTAATCAGTATGAGTTTTGAAAACGAACGTTCACTGCTGCAGCTTGCCACCATCAGAACAAGATATATTCGCAGTGCTATCTCAGCATTCTGAATGGTGTCTCTTAGTTGCTCATTTTTACTATTACGAATAACAATAATAATGAAATATTTAAATTTGTTCTTTTCCATGTGTGGGGGCCCCTCAAGTGTGTGGGCCCCTGTTCGGCGGAACATGTTGAACATGCCTTAATCCGCCTCTGCCGACATTGCTTTCGTGCCAGGCGTAGCAAGATATTAAAGACTCGCCTATTTGCATTGTTCTATGACTAGGAATGTAGCGCAATGCGCTCTCGTTCAAGACTTGATTGTATTGTATATTCGTTGAATGCAATGTTTTTCAACTATAAGACAGATTTTAAGCTGAATTCTTTCTGTGCTCGATGAACAGCCAGTGTAATGAGCGCAATATTGGCGGTACGTGTTGATACTTGGGTCTATGCTATCAGCCTATCTCTTTAAACAATACCAACGAATAGCAAGTTGCAGTAGTCAAGATGGAAGGAAACTAAAGCAACTGTGAGTGCGAATAAGACAGATTTAGGCATGTTAGATCTGGTTATTATCCCATACTTGACAGCTAGCTGATATACATTATACATACGTCTTTGACATGGTCAGAGAGGGAAATCGTGGAGTCATTAGTTACGCCCGAACTGCCTATGCAGTCAGAACGATCAGACGTCAACCCACCTAACTAAACATACATCGGCCAATCAATCTGTAAAGTTGTTGACTTGTGCCTAAGAGGAAGAATTCAGTCAGCTTTTTCTGACCATTCAGGGCTGGATATTAACAAAAACAGAGGCAAGCAATTGGAGAGCTTAATTAGACGAGGAGCTATCGAATTATAGAAATAGCTGAGTATCATCGGAAGACAAATAGTAGTCTAGAGAGCTTTCAATGAGAAGTGAGCCGAGTGGAGCGGTAGGCCTATAGTGTGTAAACAGGAAGGGGCCCGGCACAGAACCTCTGGAAATCCCCCAGTTCAAGACAGTTGGTTTTGAAGTGAATTGACTGATACGGACTCATTGATAGTAAAATGCAAATTAGATGCAAACAGTTGAGAGCATAAATAGAAAGGCCTGTTTTAGAGACGTATAATTATCATAATCGACGGTATCGAAAGCGGAAGGAAGATCAAGTAAAAGGAGAACAGTTACTTTCCTTTGTATGTCATAATCGACGGTAAAAAGCGGCTTTGAAGGCTGAAATATTACGCAATTTCTAAGGTGTGTAGGCCTGACTAAAACAAGCATGGATGGAAGCAAGGCCGTAGCTAGGGGGGTGTTTTTGGTGCTTAAACACCCCCCCCCCGAAATAAAATAATGTAAAAATAAAATAATGCATTTACTCACTCCAAACCCCTTGGTCGGTTGACTCGGTTGCTTGTCGGCTTACTCAAGGACACCCCCCGAAACAAAATCCTGGCTACGGCCTTGGATGGAAGGCGGTTTATGTTGGAGGAAACCTAAATAGTGATGGAAGAATATGATCAGATAAATATGACTCTGAAGCAGATATATTTTTGATAGCGGAAGAGTTAGTTAGACCGGATTATAAAGAGATCAAGTGTGTGGCCCATATCATAAGTTGAACAAATGTCCTGTATAAGATGAAGGCAGAGTGAAGATCCAACAACTTTTTGAAGCATTGTTTCGAATGCCCATTTGAATGCTGAAGCATACCACCTGTCACTTCCAAAGGAGAAGAGACCAGGAACTCAAGGAGTATGTCTAATTGGAATTCGCTATGGAGGGTAAATATTGAAAAAGGCGAGGCGTTTATTTCCAGAGTTCATGGTAGAGATAAGAAATTCAAAAGATTTCGGTGTTGGATTAAGTGAGAAGAAGCGAGCAAGTTTTAAATGTGCCTTATGAAGGAAGGCAACTCAACGCAAAGAACGCCAGGAACGAGGACTGAGCTGATTCAGGGGAAAAAAGAAGGAAAGTGTTATGTCCGAGATTAAGGAAGGTTGTCAGACGTTTTGAATCGAGTGTCATTGTGAGCAAAGAATATCCACCGAATAGATGTAATTTCGAAGAATAATTCGTATAAAATAGATGCTTTAAAGTGGCAGAAATTCATTGTTTCAAGACGACAAGAACAAGGGCTTAGCTCAAGGTCACAAGGTCAAAAGAGACAACCAACGGAAGGAAAACTAGCGACGGGCAACTCCGATGATCTTGGACTTCGATGTAGATGTTGAAAAATGGGAGGATGGTGACTGGGCCATAAAAACACGTGGGTATATATAAGACTTGACAACGCAAGCAGACGTCAGAGGGATAGTGAAACGAAAGAGAGGAGGCTGTTCCACTTAATAGTCATCCTAAAAGTCTACAGTGACCAAGTTCCTGATGCTAACAAGCACTGGCGTAAACTTGTCCAAAATGTTGGGGGGGGGGTCATTTGGTGGTTTATTCTACACTTGTTGCATTAATTGTACAGTCCATCTCAATTATTGGGGGGGGGGCACTTGCCTATGCCTGAGTAACAAGGGATAAGTAACTGCATGCCTTAATACTTCTTGATTTATCTGATGCTTTGAGTGTACAGGTCACTGTACCCTACTCAACAATCCTTGGTCATCTCTGTTACATTCTCGTGCATTCCTCAATTGGTTTGGGCTCCTACCTCTCTAATGGTACCTGGTACGCTCAATACGGCTCTCTTACGTTATCCATTACTGCAGTGCTCTTCGGCGTCCCATATTTATTCTATTAGGGCCAATGTTGTTCATCATCTGCACGCAATGTTTCATTTGTCGGGTGGGAGGGGTTAAAGCCCCTAGCTATCTTTCTAATCCTCATGGCTAAGTAACTGAAAAGATTGTGGGGGGGTCAGGAAACTCGTGAGTTGTTTCGTGTGCAACATAGTAACATAGGCGTAGACTCTGGGGGAGGGGCAGCCGGGGCACGTGCCCCCAATAATTGAGATGGACTGTACATTCAACGCAACAAGTGTAGAATGAATAACCAAATCCCCCCATATTTTTGACAAGTTTACGCCAGTGCATATTAACAACATTAAAATCTTGTTCGTGTATTTGGCAATCTATAAAATTTTCGAACCCCAGCTCTTTCGTGACAACAAAAACACTGTTTGTACCCCTGCACTATCAGTCATTAACTTTCACCATGTCTCTGGAGCCCATCTTTATGCCGATGATACCCCACTATAGATGTACATCTCTTGCTAAAAGAGGTTGCAGATGCTACATAGATTTCATGCTTGCATAGATGCCATCATGCTGTGGAGCATGTCTATGCACTTCGAACTTGACCTTGACGAATGCGAGCTACTGAGGTATGGACGCTCCTCTGAGCTCCTACAGTGCACTGAACTCTCACTCTCTACCTCCGCCTCTTTACCTACCCAATTCTATAATGTTTGGAGTCTTCGAAACATGTTTGACTCAACACTCTCTGTAAACCCTAAATATAGCTGCAGCTTCGCGAACATGCCTGTCAAAATGATCCGACAGCTTCACTCTATTCTACTGGATTCAACAACGCTGGAAACACCGATGCAGTGTCGTAGCTACCATATGTGAAGGCAGTGTGATTCTCCTTACAGATTTTATTTTAGTTATAGTTACAGTTATAGTTAATGGTTTTTTTTATTTTAGTTATAGTTACAGTTATAGTTAGTATTATTTTTTAGTTATAGTTATAGTTAATGGACTTTTATTTTAGTTAATTTTAGTTAGTACATAATTACAAGTGACCTCAATGGGACTCCTCCAGGTCCATATATGGGGTCATGGATTAATTATGTCAGCAAATTTTAGGCAGCTTTTGATCTCCCCTTGTCATCTACTGTCAAACATTCAAGGATCAGCCCCTAACAAAATTATGTCAAAGAAAATTACCCCACCCTCAGAATATTTCTATGACTTTAACATGCAAAAAACTGAAATTGCTATAAAAAAACTTTGTTATTCAGATTTTAATTTGATACTTAATGGCTACAGTACTTGTGTAATCACTGTCTGTCACAGATATTTAATGGATTTTTCCCATTAAAAATACAATCTCGTTTTCTTTTAAATTGTGTATTCAATTTGATTTTTATTATGAACATTTCTAATTTGAACATGATAACTTTTTTATAATATTCCTTTTAACATAGAAAATTAAAATCAAAACAAGTTTCTCACTCTGAAATTAATAATCAAAAGAAAAAAATTATCTTTCCATCAAAAAGAAACTCGAAATATTAGATATTCGAAAAGAAACCAGAATATTCGGAAGGAGAATATGCAGCACATTTTCTCATTTTATCTCAGAGCAATAAATAGGATAGTTTAAAACGAATAAAATATCGCGTTTGATTAAATTCGCCATGTTTATCGATATTGCACTTTTTTTATTTCATTAACGAAAATAGCGATGAATTTTCGTTAGTGTTATTTTCGTTATAGTTATAGTTATAGTTAATGATATTTTTAGTTACAGTTATAGTTATCGTTAACGAAATCATTTTTGGTTCGTTAACGAACATTTTCGTTATCGTTAACGTTAACGAGAATCACACTGTGTGAGGGGGGTGCAAGGCACCCGGGCCCACGACCTCCAGGGGCCCACAATATTGGTAAGAACGCAAGGCTACAGGCCTTAGAGAACCAACGGGGGCCCATGCGGAACCCTCTGCACCCGGGCCCAAGAAAAGCTAGCTACGCCACTGCCGATGCATGGTCTTATCCTGATGATACTGGACTAGTGCAATTCTACACTTTATGGTCTCACTGCACACTGCTTCCTCCACCTATGATAATACACCCAGACTTCAATACTGAGTCTTGAACTCTTTGTAATGAGACCATACCACATTTGCTCTTCGTTCGCTATACTCTGGCTTCATGTATCTGAGCGTATCCGCTTAAAGCTGGAATATAGAATCCGAAACGTACGGTACAAAAACAAAATATCTCGAAACAAAACTGTAATGTCTATAATTGTGATTGCATTTATGGATGTAGGATATTACAGAAAAAAACAAAAGCTGAAAGTTTTTTAATAAGAAACAAGAAAAGCAAATACGAAGTGTAAAATCAGCCTACACATTTCGTGCACAGCAATTTAGCAATTAGTATTAAAATAGTTTTAAGTCCAATCATTTAAACATTTAAATCCATTCATTACAGGTGAATGTTAATTTATATCAAATTAGGGATACAACAATAGCCTATCACTGATTTCTTCATTGGAACCTTCAATAACAGTATTCATGTAATTTTTAAAGGGAAAACTACGAATCTGCAGTGTGTCAGTAAGCATCTACAACGAGCATAAATCACTCTAGTGTACACTGACTCTGTATCGCATGGAGAAGATTATTAGTTTGGCATCGGCCTTCTCAGAATTTCATTCAACTTTGCCTTGAAATCAGGGAAGTTTTGTAGGTTTGCTTCCAGTTTTCCATGCCAATGATCTCGAACGAACTGTATGTGATCTTTATCACCTGGCTGACTCGGACTGTGGTCGATGAAACTCTTCACTGCCTGGCCTTTCTTTCGATTATGGTCTGAGGACACCTCCCTTAGATTACGGGCATCGTTGAAGAAATCAACCAAGTTTCCCAACTCTGCTTTCTTATATTCAGATGGTAGAGCATTCAGGGCCGCCACTACCAGCTGCAGCTCCACGATGTGGTCGAAATCGTACCCTGGTTTCGAGGAACTTTTACCACGACTTCTGCCAGCCTTTTCAAGCAGACTGTCGACTGTGTATCGAGTCATGTCTATGAACATAAATTCAGTTGAATTCACTTATTGACAAGGACCATCGACTGTTTTAGGAATTCTAACACAAGGTTAAGCAATGAACCTTGCCAGCATGCCAAAATAAAAACCACATATAAATCTCAATATGGGACCTGTTTAAAGCCCATATGGGCCCAGAGGAAGACCCTGAATCAATTTCAGCACAAGCGTATATGCTTCAAAATTCGTAATTGTATATCGTAAACTTTAAGTTTTTAAAGCGCTATTTACAAGCCAAGTAGGGCCAACAGGGTACCAACTTCTCCACGAGCGCCTCGTCAAATCAAAGCGGTTGTCCAGAGATAAGAGTAAGATCAGGTTTACAGATGACTGGAGAAGGAGGGAGACAGAGGAGGTGTTACAGTTGATTGTATTTAGGTTTAAAAATACTAGAAGGCGGTGGATTGCGTGAATCATGATCAATTCATTTTGCATGAATCATTATTTAAACAGGTGTATGAAATAAATTTTGTGGTTAATGCAGTGATCGTAATAAGTTCACTTAATAGCATTGGCATGAAGGACTTTGATTAATATATCATATGTAACACATTAATTTATAGGCCTACTAAACTTTTTAAGCGGACACTACGCATCTATAACTTAAAATCTAACGACATTCATACTAATTTCTTAGATGAAGCAAGTCCAGGGGCGGATCCAGAAAGTCAATAAAGGGGGGCCAAAAAATTGTACATACAAACCAACCAGTTTACCAAGAGGAATCAGTTTACCAACTGACCACCAAAAAATTTTTTCCCAATCTATCTCCCAAAAAAAGTTGATGACCTTTTTTTAGTCATTAACCTTTTTTATGTCTTTAGTATACATCTACGGGACCCACGTCCTGTGTCCTGTGTACATTTGACTCATCCACGCCTACGGGGGGGGGGCACGCCTGTGTAAACATCACAAAACGCCCAGAAAACGCCTGTGTAAATAAGGATAAATTTCAAATGGGGGGCCATGGCCGGATAAGCCCCCCTGGATCCGCCCTTGAGCAAGTCTATTGTTTCCTTAGCTTTGTAAATAAATTTTAGTAATATATAATAACGTTAGAGCAACAAAAGAAAATATGAAACTGAAAAGAACCCTATAATGATTAGGCCCGAATAAATTAGTAGCAAGAAAATACGAGCAGATATTCAATAACACATTAAAATAGATTCTTACTGTAGAATTAGTCTCAGGTGGCAGTCTGAATTCTGTCTCTGTCGCTATACTGATGACTACAAAGCTTCACAACTGCGTAATTAGCGATGACACAGATGTTGCTTTATATAGGCTGCGCATCTGTGTATAAACCAAGAATGCACACTCATCCATACAAAGCATTGTTACTCGCTAGTAACGTTCGAGTGTTTCGGTAGACAAATCTATGAAACCAATTAACGTTGTCGCGGTGGTGGTGGTGGTTATTTCCGGAAAATCAAAACGTAAATTAACAGAAGACGTCTTTATTGATAGTTGGAAATTCTCTTGTACATTTCCAGAAAGTAAGTAGACTATTTCCTTAGAAATCGGGAAAAGGTTACTCTGCGTGGAGATTTACCTTACACAAATGGCGACTGACATACACATTCAAATCATTATACGGATTCGTTAGTCTGCGTCTACTTACAAGTATGCATGCATGCACGTATATATGTATGCATGAGTGTGTGTGTATTCATGTATCTATGTATGTATATGTATGCATGCATGTGGCCCTTTATATAGCGCCTTACAAGAACCTCACGAAGGCGCTGAACGTACCTACCTAACACATCTATTTAAACATATATGTGACTTTACATTTTTGAGAATGTTTCCTGAGCTGCATGCGGTGTATGCACGATGCATGTAAATGCATATATGAATGTATGCATGTTTGTATGCATGTATATATATATATAAAGGCATGTGCGTATGTATGTACGTATGCATACATGTATGTATTAATGCATGTGTGTACATTTAAGTATGTATGAATGCATGCTCATATATATGCATGCATCTATGTATGCATAGGCCTACATAGGCCTACTTTGTATTTATGTAGGTTTATATTTATTTATACATATATGCATGTATATGTAGATATGCATGCGCAATTATACATGCATACATGTATGGATGTTAGTATGAATGCATGCATAATGTAAGCATACACATGTGCATGTAATATGTTTGTATGAATGTATGCATGCACATATGTATGTACGTGTGTATGCATGTATGAGTGAATGCATTGCTCAAATAAAATTGGATATGTGACTCGTTGTTCTAAAGCGAGACATTCACAGATATTCGAAGGTTATTCAAAGGACACCAGTAACAAGCAGATCACCCAGCAGAGCGAAAAGCTTCTGACACTGAAGTGTCACTGCACAGAATTTCTTAGGAATATTTGCGGAGAACCAGTCAAGCACATAATTAATAGTATTTTTTTTATCCTTTTATACAATGCAGCCACTGGCGTAAACTTGTCCGAAATATTGAAGGGGCATGAAGTCTGGACCAGAGGTGGAAAAACACAAGTTTTCAAGATGAATTTGTTGTTTTTTCATGGTTTTGTTGTTTTGCTTGTTTTTAAGATTTTCCGATCATACAATCATGAAAAATGGCATGAACAAGAGCTCCAGCTCAGTTTAATTCAGTTGCGATTTCCGAAAATTAAAAATCATTGAATCAATGTTATTAGAATAACTTCTACAAAAAAATAGGAAATTTATTTTTTTAAACAAAAAAAAACAAATTTTGGGATTTTCTTTGTCTTTTGTCTTTGTTTAAAACCAAAAATAAAACACTTCTTTCACATCTGATCTGGACAGTCAACAGAGGCTTCCGGTGTTACTTAATGCGTACGAAATGGGGCGTTTTGTTTACATGTAAATTTGTTTCATATTGAAGATATTGAAGGTAAAAATAAATCTTTGTTTTCATTATGAATTACTGATAGTATTTCAGCTCTGTGTCTCTGTTTTTCTGTTTCTGAAGAAATTTGTCTATATTGAAACATAATATTTTAATATTTGAAGAAATTATCCTCTCGATTATTGGGGGGGCATTGCCCCGGCTCCTCAATTATTGGGGGGCACGTGCCCCGGCCCCCCCAGAGTCTACGCCTATGAATGCAGCAAACAATTTGAATGAAACTAGACATTGTAGCAAAAGCTAGACAACCACCAATACTGATTTAGAGCTGGAAATTAGATTACTTGTCGAGAGAGAAGCCCTTATGCATCGCGATGTCTTTGGACGCGCCTTTGAGATTGTATTTTGATTGTGCACACTATAACTGTCCAAAAGTGTCCATTCATTAATCATAATGAGCATTTCCTGAAAATCCGCCGTACATTAAGATCCTAGGAAAATTTCAGTTTCATACAGCAGTTGACAGAAAAAGAAGGCTGCCTAGAGAGCTAAATATTCCAGGCGTACACGGTAACTGATAAGATCAGGTCATAAATTGAATATTTGCATAAGTCCTCTTGGTCGTCGACTGATTTATTACTCGCATTGGACGTAAAGTGTGGGACTTCGGCACAGGCGTAACTTCTAAACGTGGTTGTGATTGTAAAGTGGTGGTGACAATCACCGCCACGTTTTGGGTCTTTGCTGTTTGGAAATGTCTTACCTTTGGCTGGATGCCATGATTCACGAGTGACTGTTGTTTCGCTCTCTAGTGGCCTCAGTGTCGTCAACATATTAACAGAAACAGAATGTTAACATATACTTTGCCACCTGCGATTGGCCTTGAAGTGGGAGGGAAAATAGGGCCTACTAAATTAATTTTGTTTATACATGTTGGGAAAGGTAAGAGATAGAGACGAGAGAGAAACAGACAGACAGACAGACATATAGACAGACAGACCAAGAGAGAGCGAGAGGAGGCAAAGTGAGGGGTTGGTCATCACCACTTTTTCGGTAACGCCCTGGGGCTTGGAGTTTCTTTTAGACGGCCAATGAATGATTTGTATTTATAAGCAGGTGGGTACTATCTGAATAGGTCAGATACCTAGACTTAGTTTGGTATACACTAAGCACTAAGGGTCGATCAAAGACACACTGCTTGGTTATTAGTTGCATTTATTTTGTTAGTCAATTCCTTACCTGGCTGCTTGCTAGTGTTCATCACTTGCCACAAGAGCATAGGCCTATTAATGTCATGCATTTGACTCTAACAGTACCGGTACAATTTATTTTCAGTGAATTTATCGAGTGAAATCCAAACGAAACAGTGACAAAATTTGTCTAGACAACTTGCAACTTGTTTTTACTGCACCTCCAGTGTTTTTGCGAGATTCTGAAAACGAGCCTATAGCTTCAGGTAACTACATGCTTATAAACATGCATAGTTCACTCAGAGTGGGGGACATGATGTACTTAATGGGATTGAACTTTACTAGGGGTCAGCAGTTGAAACCGTCCTTCTAGGTCAGTTGTTTTAGGCTGATTGTTCATCGAAGGTAGGGGTTGACCTTTAGCGTAAAAACTAAAAGGCCAATTAACCTCTGATCCCACGTACGGCGAATTCTACCCTGTTTATGTAAAGGTATTAAGTCTTTAGTGTTAAATTATCCAGCATATCGTGTGAAACAGATAATTGATAACAAGAATTAGCGTTCAAATTACACATGATAAAGAATAACTTGAATTAGATGTGTTTTAATACAAATTCTGGCCAGTGTTGGTTGATAGCCCACTCACCACGACAAGGTCCTGGCCAACGAGTGAGGGGTTAGTAGGTTAGTTCAACACAACACGATGAGATGAATGATGTTAGTTGTGACAGATCCACAGGTCATGGGCGGTCTTCATGACTGCAGATTGTGAAACAACCAAACACTAATCCGAATTTCGTTGAATTTTCCAGCAAATTTTTCTCAGGTTATCAGAAATTGGTGAACAATTATTATCTCTGTTAGAGCTTTCCATACAGTATCTACAAATTTCGAATAAAATAACTCAAACACATTTTGCTTAAGAGTTAGTTTGATTCATCTTAAAACCGTGAAAGTTGCAATTGCTTAAATTTGTCTTAAAAGTTGTAGGCAAATTAAATTACAATGGATCAAATTGTCATGAAGCTAAAAAAGTTTTGCAGTTAGTTAAAGTTTGAAAGCTGCAGCGAAGTGCAACAATGTATGAGCACCATCATCGGAATATATTAGCAATGTCTATTGCGCTTGTTCAAGAGAATACTTTCTAAAAATACTCTCTTGGATACTTCTTTGTCGGCTTTGCAGAGTTATGCACAGAATTCTATATTAAATTCAATAACAATATAGTGGATCTGACACAGGGTGTTAGTAAAGTAACAAATATACATGTAGTCGGTTCATTTTAGACTTCATATAGATATAATTGAATGAAAAGCTCATTCTTTGAAGACCGATAGTTTATAGCCCTAATTCAGTACTGGTATTTACTTTGAGAAGATAACGTTCCAAACTTCAAATTGTCTTTGCAGCATTCATTTCTGTTGAAGAATAGATTCTGTACTGGCCTTTTCTTTGAGAAGATAATGCTCCAAACTTTGAGTTTTCTTTTATTGCAGCAAAAAAATTCATTTCTCTTGAGGCATAGATTCTGTACTGGCTTTTCCTTTGAGAAGATAATGTTCCAAACTTCCAGTTGTTTCTGCAGCATGTATTTCTCTTGAAGTATCGAAGTCGTTTTCTTTTCCTGGCCGTGTCGCTGCTTTTCCATTTGATATTGACTTGTCTCTGATGCATAGGAGAGAAACGACGACGACGTTTGCAGTGGATGGACACCGACGAGGCCATACTAAGCCACAAGGCTAATGTTCTGTATTTCTCATATACTAAAAAATGTTCTACCCTAAAGTGTCTCAAAGAACAAAACAGAAGAAGAATCTGAATTTTAAATACCTGGTATCTTCTTTTCTGAGCTTTTCTTTGTTGAGGTTGGCTTTGCTTTGTTGTTCACCATACTAAAGGTGACTTTCTGATTTTTTAAATTTTATTTGCTGAAAACAAGCTCTTCAACCCTCAATTTCCATAAAGATAGAAATAGATTAAAAAGTTAAGTTTAAATCTAGAAGCTGGTCTTCAGCTCTATGCTTTAAAGTTTTTTCACAAAGAAATAGAACAGAAAAATTAAAAAATACCTTGTGACTGGTGTCTTCTTTTCCCAGTTTAACTTTGAAGTTGACTTTGCTTTATTGTTGGCCATACCGAAGTTGATTTTCTGGATTTTTTAATTTTTAAAATTTCCCTTCAACCCTAGATTACTTTGAAGATAGAAAGAGATGAAAAAGCCAAGTTTAAATCTACAAGCTGGTTTTCAGCTCCTTTCTTTAAAGTGTTTTTCATATAAAAATAGAACAGTAGAATCTGAATTTCAAAATACCTGGTGTCTTCTGAGCTTAGCTAGATGAAGTTGCCTTTGCCGCAATGTTGGCCGTACTGAAGTTGACTGTCTGAAATTTTAAATTTTTATTTACTGAAAACAACCCCCTTCAACCCTTACCACAAAAATAGAAAAAGATGAGAAGCTAAGTTAAAAAATACAAGCTGTGTTTCTGTGTTATACAATTTGATTTTTTACTCAATTTTCTAAAAATTCTGTGTTTCAAAAGCTGTCTTTCATACATTTATACAAGATGAGAATCTGAATTTAAATACCTGATCTCTTGTGTTCTGAGCTTCACATGAATTCTGACTTTCTTGGCTTTGCTTTAAAGTGGGTTTGCTTTGATCTTTGCTTCAAATGCTATTATTTTGTCTTTACTTCGCAGTTGGCTTTCTTGAGGTTTTTAAAAAAAAATTTAACCACTGAAAAGCTTTAAACCCTAAGCAAGTGTACGTACGCAAATAAATTTCTAATTATGACGTCCACATTAGCCTATTTATAACTCTGCATTGTCCTATAGTCGTCAGATGGCATTTTATTACATGATATAAAAGCCATGTGCAGTTATTCTGTGCTGTGAACGAGACACCTATAATTTGTCTATATTGGCCCTTATTCATCCTTCAATCTGGCCTAAAGTGCAGACTTTCGAGACACTTTCTGCAGCGGGTCTTCGGGGGGGGGGTGCGTCAAGTGTACGTACACGGGGGGGGGGGTGTGGAAGAAAGTACGCTTGCGAACAGGGGGGAGGGGGTCCAATTTTCCCGGATTTTTGTGTACGTAATATATGGATGGCCCCTAAAGTACCTTTAAGATACAAAGAATTTGAATTCGAAAAGAATAGTCTTTGGTTCTTTGATTTGTCCTAATGTTTGTTTTGCATTGATCATGCCTATTACCGTAAAGTTGCCTTTCCGGATATTTTTCGTACCAGATGACAATCTCTATTTCACACAGAGAAAAAAGGCTTAAAGCAATAAAGTGTTTCAAAGATGTAAATAAGAAGAATCTGAAAATACCTGGTTTCTTGGCTTTACTCTGATGTTGTCTTTACTTTGACGTTCACTTTTCTATGTATTTTTCAGTGTTGGCTGTCTTGTTTCTCTTTCATATTTATCTGCTGAAAAACTTTATTCTCCTAAATTGTCTTAAAGTTATAAAACTCTGATTTTGAACATACCTAGCGTCTTCTGTCCCGATCTTTACTTGAAAGCTGACTTTATGGATGTCTTCTGTGCTTTGCTTTAAAGTTGGCTTTGCTGTAATAATATATTCGTGTGTTTTCACGAGCTCACTGACAAACCTCAGTAAGTTACATTGAAACATTGAAACACGACGGTACACTTATCATTAGTCTTACTGAACACACATCGACCTAGAGAGGGACTTGCGGATATCGAACCGCGTCTTTCAAGATCTTATGTTCTTTTTCGAAGAGTATCACCATTCATCTATCCCCTCCCCGATGGTTTTTACTTTGGCTTTACTTTAAAGTTGACATTCACAATAGGTCTACTTTTTTTAATTTTTACCAGTCAATGGAATCTCTCAGCCGTAAAATATTTTTTCAATCAATCGTTTCAGAGTTAAACTGTGCACAGTTTAACTCTGAAACGATTGATTGAAAATTGCTACATATGAATTCATGAATATTGATTATTGAATGAATAATATGAGATTAACTTAACATGCGGACATCAATACTTGAATCAGAGGCATCATAATGCATGTTTGTATCTATGTATCATGTATGTATACATGTATTGATGCGTGTATGCAAAACTATGTCTAACTGAATTAACCTGTTTTGTATTGTCTGAAACAATTAGCAGGTATTGTCTGCTTTTTATATTGCTCAATTTCGTTAGGTTAATAGTTTATTCACACTTCTTTAAAGCATCTTAATTGTCAATTTAATAATATGATGGTAGAAGATCTGTTATTATCATAGAAATAAACCAGAGTTAACCAGAATTCATCTCTAACAAAGCCGTCAGTTTTTCTCAAACGTCCTGTCGGATCGTTGCCTTAGAATATTTCGATAGCAAAACGTTACAAAAACCTGGTTTAGTACCTTATGATATCGATCTTCTTATTTCTGAACATCAGGTTTGGAATTTCTGCCACAATTACGTTGAAATTTAAAATCGACCTTTTCGTGTGAACATTTCAGAAGAAATATTCAAATAGAGCCTACGAATGTTGCCATGGCAAAGGATTTGCGTCATCATTACCCCTTTTGTTTTACAAAATGACGTCATAAATGATCCAATAAAGGAACCGATGGTCTGCTTTTACTTTCTTCTTTAAGTAAAAGTCATAAATCATTCTCAGGCGCTATCTATACGATGCGAACTTACACTGAGAAACAAAAACTGTTCATCAGTCGGATTTAAGCAATCAGTGTAGGCGAAATTCGCACATTATATCCAGGACTGCAGAACGTATTTTTATTCATGATAACAATTTAGTATCAACTGTGTAGGGATTCGTGTTTCGGCCATTAATTTCTATAAATCTGTAAATGCAAGGCCTTTTATCGACACCGCATCTCTCCTTGTAGTCCACGGAAGATGTCGTTGTGGTTTAACGCTTTTACTATGAGAGTGTACTAAAAGTGATTGGGAAACCAATGCAGCATCGTCGTTAAAGTGTTAAGTGTCTGCCTGCAAATGCGGCATTGCGTCTGAATTTATGAAGTCATATTTCAAATTTTGCAACGATAAGTATGCATCTATGAATCTGACTATTTATATAGCGCACAATGAACACTCAGAATGGCGGTATATAGCTTCAGGAGTCGTCCATAAAGGGACATCGACAAAGATGAGAGGAAAGGTTGCCCAAATGCGACAAATGTGGACAAGTGGATGGGTTTCTTCCAATGTGGACGTCTGCCTTTAACTTTGGTACGCTGACCCTAAACATTAATTTCAGTAGGCCTACAGCCTGCATGAGGAGCTTAAAATAATAATAATAATAATAATAATAATAATAATAATAATAATAATAATAATAATAATAATAATAATAATAATAATAATAATAGTAATAATAGCAGAGATTTACATGTAAGTGCCATAGTTCGTAAACAGTCGAAAGGAAATCGATGCAACGATTCAGAAGCACTGGGAGCAGGGAGATCAGTCCAGATAGGCCTGTTTGAAAAGTTCGGTCTTTAAGTTTTTCTTAAAAGTGGCAAGAGTCGTAGAGATCCTGATGTTGGATGGTAGGTTGTTCCAGATAGAGGGGCGGACGAGGTGAAAGATTTTGATGCAGTTGTAGTGCGACACGGTGTCATATCTCTCCGACCTTCTTCACAACCACATGCCCTCGAGAAACATGCGGTCATCTGGAACCCGAACCCTTGTCCTTCATCGGTGTCGCCGACACCGATGAAGGACAAGGGTTCGGGTTCCAGATGACCGCATGTTTCTCGAGGGCATGTGGTTGTGAAGAAGGTCGGAGAGATATGACGGAGTATTTGTTGTGATACAGTAATAGGTGATGACGGAGATTTTGTAGATGATCCTTTCCTTGACGGGTAGCCAGTGGAGGGATTTGAGGAGTGGCTTACTGCTGGCACGATATGGGGAGTTGCATACGACACGAGCGAGGTTATTTTGGATGCGTTGTAGAGAGGTTAGATTTTTCGATGATGTCCCGTAGAGAAGGCTGTTGCAATAGTCAAGGCGAGAGTTGACTATCCCACAAGCGATGGTGTTTGCAAGGTTTTCGGTGAGAAAAGGTCGGATGTGCCTGAGAGCCCGGATATGAAAGTTGGTGGAGCGGATGATTTCAGAAACTTGGAAATCCATTGACATTGTCGAGTCAAGTTTCACAGCCGAGAATTTTTACACTGATTGACATGTTTATTGCTGCGTTTGAGAAAGTCGGATTCAGAGTATGATGTTTGGCAATTTGTGATCTGGTTCCAAAAACTATGGCTTCTGTCTTGGAAGCGTTTAGAAGGAGACCGTTTTCCAGGAACCAACGGTTTACGGCATCTGCACAGCGAGTGATGTTGTCACAGCTATTGTCCCCAGGTGTGAGGGAGGCATAGAGTTGCGTGTCATCAGCACATTGGTGGTGTTGGATCCCGAAAGATTGGATGCAAAAACTAACTGGTGAGATGAACATGGAGAAAAGAAAAGGACCAAGAACACTACCCTGTGGAACTCCGGTGATGGAGGGCAAAGTTTCAGATTTGGCAGAGTCTAGGGCAATGAAGAAGTGCCTCCCTTCAAGATAGGATGCCAGCCAGTTTAGAGCGGTGCCGGTAACGCCAAAAGCTTCTTGTGCACGGGCGACCAGCAGCCTGTGGTCCATAGCATCGAAAGTGGCCGAGATATCAAGTGCGAAAAGAAAGGTTGCCGAGCCGTTGTCAACGTTCGAGAGTATGTCATTTGTAACTTTCAGGAGGGTTGTCTCAGTAGAGTGACCAGGTCTGAAACCAGATTGAAAAGGGTTGAAATTGGGACAGCTGGTGATATGTGGGAATAGTCTGGCGAGTGCGAGTTTTTCTAGGATCTTGGAGATGGTGTTGAGGTTTGATATCGGCCATAGGTTTGACAGATCTGAAGAATCAAGACCATCTGTTTTTAGCAGTGGCGTGATTTGGGCGGATTTGAAATTTGTCGGGAAACGACCTGATGGGAAAGAGAGGTTGGCGAGGTGAGCAATAAGAGGAGCGAAAAGATCTGGGCAGGATCTAAGAATCTTAGTGGGTAGGTGGTCAAGTGGTGATGTTTTGGGCTTAAGGTTGAGTATTAGCCTTGAGACCTCATCGATGGTTACCAGGGAGAAGTCTGACATGAGCTGTGGTGTTGATGGAAGGAGAAAGGAAATGTCGATGTGAAGGAGAGGTTTAAGACGATCCAGGATTGTGTGTTTTATTGTTTCTAGTTTGTTATTAAAGAATGCAGCTATTTCGTTAGAGCGGTCTTTGGCATTAGATGTATCATATACAATCGATGATTTCTTTTTATGATGGAGCAGTTCTTTAGCGATTTGCCAGGTTTTCTTAGAGTCACCATTGGCCTCAGTTATTCGCTCCTGGTAGTGTTCTCGCTTGAACTTCCGGATTTCGCTGTTTGCTGTGCGGCATGCTGCTCGGTAGGATATTCGATCCGATTCAGCTCCCGTCCGTCTAAAGCGGCGTTCAAGTCTTCGGCGGTCCTGTGTGGCCTCATTTGCTGTTGGCGATAGTCTTTTGGGATATTTTCCCAAACGGTTGGCAAATTTTCGTATGGGAGCGTGGACGTTGAGAACAGCAGTTGTGTCGGATTGGAGCTTGGCTGCGAAAGTATCAAGATCGTCGGAGGGGGAGGAGAAACACGAAGTACTTTGGAAGCTTTAACGAAACATGGTTAGATCAAGTTTATTGGTGTTTCTGGCGTATGACCATATCATGTTTGGTTTGTTGATTTTATGTTGAAAAATTGCTGTGATGAGACAGTGATCGGAGATGCCAAGATCAGTTACCTTGATGTCCTTGATTGAGGTATCATCTTCTTGTTGGATTAGTAGGTCGAGTAAGTTTCCCGGCGACGTACCCGTTCGGGTTGGAGTACGAACGCGTTGGGCCATATTGTAGGAGAAAAGTATGTTGGAGAGTCGTTGGTCAATCGTGGATGGTGAGCTTCCAGAACAGTTGAAGTCTCCGCAGATAGGAGGGTGTCCGCGTGTTTGACAGAGGGCAAGTTGATGAGCAGGAAGACCATGAACCAGGGCCTGGACATCATCAGCATACAGGTGCCCCACAGCAGAGTGTTTAGCAAAAAGACGAGGAATGTCAGCGGTAAACAGAATATACAGAAGGGGACCCAGCACGGAACCTTGAGGAACCCCGAGTTTGACAGATACCCAGGAAACCCTGAAATATCAACTGCACATTCTTAAACTGTCATAGCTGCACTTGACCAGGTAAAAAATATTCAGGTAGGCCTATTAGACTGAAATCGTGCGTAATTGACTTAAGCTAATCAGTCAAAAATTCATAGTACACACTCCACTAAGCCCACAGTCCAGATAAGTCAATTGCACACTTTGTGTCGGAAAACACACTACTTAAGATCATGAAACAGCCTGTGCCTGAAGCACCAAATTCAGACAGCCAGCCTTCACTGCATTAGATCTAATTACAGCCTCTTTGCTGGATGCGGTAGCATTAAAGTATATATCTAAGTTATTGACTTCTGTAGCGCCGTAATCGCAATGTCCATAGCATAAGTCGATGTTCACTTTGAGTGAAATCGCAATGGCAGATCGAGAGCGGATAGATCAGAGAAACCAGAGTACTCCGCTCCATAGTACAGTTAACCCAGCAAGGTCAACATGTAGGACATGGTAGCCGATTGGTAAGTGCGCTTGCCCCATAACGCGGAGAGTACGGGTTCGATCCTCTCCTGAACGGTTATTGTGTAGGGACCTTGAGCTAGTCCTTCACTCACTGTGAATTTTTTGCACTCACTTACCATGACTTTTTGTAAAATATAATAGTTTTAAAAATTCATTCGACTTTTGGCATATATGAAGCACAAAAGGGGTTGCAAGACAATAAAATATAACAATTTAATCAGGACTGTAGCGTCCGGACCACTTTTGACCAACCCTTTGATGATCGGAGGATTTAAACTTTGACTCACTTTTAATTGGTGCTCGGAGGTAAATGATAATGCAATGTGTCCTTGTTAAAATGAACATTTAAAAACAAAATATATGAAAATAATAGTTTAGAAATATATTGCCATTAATACAGATCAACCAAGTGGAACCTTAAATAAGAGAATTGGTTTATTATTATTTATTAATTTTATTTATTTAAATCAATTTTTACTTTGGGAAACTGGAATATATATATATATATATATATATATATATATATATATATATATATATATATATATATATATATATATATATATATATATATATATATATATATATATATATATATATATATATATATATATATATATATATATATATATATATATATATATATATATATATATATATATATATATATATATATATATATATATATATATATATATATATATATTAGGGTGGTCCACATGACAATGGTAAAAATTCACCTTTAGCAGAACTAGTCTCCACAAGTTTAAATCTGTTCTACCTCACCTAAGTAAGATGTGGTCCAAATCTGAAGCAGATTGGAGCACTCTTAGAGGTGGCTCAAGGCCCCCAACATTTTCTTCCTAATACCACGTACGGCCTAGTGGAAATCATTGACTGTTATTTACTAGTCTGGCGAATTTACAGTCAAATTGCTTCTGAAGCTTTTTAAACGGTTTCCTGCTCAGAAAACCATTGCTGAATAACATATCCAGAATCCGACAAAATCGGACTACAGAAACACCCCCAAAAATGAATTTCAAAATGGCGGATAGTATGTTTCCTAAGACATACCAGTAATACTACCAATAATTTGCAGTTAGACCTGGACAATATTGCTACTGAGACTTTCTAAACGGTTCCCTGCTCAAGAAGCATTGCTGAATAACATATCCAGAATCCGACAAAATCGGACCACAGGAACACCCCCAAAAATTAATTTCAAAATGGCGGATAGTCTGTTTCCTAAGACATACCAGTAATACTACCAATAATTTGCAGTTAGACCTGGACAATATTGCAACTGAGACTTTCTAAACGGTTTCCTGCTCAGGAAGCATTGCTGAATAACATATCCAGAATCCGACAAAATCGGACCACAGGAACACCCCCAAAAATTAATTTCAAAATGGCGGATAGTCTGTTTCCTAAGACATACCAGTAATACCACCAATAATTTGCAGTTAAACCTGGACAATATTGCTACTGAGACTTTTTAAACGGTTTCCTGCTCATGAAGCATTGCTGAATAACATTTCCAGAATCCGACAAAATCGGACCACGGGAACACCCCCAAAAATGAATTTCTAAATTTAGGCCCCTTGAAAAAGTTCAATGTCATTCGTTTTTTCGTATTTCTATTTTAAATATATGAAATGCTATTAAGCCTATTCAAAAGTAATGTGAAAAAAGTACTCCACGATGTCCATAGGCGTAGGCTCCGGGGGCAGCCGGGGCACGTACCCCCAAAATATGTGTTTTAATTCAACTCAAATTATGTTTTCTGTTACTCAGTGCAGTTTACCGATTTCATGCTCATATGGTGAAAACCACCTGACCTTGAGCCACCTCTAAATGCTCATCAATCTCCCTCAAATTTGGTAGAAGTAATAGTGGGCAGCCATAGAACAAAAAGCGGGTTGTGGAGTCTAACTCTGAGACACTTCATTTTTTTGGACCACAATAATATATATATATATATATATATATATATATATATATATATATATATATATATATATATATATATATATATATATATATATATATATATATATATATATATATATATATATATATTAGGGTGGGACAAATACCGGTTGCCTCAACCAGACAACGATAAATAGAAGCTCCCTCATCTACTGGTTAATGAAATAATTAATTTTCATATTTTGTATCATGTCTAGGGGTCGCAACTTGAAAAAATGTGTGACGTCATATAGTTCATTAGAAATAAATAACAAATTCATTAATCTTATTACAATAGGGTCATAGAAACTCATTAATGTCGACTATAATATATTACACAATCACTTTAATACACAAATTACATACTACACAGTACACTACGATATTGTATTGTATTGTATTGTATTTCAAAACTTATAAGTGCCTCTACCAAGTTCCCACCAATCAAAGGCGCTCCCAGTGCGAAAGTTCTCGGGAAAAAAGGCAAGTTTAAAGACAACGAAAAGCTGTGGCAGGACCACCGGATAGTACTGCAGCCCGGGCCGAATGAGGAAGCTGATTCCACAATGAAGGGCCAATAGTAACAAAGGAACGAGACTGGGCCATCACCGTTCTCACTGGGGGAACAAATGAGTCAAGTCGATCAGAGGAGCGAAGAGGGCGAAGGGAGCTAGCTGAAGTAGGAAGACGTAGTGGGTCACAGAGGTATTTAGGAGCAAGACCCAGGTAAGAACGGCAAATATGGATAAGTACCTTTAGTTGGAACGAGACTGGACCATCACCTTTCTCACTGGGGAACAAATAAGTCATATATGTAAGCCTACCTTTAGTTGGATGCGGGCAGTAAGAGGAATCCGGTGAAGATGTTCAAACATGAATGTGGAAATATGGGAGAATCGTGGGAGACGGGTGATTTGTCTGGCAGCTGCTTTAAGAACAGATTGTAGAGGGGAGAGATGGACTTTGGGAGGCCAACAAAGAGGGAGTTACAGTAATCAATGCGAGAGCAGATAAAGGCACAGACAATGGGAGTAAAGACGGGAGAGGAGACAGATCTTCGGATAGCCTTGAGACGTCGGAGATGGTAGTAGCACAAGCGGGTGAGATTAGAGATATAGTCAGAAAAAGAAAGGGAGCTATCAAGAATTATACCCAGGTTACGGTCAGATGCAGAGAATGTATAAAAAGGAAAGCTTTGAGATAAAAGAGGGTAGTCAACCTTGGCCAGTTGTTGACGACTGCCAAACTAAATCAATTGGGTCTCCGCTGGGTTTTAAGAAAACATGTTTAAGGACAGCCATGCTTGAAGGTCATGAAAGAGAGCATCAATGCGAGCAGTAAGAAACAGCTGAGCATACGGAGACCCAGGCACGTAGACCTGGGCGTCATCAGCATAGAGGCGGCCAGTGGTTAAATGCGTTACAAAGCTGGAGGTAATATCAGCTGATTAAAGCAGGTAAAGGAGTGGGCCAAGTACTGATCCCTGGGGACACCAAACTTGACAGTAACCCAGTGTGTTCTGGAGTCACCCCAAATTATCGTTTGTGTGCGATCTGTAAGATAGGACCGGAACCAAAGAAGAGATGAGCCCCTGAGACCACTTGAGAACTCGAGACGTTGCAGGAGGATCTCACGGTCAACCATGTCAAAGGCAGCAGAGATGTCAAATAGAGCAAGGAACGAGATCTGGGATCTGTCAAACGCAGTGTAGCTACTAGAGAATAGAGATAAGAGGACAGTTTAAGTAGAGTTTCTGCAATCTGAGGCCGAGTTCATGGACATGACTCACGCCACGGTGTTATCATTCAAATGAAGAAATCAAGATTGGACTTGCCAACTGTAGAAACAAAGCTGATTTCCTGAACTAAGTTAAAACACTTACACTCCAGTACTGTGCCAGATGCTTTTTCATTTATTTTTTACTCATTGTTGTTTGTAGCTCTAACTTTGGGTTCTAAATTTGAAAGTCATAACTATTAAGCCGGCTGATGTAAGAGCAGCTCTCATTTTACAACATATTGCGTTTTTGGGCTGGTGTTTCAGACAAAGTTGCGAGAAAACGGTGATATATATCAGAAATCCATTTTTGGTGCAATATCGACTTTAACATGGACCTTTGATTTAGGTTTGTCCGGGAACTCAACTCCAGATTTTTTCACTTTTTGTCCCACCCTAATATATATATATATATATATATATATATATATATATATATATATATATATATATATATATATATATATATATATATGTATATATATGTGTGTATATATATATATAGTCATAAAGATCGAGCTTTTAAAAAGTCAATCATCAGAGCATCATGGAAGCATATTTATTGCTCCGGATTTATCGAAAATTTGAGTGAATTTAACTAACTTGTACTTATACCAAGTCAAATTTATTGAAGCACTTTTGTTTATAAACGATATGAATCAGTTATTCAAGCAAAGAGTCTCGTTCATGGCTGCTTTGAATTTCACGAAGCCTGTTAATTCCTTTTTCATTATTTGCCACTTTGTTACGAACGGATTTAATGTATTTTTGGTCATTCTTTTGTGGCTTAATGCCTTCTACGAATCGTCGGACAGCCTGTCCTTTCCTTTGATTCTCCTCGGCTTTTATACTGACTTCAGATTGTCTTTTGTTCCAAATAAATCCACCAGTGTGCGCAATGATTTGTTTACGTAGGTTCCGGGTCGAAGCCTATTGAGAGCGTTGACAACTACTTGGAATTCAACCACGTGGTCGCATTCATCTCAGCACATCGCCCAGAGCGACTCTTTCCCACTTGATCTAGTAAACTCTCGACAGTCATTGGGTGCGCCATCACCCTGAAATTTCAAGCAGTTCGCTTTATCATATAGCCTACAGTATAGGCTAAGTGAATGTTTTTCAGGTTATGCCATTATTGACCTCACAGGTGGACCATGAGGAGTTAAGTTTGTACAAAAGCGCGCTTAAACTCATAACATTAACAATTAAATTAAGGAGCACAAAGCGCAAAAGCGTAGTTTCGTAAGCTGGATAGGCCTATGTATCCTAGAGCTTTTCACTCACTTCCAATTCAATTTATTAAAAGGCGTGCCTAAAAAGTTGCATTTTAATGAATAGTAATTAATAATGAATAGTAGGCCGTGATTTGGCGCCGTATGTTGGCTGCCGCATAAGCAGTTATATTCGACTCCTGTAAAACTGTTATCATGTGCTTCTACTTAATAGGGCCTACATGCATGTAAGGCGCCCTGCGTGGCTGCCGTTTCTACTATATGTATGTTCACTGAACAGCGCAGTGCGTTTGCAGGCGCTTAATTAAAGAAAAGATTATTATTATTATTATTATTATTATTATTATTATTATTATTATTATTATTATTATTATTATTATTATTATTATTATTTTATACAATTCATGTATTTACTTCATGTTTTCTACTACATGTAAATTAAAACCAATGAAGTTATAAAGAAATCTTAGAATAATATGGATATTGATGCATAACTAGGTACCAACAAGAGTAGCATGAGGTTTTCCTATTGCAATGCCAATTTGTCTTATTTGGATAGCTGATTGATCGATTCAAATCAGCTTTGTAATGGTACCTATGCTCCTTTATACAATAGAAGGACGAAATGCCCACACCGATTTTGCGAACTAACTGTCATTGCTGACAAACTAGCATACCTAAGTTTTAAATTGAGATGAAACAGCATAACGTCCTTCTTATTATGCACGAAATGGAGAAGATAGGCCTACTCAGTGAACATTCTAGTTGTAGTTAGATCCAAAAAGAGACCCACTAGCTTGTGATTATACGGATATAATAAACAGACAGGAAACGAAACTTACATCATTCATAAGACAGTGTTTATTGAATTAATTACGGCTTGTTTTGGTTGATACCTTGTGCAATAGACACTGCACGATAGAAGTTAATAATTAATTAAAAATTAATAAAACACAGTAGCACATAACTGTAGGCGAAAGAGAAATAATATAAAGAAGTCACACCTTAAACCTCTTCTTTGAGTTGGTGATAGCTTCATATAAAGCAAACAACGTGAATACCTGTATAGGCAATGTAGACTTACTTGGTTTGTCCTGTGTTCGTGCAGTTTATAAGCCTTAGGCCTAAGTCAACTTCACGTAACTGAACTCAGGGCCGGTTTAACCACTAGGCGAACTAGGCGGCCGCATAGGGCGGCACATTTCTGGGGGCGGCAGAAAAGCTACACAAAGAAATATTTTTAAAACCATTGCCGCCGTTTTGGCAGTCCAGAGGCGTAGGCCTAGCCATACAAGGCGCTCCTTAGGTGCGTAGTGCGTACGCACCCTCTGTCACATTCTGCTTTAGGGCCCTATTCTTTCATTTTCCTCCAAGTGCACAAATGTTAAATTTGGTTAATTTTTCCATCTGATGACATATTTAGCCGCTGTCTACGGTGTTCAAAAAGCCCGTGTGCTGCGTGTATGTCTCAGCCTCTCTGCAGTCTGAACTACAGTCTGTATGATGACGGATGCGGCCGGGATGCCTCATAATATCTGATACACAGGGCCACAGACATATTGTATGTGTGGTATTTGTCTATACATGTACTAAGTTACCCTGATATGTCGGAGTAATTGACCTTGTTCGACCCCCCAGCTGCACATGAGCCAGATTCTCTCTTTTAGATGTACAACCACGGCACACTTTAACCGTATAATCTCACAGCTCCAGCGCTAAGGCTAAAATATGCCTGAAATAGTATGCCTTGTTCGTCTGTCTTTTGCTCTCTCTCTCCCTCTCCCTGTCTCTCTGTCTCTGTCTCTCTCACTCTCACTCACTCACTGTCTCTCTGTCTCTGTCTGTATCTGTCTCTGTCTTGTCTCTCGTTTTCTCTCGCTCTGTCTCTGTCGCAGTCTGTCTCTCTCAATGTCTCTCTACAAGCCTTGTGGCCTGTACACTATACATTGTACGAACGTATGCAGTATTCAAAGCTCTCTTGAAAAAAGAAACTAAGACTCAACTGATGGCAAGGAACTTCCAAATTTAGAGTAGTAGTTCTTGTTGCTTTAATTTTTTAAGTAGTACATACGTAATCTGCTTCTCGTTTCTACATTTGCTAAAGAGAAAGCGCGAAAAATCAAATTTTGAAATTACATTATATTTGTATAGACTTCGCACATAGGTAGGACTAGGACTTAGTAAACGTAGCCACAGGAGTTAGGCCTACCAAGTGTTCAAATGAAACTGTGCACTGTATAATTAATTAATATTTACATTTTAAATTCCCATTAAACGTGATAAACCATACAGCATAGGCTGCATAGCTAATGCAGTTCCAGACTATTACTTTAATTATGGCTAACTTTAAAATTTAAAATTTATTAAGTGCCATACGTTTGTTTAATTTATAAGCAATAATGATTCTAAGATGATTACAATGAACGACGATACTGAATTAAAGATGCAGCATTCGGCTGCATTCCTGTGCGAAGGTTATATTAACTTGATTAATTTAATATTAATTAGGCCAAGTTATCGCACTTGCCAGGGGCGCAGTGCGACAGGTTCGCCTAGGGCGCCAAATACTCTGGCGCCGGCCCTGACCGAACTTCTCCATAGGCTATTTGAAAATACGCGCTACCGGCGTTTTATGTGATTCTAGAACCATCTGACCAAACAAAGAGACTATTTATAACCGTATAGCTGTTCAGCAAATGGAAAACCTTATGCATGTGTAATCAGAGGAATTTCCAGTTTCTATATCCTTTCAAGAGTCGGTACCATAGTCATTTTCGTTTTCAATATCCGGCGTCGCAACCTGTACAGTCGCCATCTGCAGAGCCACCACTGTAATCACGGTAAGTGAAAGCGTTGTTGCTGTCAAGTTTCGGAATAATGCCATAAAATTATCCTAAAGAAGAACGGTATAAAGCATTACAGGAGGTCTATAGGCGTACTCAAATGTATGGAATATCAGCCATGAAATAAAATGCATTAATTTACAACTATATTAAATACCTAGGCATTTACGCCATTTGAGGTTCAACGTTCAACGTTGTGGATACGATGCTGGTAAGCATAATGAAGTTTAGGAACTCGGAAAACTTTGGTTCTTTCCTGGGTCGGCACATGAGTTTCAGCCCAAGTATTGGTATCCTGCTATTTGATTGCTCTCTCCGTGTTGTTACGCTTAACCTTCAAAATCCGATACCACCTTTGAGAAGTTTCTGCAAGTGTATTGTAAGGCAAGGAGTGATAATCGCTGTTTTTATTACTTAACTCTATCTACAGCAGCATTAAGAGGTGCAGTGCATAGCTTGAGGATTCCTGACTGAAGTGCACACAGCTTTCCAACAGTTGGACAATATTTCTTTACTGTTTATATGACTTTGCAACAAGTTGTCAATTTCACATGACATACCGGGATTCGAACCCCAGGAGAAGAGGTTAAATACAAACGCAATAACAATCCGCCAATGTGGCATCCTCAAGTGTGTCTTCACACTGTTACCTTTACCGTCTATTAAGAATTGCGCAACGTACCTGGCTTCTCCTATGGATTATGACTTTTGAATGCAACCAAAATCGAAGCGACCATCCACTGATGTCTCGGACATTATGGAAATGGTGGAAATGGAAGTAGTGGATATGATTAGAATAAATAATCTTGCCATCTATAGTATTGGGTAACGTGTAAAATGTTTTTCGTTCTTTGTTGGTATAAGCTTAGGCACAGGTGTGAGCAGGTGCGCATTGGCCACGCCACTGACTGTGCTAAATATATTATAAAAAAACTAATGAGATCAAGATGATGGATTTTACTTAGCATGCATGGCTGGCTTCGCGAGGCCTTACAAGCACAACTGTTATTTTCGAAAAGAGTTGGATCAATATGTAGGCTTAGACATATATATATATGTGTGTGTGTGTGTGTGTGTGTGTGTGTGTGTGTGTGTGTGTGTGTGTGTGTGTGTGTGTGTGTGTGTGTGTGTGTGTGTGTGTGTGTGTGTGTGTGTGTGTGTGTGTGTGTGTGTGTGTGTGTGTGTGTGTGTGTGTGTGTGTGTGTGTGTGTGTGTGTGTGTGTGTGTGTGTGTGTGTGTGTGTGTGTGTGTGTGTGTGTGTGTGTGTGTGTGTGTGTGTGTGTGTGTGTGTGTGTGTGTGTGTGTGTGTGTGTGTGTGTGTGTGTGTGTGTGTGTGTGTGTGTGTGTGTGTGTGTGTGTGTGTGTGTGTGTGTGTGTGTGTGTGTGTGTGTGTGTGTGTGTGTGTGTGTGCCACCTGGTGTTAGGCTAACTGCTACATGATCGGAAGACGACCGATGCAGGTCTGTTGCAGCTAAGAGTAACTCAGTGATCTCAAGATTGAAATACGGTTTTCGTCAGAATCTGTAAGTTTCAAATCTTACGATTATATACCATATTATGCAAGAGCTTAACGCAAGGATAACTTCGCTTTGGAAGGAAACTTTGTTCAGTTCAGATGTGAGTCGCTGCATGTAGGCTATATTATAATTTTGCTGTATCGATCTAATTGTGCTGAAATTAAATACAGAAATTGACTAGTCTATTCTATTGCTAAATTATTTATCTTGCAATTTTTCTCAGACATAGACCCTTTGTATAATGCATATATTGAAGGTTTGAGATCCTCTTTGTCATGTTGTACATTTTTCTGGTATACGGAAGGAGTATTAAACCAATTAACCAGCGTGCTCCGTGATATTTTATTTCATTTAAATATTATCGTAATTTTGTAAAATAATAGGAAATTGTATAGTGCCCATTTGACAGAAACTAATTAGAGACGTTCTCTGTTCTATAGGCTTTACGATGTTATAATTCATATAGGCCCCTACAGCAAAAATTATTAATCAATGAGCAATAGTCAGATAGCTAGAAAATCACTAGTGGGGGACTCGTACACACAGGACAGCCTAACCTACGGATTCTCACTCATATGACATTATGATTGGAATTCCTGACCATGCACGTTGCATCGAGGAGGAACGACGAAGCTCAAATTAGGCTCATTATTCGGCAGTTTCTTCGTGGAAAAAGTAAATGGATGAAGACGCAGCATCCTGACATCAGCAGATCTGAAGCATCTTCCCCTCAGATGTAATGCGCGCAGATTTTTTCTAACTTTTGATATTCCAGAGCCTTGTCCGCTGTTGATCCGTTTTTAAAGACAAGTCCTTAGTAATTATATATATATATTATTATTTTGATAGTTGTATTCTTTTGTCTTAATCGGTTTTCGGTGTTTTATCTTCGGGTTTTGCATTTTTTTTGGTTTTCCGAATGCCGATTTTACTGTCGGTGTCGGTTTATCTGAACATCTTGACATCAATTAGGTATCGGTTAAACCGACCCCCTACTAGTTTGTATGCGTACTGTACACATATATGCTTTTTTTCAGTTGCAGCACTATTGACAATTTGACGTCTTAAAAATGTCACAAGGAGGAGGAGGACGAGGAGGAGGACGAGGAGGAGGAGGACGAGGAGGACGAGGAGGAGGAGGACGAGGAGGAGGCTGCAAGCATCCCGGAAACTGTGCAACACACGGTTCCTATGCAGGTTTAACGGCAAATGAGATCATACAGAAGTACAAGAAGGGCACGATTCACAGAGTATTTCCTACACAATACACGGAAGTTAAGTTCGAAGATATCGAGAAAGATGCAAAGGCTGGCATAGCGTCGGCCCAGAAAGCAAAAAAGTTGTTATGCGATGGTCGTGAAGAATGGAACAAATAGCATTTCGTGCAAACAGGGTGTATCTTGCATGCCGATTTTTAGAATAACGTTTCTCATATAAATACATCTAAGTTACGTTAAATCTTGGTTAATACCAGAAACTCCTCAATTTATCGCTGTATGCTTTGGTCTACTTTGAAGAACATTCTTAGTTGCTTTAGGGGTCTCAACCATAGTAGAAACTTTGAAGACCGTTTCTAAATATATATATATATATGTATATATATATATATGTATATATATATGTATATATATATATATGTATATATATATAGGGCTTTTGTATGAACCATTAACTTCCATATTTAAGATTTTTACTACATGTTTAATTAATAAGATAAACTGTTCTTCGTCGACATCGGCACTGCTTGTAAATTAGTTGCCCATTTAAAGGAGACTCTAGTCCCTTTTGGGTGTATACCGTGTGTTCCCAGTAACCTGCTAATATTTTATATGATTGCATTTTTCAACATGTTCGGGAATCAATAAACGATGGGTGATATATATATATATATATATATATATATATATATATACTGTAGCCATTTTGGCTAAGATTTTACTTTTGTTCAGGTTTATTGGTCGAAAACAAAATTGTAGCTGCCATGTTAGAGTGCTAGCTTTTTGCTTCATCATAAGTGACCTATAAATTTGTTTAAATAATAAAAATTGTCTTATCTTGTCTTCAACCGTCTGCGATCCGAGGACGCACCACGGACAATTCTACTCCATCCACTTCTGTTTCTTGTCTCCTTCAATAACGGGTCGAATGATAATTAGGTCCACGATTTTGTATTATCAATCCACCCAATTTAGGTCTTCCTTGCGCTCTTGATCCATGAAATTGTGCCTTGGACAATCTCCCTTTCCAGACAATCTTCACTCCTCCGCAGCATGCACATGCCCGAAATACTCCTGCTCTCTATATCAGCCATTGATTTTGTGTCGTGCCATAGAAACTCTTCTTTATATTATTATTATTATTATTATTATTATTATTATTATTATTATTATTATTATTATTATTATTTTTTTTTTTATCAGTTGAAAAACCAAAAGCGAACTGCACATTGGTGAACAAGTTGAGAAACATTTTAAAACATAGAAGTAATAAGAAGATTATAATATTTGAAAAAAAGATGTAACTGCGTCGTTCAGGGACATCTTCACACTTCCACTGTGTCAGCAAACATATACAACGTTCATAAAACGCTTTACTTTGAAATGCCTAGGTAGAGTGTGGAGGTGATGATGACGATGATCATCATCATCATTCAGGACTTTCTACGGCGCCACTCAACCTGTGCTCAGTGGCGCCTCACAAGGAGCGTTGGCAGAAGGCTAAGCTGAACAAATGTATTTTAAGACGATTACAGAAGATTTGGTGAGAGTCAGTGGTCCGGACAGCAGAGTTCCATGCCCGTGGCCCGGCCACAGCCAAGTGTGTCCTGACTCTCCTTACTATAAAGTCACTACGGGTTGACGAATGCAGTCGGCTGTCACTGCAACGGATGCATACGTCAGATAGGTAGCCAGGCGCTATATTATGAGCAACATCGAACATCAGGACGCTCAGTTTGTATATAATACGCTTGTCGACCGGCAGCCAGTGCAGTTCTTCCAGCAGTGGAGTTGCATGAGTGAAAGTCGGCTCTGACAAGATTAGGCGCGCAGCGCTGTTCCGAATACGCTGCAGCCGCCCGCGAACTCCATCACTGCAGTTGGCGATCAGCGAATTGCAGTAATCCACGCGCGATGATCCCTCCCGTCCAGAAACCGCATTATATTGGCACGTGCCTTCTCAAAATTTCATTCAACTTTTCCTTGAAACGTATGAAATTCTGCAAGTTTCCTTCCTGGGTTCTATGCCAATGATTTCGAATGGGCTGTATGTGATCATTATCACCTGCCTGACTCGGATTTTGGCTGATCAACCTCGTCACTGCCTGGCCTTTCCTTTGATTTTGCATTCTACGTATCTCCTGTAGATTACGCCCATCGTTGAAGAAATCAATCAAGCTTCCCAAAGATTGGTTAGTGTATCTGAATGGCAACAGAGCATTCAAGGCAGCCACTAACAGCTGCAGCTCCAGGATATGGTCCATGTGGAACCCTCGTCTCGAGGAGTGCTGTGTACCCCGATTTCTGTTAGCCTGTTCTAGAAGACTGTTGACTGTATATGGATCCATATCTATGAAAATAAATTTAGTTAAATCAATGGTTTAAATGTTATTGACAAGTACCATCGACTGATTTAAGACTGGAGACTAATGAACAAGTTCAACCATGTAAATATAGAGTTTTAGAGTTTAGATGGCAATTATTGTTAGGGAAGTTCTTTTTGATATCTGTACCTATTTTGCCATACCTGACCTAAAGTTCAAGATATCAGAGGAGTAATGTCTGACAGAGTACCACTTACGTGTGGAAGCCCTTAAGGCTCTGTTCTCAGCCCCTTACTTTTATCTTTCCAGACCTCTCCACTAAGTGTTTTACTGGCTTTTACTGAGTCAAAGTGATCTGAAACACCATCTGTATGCTAAATACACCCAATTCTACATTTCCTTCGATAATTCTTCTTCATATAACTGTCTTACTCTATTATCCAACATCTTAGACCCATTTCAGTGTTGGATGGCAGAAGACAGATTTCTTACTGCATTGCTGCCCAGTGCCCATATAAAAGTGAATAATTTTAAGACTGGGCTGCCTGTATACACTACTCTGCATTTAAGTCAACCTTATTCTTTTCCGTCTTTGCTCAGTCCAAACAGCTCTCAAGATCTACACTCAACCAGGTCTTTGACTTCTTTCTTGGCTTTCGACTTGACTCACCCGAAATTTTGGCTTGCACAACGATTAGCATAGTAGCGACCATCGACTGATGTCTATTGGCGCTATATGAGTTCTTAGATTAGATAATCTGATCAATTGATGGCTTAATAAAGCTTCGCCATAAGTCCGTTCATGTCCAAATTGTCATCTTTCATTGGCATGAAGGTTTCAGTTCATCAAAGTTTGCTGATATAGCCCTAAACGATGAGGGGCAACCAAACATCAAAACCTGCTTACAAATACGGATACTATACTCAGTAAATCCAGAGTTCGAGCCCAAGTTAAACTGATTAAATAATGGAAGACTCTGGATTGATTTCAGCACAATAGGCCTAACTATGCGTTCAAATTTGTAATTGTAAATTTAAAATTTTCTGAAGTGCTATTTAAAGGCTAAGCACAGGACGCATATTTATGGACGTGCTCTTCGTCAAATTAGATGGGTTGTCCCGAGAGACAGTATGAAAGCAAGGGAGACAGTTAATTGTATTTAGGCAAAAATTACTGAAAGGTGGCGGATTGGATGAATCAGGATGAATCCATTCTGCAAGAGTCATCACTTTGAAGTGGATTCGCTCTGAGATTTTTAGCTAATGGAGTGATTTGAGGATGGGAGTGATATGATGATGTTTGGGCGTTCTAGCGACAGTCCGGTGTAAAGACTCTAACCTACCCCTTTTCAAGTTACCTCCCGGTAATCTGAAATCGATGTCATATTACCCTCTGGAGTAGCCTGAATGTGATTTCATATTACCCCTGCGCTGTTCACATTACCCCCTCTCTGATTTAGCTATAATGATAAATTCTTATGCTTAGGTCCCCTACAACTCATGATACGTTTATTGAATAAAACACGTGAAACATATAAGACTGAAAGCAAGTCTCAATAAATGAAAAATAAAAATGTCACATAAATGTTAATTTATTAAAACCACTCATACACTAGTTCAAAGTTTATGACATAGGGGCCTATTACATACAAACATAAGATATACAATGATTCAACCTAATTGGAGAATTCTAGAAAAAATTATGGTAATTGCAACAGTGAATATTCATTAGGGATACAGAATTACAACTTCTGAATTCAAAATACAGTCCACTATTTAACTCAGCAAAAAGTAATAATAACAAAAGCTTAATGAATTGCAGGCTCAGAATGGTGTGAGAAATTGCTGATCACAATAACTTCGTAAGCATGAAAGTCTTTCATATCTGTCTTGAGTGGTTTATACTCTAATCACTTAATGTCTTTCGGACATTTGCTGTAGGGGCCTACGTAAATCGAACTGTTGAGAATTGCTGCCGTAGCAAAAATCTCAACCTTAGTGCTCCAGGTTCCAAGGTGGCTAATCTTACTCGTTTTTATATGCTCTGCAACACTATAGAACAGACACTCTGAAACAAACTTACATTCATAGACTAATGAAAAATGGGTCCCATTGATTTTTGAAGGGGTAATCTGAAATCGCAAAGGGTAGGATGAAATCACATTAAAGCTACCCTCATGGGTAAATTTGAAATCGATTTAAAATCCTACCTCCCGGTCATCTGAATGCGATTTCAAGTTGCCGTGGGGTAAAGAGAAGTAGGGGTAATGTGAAATCGCTACACCGGGCTAGTGAGTTTTTGACAAGTTGCAGACGCTTGATTTGGGTGGATTCAATATTGTCAGAGAAAAATGAACAAAAGGCTTCAGCGATAGAGGAGGATGGAAGTGAGCTAAATAGTCAGTGAGGGGAAAATTTGCGATGAAGGAGAGAGTGGACAGTACTCCTGAGATGTCTTGGGTTGGGGAGCTGGAATGGATGACTGAGGAGTAGTATTTCTTATAGGCAGCAGCGAAGAGTTTGTGGTATCTATTTTTGGCTGATTTTAGGGTAGTGAGGGGTTTTTGCTCTAACTGTGGAGTCGATGGTGCGCTGGTAAATGAGCTCAAGGCGCCTGATCTAATTACCGCGTGGTTTTGGAGGACCATTGATTGATGCTTTCTGCATTAGACACCGGCGCGATAGAAGTTACTAATTCATTAAAAATTAATTAAACACGTAAACATAATTATAACTGTAGGCGAAAGAGAAATATGAAGAAGTCACGCCTTTAACCTCTTCTCTGAGCTGGTGATGGTTCGCATACAAAGCAATCAATAATATTATGAATAGGGCCTACCTGTATAGGCAATGCAGACTCACTTGGTTTGTCCTATGTTCGTGCAGCTTATAAGCCTTATGTCAACTTCACGTAACTGAACTTCTCTATATTTGAAAATGCGCGCTACTCTGCGTTCTTTTGTGACTCTGGATTCATCTGATCAAACAAAGAAACCACTTATAACCATATAGCTGTTCGGCAAATGGAAAACCCCCATGCATTTTTAATGAGAGGAATTTCCGGTTTCCGTAGCCTTTCAAGAGCCGGTAAACACCCTTATCGTCATCAGTATCCCGTACTGCACCTGTGCAGTGTGCAATCACCACCTGCAATCACGATAAGTGAAAGTGATGTTGCTGTCAAGTTTCAGAATAATATTAGGCCTATATCGTAGAGAAGGACAGTATAAAGCAATACGGGAGGCCTATAGGGGTACTCAAATGTATGGAATATAGCATAAGATAAAATGCATTAATTCACAGCTATACTAAACACCTAGGCAATAACGTCATTTGAGATTTGATTTTGTGGATACGACACTGGTAAGCACAACGAAGTTTAAGAACTCGGAAAACTTTGGTTCTTTTCTGGGTCGTCACATGAGCTTCAGCCCAAGTATTGATATCTTGCTCTCGGATTGCTCTATCCGTGTTGTTGCGCTTAACCTTCTAAACCCGAGACCACCTTTGAAAAGTTTCTGCAAGTAAGGCAAGGAGTGGCAATCGCTCAGTTTTTACTTAGTTCTATCGACAACCGTATTAAGAGGTGCAATCTGTAGGTTGATAAATATTTCGGCTAAAGTGCAAACACGGTGATAGCTCCGATAATTGTACAATATTTCTTTACTGGTTACATGCATGCTTTACAACATGACATACAGGGATTCAAACCCCAGGAGCAGAGGTTCAGCACAAATGCAATAGAAATCCGCCAATGTGGCATCCTCAAATGTGTGTTCTAACTCTTGCCTTAATCTTTTATAGAGAATTGCGCAGCGCTCCTGTCTTCTCCAATGAATTACGACTTTTGAATGCGACCTAAATCGAAGCGACCATCCGTGACTGATTTCTTGGACATTATGACAACGGTGCTATAGAAGCATTGGATTTGATTAGAATAAATTACGACTTTTGAATGCGACCTAAATCGAAGCGACCATCCGTGACTGATTTCTTGGACATTATGACAACGGTGCTATAGAAGCATTGGATTTGATTAGAATAAATAATCTTGCAATCTGTAGTATCAGTTAACGTATAGAATGTTTCTAGTTCAATGTTGTTATTAGCCTAAGCACAGGTGTGGGCAGGTGCGCATTGGCCACTCCACTGACTGCTGGATATATTATAAAAAAAACTTCTGACCCATATGGTGACTTTTGGGGCCTAATTCTCATGCATGATCGGCCTTGAAGGTCTTGCAAGCACAAATTATTATTCAACTGCCATTTCCGAAAAGAGTTGGCTCAGTTTAGACATTTCTAAATATCTCTATTGGTCTATCTGAACGTATGCCTATTGGAAGTTTTCAAAGTAACTTTTAAACAGTCTTGTTGTCCTCGAGACCAAGGTCTTGGTCTCGAGTGCACTTGAGTTCGTTTTTAAAAGTCTTGGTCTTGGTCTTGAGGTTCAGGGTCTTGGTCTTGGTCTTGGTATTGAGGTTCAAGGTCTTGGTCTTGGTCTTGAGGTTCAATGTCTTGGTCTTGGTTTTGCAAGACCAAGACCAAGACTTTTGACTATGTGAACAGTCATTTAACAAAACGCAAAGATTTTAAAAATTAACCCAGTAATTACTAATACAATTACTTTAGTATTTACACGGTGTGAGGCTTTACTGTTGTTTTGGACATTTATTTTGACTTCCGGTTATTTACCATGGAATGATTTCAAACAGACTCTCAATTTGTAAATTTACATCCGGTACTTGAAAAGCTGCTCTGTGTGCCAGTGATTTCAGCACTGTAAACGTATTTTTCACATGGCAGAATTTTAAGATGCCCCACAGGTCACGTCTTGGTCAGAAAATTCTGAGCGAATTGGTTTTTATAAAATGCAACAGGCATTTGGAATAACATTTCGCATGAAGGTACTTTTGTAAATACGAATTCGGAAATCTCTGCAGCCTGCATTTGGAGTTGTTTTGTTTGAATAAAATAAAAGATTCATGTTTTAATTAAAATTGACAATTTTTTTTAGTAAGGAATAGAAGTCTGGATATGGTTGTGATTTTTGTGTATTTTTCTGGGTTTTGGTCTTGAGTTTCAAAGTCTTGGTATTGAGGTTCAAGGTCTTGCATGGTCTTGGTCTTGAGGTTCAAAGTCTTGGTCTTGGTCTTGAGGTTCAAGGTCTTGGTCTTGGTCTTGGTCTTGAGGTTTAAGGTCTTGACAACAAGACTGCTTCTAAACAATTTCAAATAACAAAAGTGGCGAATCTCGCTCGCTTTTTAGAGTGGACGATGAATTTATATGCAACAGATATTCTCATAAAATAGCTATATCATGAACGAATATTCCATTTCTACATATCTCTATTTTTTCGATGACCAACGAGATTTTACGCGAGACATAACCATTTCAAATACCCACAAAGGGAAATTCTACCTGGTGTTTCCCGTGGACTTAAAAATATTATGCAACACATATAACCATAACAAAGAGGCCTACACATGTGTTACAGTAGAAAACTTACAAGATTTTACGCGGGGCATAACCATTTCACAAAAGCGAATTTCTCTCGGGGTTTGTCAGCTGAATGAATAGAACTACAGGTGTAGCACGCGACCTCTACTGCAAATTTCATAAATTTTACTTAATTTTCATCGAGTATACAGTTGTCTAGACAGGGCAGGCATAACTAATTTTAAAGCGAGGATTCGAAGCAATCTTAGCCAATTATGCAAGGCGCGAACCCTTTCCAATAATCAACGCGGACACTTGTTCTTGGTTTGGAAAAGTTTAGCAAATGAAAAATCACTATATTTATATGAATATCTGAAGGTCAACCAAAAAAATACCCGATAAACATTCATACTGCCTTCTTTTTCGACCCTACCGAATTTGATGCTGTTTCCTGTAGTCTGTATTCTACTTCAACAATTAGATAGCCTTTTAGGGCCCCTCGTTGGCGCTGAAACATTGCCATCTGAGTAAAGTATAGCAGAACGAAGACATCGACAACCTAAAAGGAGTCTTTTAATAAAGAGATACAGCTGCTGGTTTTGACTAAGATCAAAGACATGGATACGTTGCCTAAGCAAAGGGTCTAGATTATTATTATTAATTAAATTTGTAACTCGCCCACGGTCACATCGAAATGTTAATCCGAGGCACGGATAGTCAGATAAGATGCAATTAGATATCCAAGTGCTTGTAAGCCAAGGAGAACGCTTTTTGAAGGCAGTAAGTGAATTTGAGCTATGAAGAGAGAGTGGCAGTCAAATCAATTCTTTGGGGGCAGAGGCATGGAATGCACGCGAGCCCAAAACTGTTCTGCATCGCGGCTCAGCTAAAGAGACCCGTACTTGATGATTGTAGGCAACGAGAGGTAATGTAAGGGGTTAGTAGTGATTGATGGTAGGGAGGTGTGCTGTGCATTTTTTACAAGTAATCTGTATATCTACTTGGTATTTCCCCGTAGACTTAATATGCAATACATTTAGCCATCTCAAAGAGGCCTACACATTGTTTTTTTATAAGTAGGCCTAATACTTCCTATAGGCGTACATTCCGACAGACCAATATAATTATAGCCTATATATGTAGAAATGTCGTCAGATTGAACCAACATTTTTTCTATCTATAAGCTGTGAGTATAGGCCTGTATATACCATCTGGTGTCAGGCTGCCTGCCATGCAGTCGGGAGGATCGATGCAGGCCTATTGCAGCTAAGAGTAACTCAGTGATCTCGACATTGAAATACGTTTTTCGTCAGAATCTGTAAGTTTTAAATCTTACATGTACACCATACGTGGCATACACCATAAGCAAGATCTTAATGCAAGCATAACTTCGCTTTGGCAGGAAAAACTTTGTTCAGTTGAGAAGTGAGAGATGCCAAGTCAGATAAATTATGATTTCGCTGTATCGATCTAATTATTATTATTATTATTAATATTCTTTATTGATAAACCAAAAGCGAACCACACATTGGTGAACAAGTATAGAAAAATATAAAACACAGAAGTAATAAGAAGATAATAATATTTGAAAAATTAGTATAAATTTAACTGTAAAAAATTAGAATATTACTAATAACCCTAAATCAAGGCATCATAACAATAGAGAAAATTTAGATCTATAACAGTTACTATTATCTAAAAAGGGTAGCAGAATTAGAGAAGTTTTACTAATTAAACAACATCAAAAAGCATCCTTATAATGAAGCTTTTTCTAACCAGATTATCAGAATGAGGTAAAGTAAGATTATGGCCTCTGGGGCGCATCAGGTAACCTGTTAATTTAATTTAAATAAAGAAAGTGACTTGCTGTTGCTAAAAATTAATAGTTCATTTTGCAAATTTTCTCATGTAGGCCTATAGGGCCTATATTAAAGTGTCGATATCCTCTGTTTGATGTTGTACGTTTTCTGGTAAGGAAGGGACGTTTAACCAATTACCAAAGCGTGCTTCCTGATATTTAATTTAATTTACATATTATTGTAACTGAGTAAAATAATCATAAATTGTATACTATAGTTCCCATTCGATAGAAACTTATTAGAGACGCTCTTTGTTCTAGGCTTTATAGTCTTTAAGTTCATAATTTTTTATAGCCTACAACAAAAATTATTAATCAGTGAACAAGTTCAGATAGCTATAAAAATCACTAGGGACGGGCTCGTACACACAGCACAGCCTAACCTACGGATTCTCACTCAAATGACGCCATGATTTTAATTCATGACCATGTTGCATCGAGGATGAGGAACGACGAAGCTCAGGTTAGGCTCATTATTCGGCAGTTCCTTCATGGAAAGAGTAAATAGAAGAAGACGTAGCATCCTGACATGTATCAGCAGATCAGAAGCATCTTCCTCTCAGATGTAACGCGCAGATTGTTTCTAACGTTTGATATTCTAGATCCTTGTCTGCTGTTGATCCGTTTTTAAAGACAAGTCCTTAGTAATTATATATTACTATTATTTTGATAGTTGTATTCTTTTGTCTTTATTGGCTTTCGGTTTTCGGCGTTTTATATTCGGGTTTCGGCATTTTTCCCAATGCTGATTTCGGTGTCGGTGTCGGTTTATCTTGACATCAGTTAAGTATCCCTTAAACCCGACCCCCTACTAGTTTGCTGGAGCACTTTACACATATATGCTTTTTCTCATTTGCAGCACTATTAACGTAGATTTGACGTCTACAGAAATGTCGCAAGGAGGAGGTTCATACGCAGGCCTGACAGCAAACGAGATCATGCAGAAGTACAAGAAGGGCACGATTCGGAGGGAATTTCCTTCAGAATATTTGGAAGTTAAGTACGAAGATATCGAGAAAGATGCAAAGGCTGGCAAAGCGTCGGCCAAGAAGGCAAAGAAATTGTTGAACGATGGTCGTGAAGAATGGAACAAATAGCATTTCATGCAAACAAGGTGTAGGCCTGTCCGTTGCGTGCCGATTTTTCGAATAACGTTTCTCACATGAATAGGCCTACATTTAATTTTTACGTTAAATTTTGGTTCATACCAGAGGCTCCGCAAATTATCGCCCTATTCTTAGATTTACTTTGAAGAACAAGGCTACATTTTAAAACATTTTCAGTTGCTTTAGGGATCTCAAACACAGTAAAAACTTTAAGGCAGCCTTTTCTATATATTTTTACTTTAATGCTTATTTATTTTTAGGCCATGTGTACCAATCATTTCCATAGTTAAGATTTTTACTACACGTTTAATTAACAAGATTTGTTCTTCGTCGACTTCGGTACTGCTTATAAATTGGTGGCCATATTTAAGGGGGATTCTGGTCCCTTTTTGGTCTACCGCATGTTCCCAGTAACCTGCTAATATTTTATATAGTTGCCTTGTCGACATGTTTGATAATCAACAAAAGACGGGTGAAATATATATTGTAACCTAGCCACTTGGGCGCTGATTTTACTTTTGCACCGGTTTATTGGTCGAAAACAAACATTGCAAATGCCAGTTTAAAGTGCTAGCTCTTTGCATCATCATAAGTGATCTATAAATATTTTAAATATTTTTTTTACTTCGGATATTTATGTAGCGCCTCTTCAAGTCAACTACTACTCAGAGGCTCTCCCGACTACAGCATTTGGTACTATGTCGGAGTTTTCACGCCGAAGCGCCACGAGCAATCGCGAGTGAAGGACTTGCCCAAGGTCCGTACGCAGCGGCTAGAGTGGGATTCGAACCTGCAACCCTCCGGTCACAGGCGCCGAACTTACCACTGAGCCACCACGCCCCACGATAATAGCAAAGATTGTCTTATCATGCCTTCAACCATCTTCGATCCGAGGACTGACAGAACCACGGACAATTCTACTCCATCCACTTATGTTTCTTGTCTCCTTCAATAACAGATCGAACTATTATCCAGTCCACGACATTGTATTTGTATCCATAACAGTTTAGGTCTTCCTTTAGTTCTTGATCCAGTTATTGTGCATTGGATAATCTCCTTTTCCAGACAATCTTCACTCTTCTGCAGCAAGTGCCCGAAATGTGAACGCTTCCTCCGCTTGATCAATCCGAGTGGACTCCGTTCTACTCGGATAGTCTACTCCAGCAGTCTCCAACACCCATTCATAAATTGTCTTCCTCTCAGTCCATGATACCCTGGGATCTGGTGCAGACACTTCATTTCAATTAGATTGATTTAAATGCAAAGAGTAATACAACGGTTATTTGTTCGAGAAGCCAAGAAATACAACTGCGCCGATTCATTTCTAAGCTACATTTTGAAGATTTGCACCCTGCAATAGTTCCATTAGCATGTGTCAAATAGAAGTGTCAAAAACGGTGACAGATTTTGATTTTCTCACATAAATGTTTGGAGTTTTGTTTAATAAAGGCAACTTGAAGAGTCGTTTATTAACTTTGCAACAGCAGTAGCCTATAAGCAGCCTCAGCTTACAACCTGGCATGCAAAGATTCGCTTCAAAGAAAACTGAAAATTGTGCATACTTTTAAGGAAGTAAATTGTTTAAATACGAAAATTCACCAGCTTCACACTTAATATTATTCCAAACCGACTATTTCTCTATGAGGTTAGCTTTAACTACTGGATTCACTCATACATTAGTGTAATGTACCACATAATCTTGAAATTGTTCTCAGAATTCTTAAAATCAAGACAGAGGACACCTCCTTGGCGGGAGCTTTTGGTCGAATTTAGAAGTATTTCAAGACAATTTAAGCAAAAGATTTGATATAAATTTAGGATAAAAACCAGAAAGAGCAAGTTATGGTGATTAGTTCATGAGAGAATTTTCAAGGCAAAAAATTCCAAGTGATTATTTGCAGGTGGAAACACGAGAAATTACAATCAACTGATTAAGATTTAACTTAGAAGAAACTATGACCAAGTTTCAGTGCACAATATATCTTCAGCAATTACTCGAACATTGAACGCCACCCCGGGTTTTATTTGTTTGAGGCTGGAAACGGGTTCGACAATCTAGGCCAGAAGTTAAACTCAGATATCTCAAAACTAGGTAGACTCATCTTTAACATTTTCGACCCCAACTCTTTTTTGACAATCAAAACACTGTATGTTTCTCTGCACTATCAGTCATTTACTTTCACCATGTCCCTTTTCTATCAGCCATCGATTTTCGTTATGTCATAGGAACCCATCTTTATGCCGATGATACCCAACGATATATATGCCTCTCTTGCTAAGAGAGGTATCAGATGCTACAAAGAAATTTCATGCTTAGATATAGATGAAATCAGGCAATGGATTCTATCTGTGCGCCTCAAACTTAACCTTGGCAAATGCGATCTAATGAGGCGTGACCGTTCCTCTAAACTCATACAGTGCACTGACCTCTCACTCTCTGCTTCCGCCTCCTTGTCTATCCCCTTCTGTAATGTCTGGAGTCTTTGAGGCAAGTTTGACTCGACACTCTCTAAAATCCCAATTAGCTGAAACTTCGCGAACATGCTTGTCAGAAGGATCCGACAGTTTCACTCTACTCTGGATTCAGCAACGCTGAAAACACTTATAATCCTGAAACGATCGAACTAGTGTAATCCTACACTTTATGGTCTCTGTTACTGCACATTGCTTCCTCTAACTATAAAAATGCATCAGGCTGCAAGAATGTACGGTATCTTGGGCTGTCGTAGAGACCATGTCAACCTGCTTTTCGTTAGCTACTCTGGCTTCCTGCATCTGAACGTCGACGCTTCAAACTGCCATTCTTCGTGTACAAAGCATGTGCAAATCGGCCGCCATCCTATTTATCGTCCATGGTTACACACTATAGCTGGCTTAAAAACCAATCCTTTCGATCACCATCTGATGGAAAGTATATCGTCCATGGTGCACGCGTCTCGCCTTTGACCGGCATTCACTCACAGTTGCTGGTCATTCCGGTTAGGCGATCGGAAAAACAGCCGAAAAATTATTATACAGTAGGCCCCTATAAAAAATAAATATCAACAAACAAAACAGTTATGTCTCTATGGTTGCATTTAGAGCTATAGTAGGCTATATTACAGCAGAGCATTATTACTTGTCATGGGGCGAAATGTTTAGCGACGAACAATCCCTGGAACGAATTGTCCGTGCCGATCCCTCCACCGATTTCTCATAGAACTGTCTGAACATGGTGTCAGCAGTGTTACTATCAACAATGAATGGAAATGAAATCCTTTGTTTGGCCTGAGTGTGTAACTGTGTATGTCTGTGTATACGGGAGCCAACCAGTAGCGAAATTTCTTATTATAATTATGAGCACTTTTGCTTGCTGATAAACTTTCGATCTTAATGGCTTTAACGTCATTTATGCTTTTGCTTATTGAAGCAGGTCAAATAAAAGGCGCTATATTAGCTGTACTGATACGTGCACGCATAAAGGACGGCGATTGTGTTATTATATTAATTAGTATAAACTAATATAATATAACATAGTTACTATAGCCTACTATAGTTAGTCATGATTTAAACTGATACAAAGCGAGCTGAAAATTCTTTAATAAAAAATAAGAAAGGCAAATGTAAAATGTAAAATCAGAGTCTAAGCGTTACATTCACAGCAATTTAACAATTAATTTCAGAAATAGTTTGTCTCATCATTTAAAACTTAAGAAATTATCCAAATCAATATGCACTCACTAAAGGTGGATGTTAAATCTATCTAATTAGGGATACAACACGTAAGACGTTCATAAACTGCTTTAGTTCGGAATGCCTTGGCAGAGCATGGAGACGATCATCAATTTGGCGTTGTTAGAATTTCATTCAACTTTGACTTGACACGCAGGAAATTTTCAAATTTTCCTTCCAGAGTTCCATGCCAATAATTTTGAATATACTGTATATAATCTTTATCACCTGGCCAACTCGCCTTGTGGTTGATGAGCCTCGTCACTGCGTGGCCTTTCTGTTGATTTTGCACTGCAAGTATCTCCTTAACCAGTGAGATTAAGGTCATCGTTGAAGAAGTCAACCAAGCGTCCCAAAGAGTGTGTGACGTATTCAAATGGCAATAGAGCATTTAAGGCAGCTACTACCAGCTGCAACTCCACGACATGGTCAATGTCGTACCACTGTTTCGAGGAGTGCCGTTTACCACGATTTCTGCCTGCCTTTGCAAGAAGACTGTCGACTGTATATTGAGCCGTACATTGAGCCATATCTATGAAAATAAATGTAATCAAATCATAAGTTTAAATGTTTCATAGATATGTAATCAAATCATTGGGTTAAATGTTATCGACAAGTACCATACACTGATTTAAGACAATGGAATGATTTCAGCACAAGAGCTATGCTTTCAAATTCGTAATTGTAAATCTTAAACTTTACATTCAGAAAATGCTATTTAAAGGTTAAGTACAGAAGCATATTTATCGAAGAGCTCTTCGTCAAATGAGATGGGTTGTCCAAAGAGCCAGTACAAAAGCAAGACCCAGTTCCCGGAAGTCTGGAGAAGGAGGGAGACAGCTTGAATTTAGGCTGAAAATATTGATAGTTGACAGATCGGATAAATCTGAATGAATCCAATTCTGCAAACATCATTACATAAACACAGTTTGCCCTGCACAACACACAGCTGATCGTCGCGGGCTACCTTAATCTCCGTCTTGAGCAACCAGAGCTACCAGCGACGAAGGAGTTTGTGCTCATTGCTGAACAGTTCAGCCTAGTCCAGCGAGTCTCTGAGTCAACCCATAAGTCGGGGAGTTGGCTGGATGCGCTTATCACCCGCGACGACTGCCAATTAATCGAATTAGTGGTCCATCCGCCGATTGGCCTCGTCATCGCCACCGTGCCGTTTCTCCATGAGACGCCAATCTGTGTCCAGAGACAGCCTCGCAACTGGAAGGCGCTGGATCGTGATGCCTTCCTTGGGGCCCTGCTGGGTGTCCCGGTCATAGCGGACCCGACATCACTTGCTGGCGTCCCGATCGCTGATCTATTTACCACCTATGGGTCAGCCCTGACGGACATCGTCGACGCGTTACTTCCGGCTCGCACGGTCAAGCCGCGTCGCTCGGCGCTGACGCCTTCGTTTGATGCGGAATGTCGTGCGTTCCGTCGACACGCCCGCCGGCTTGAGAGGCGCTACAGGCGGACGAGGGCAGCTGAGGATCATGTGGTCTGGGTGGGGTACGTCCGAGAGATGCGCCGGCAATTCAAGAGTAAGGAGCAAAGCTATTGGGAACGCAAGATTGCCCTGAATGCCGGTGAACCGAGGAGGCTCTGGGCGACCTTCAATGACATCCTGGGTCGCTCCCGCTCGGCTCCCTGCCAGGCTATGACGCATTTCACAGCCGATTCCTTCCTGGAGTCCTTCATAGCCAAGGTTCGCTCTGTCCGTGAGGACACAGCAAGCTGTCCCCCGCCAACCTTCCAGCCGACCAGCTGTGGCCTGTCTGCCCTGAGCCCAGTAACCAGTGAGGAGCTACGGAAGATCATCCCGGCGTCACCGCCAAAGACCTGCGACCTTGATCCTGTTCCAAAGTTCATCCTTCAGGAGTTCGTCGACACCCTCCTACCCTTCATTACAGTACTCTGTAACCGCTCCCTCGATGAGGGTGTTCTTCCTGCCTCACAGAAAAGGTCCATCCTTGTTTCTGTGCTCAAGGGTGATGGACTAGATCCAGCTGAGCCTACTAACTTTCGGCCCATAGCCAATGTCTCTTTCCTTTCTAAGGTTACAGAGAAGGTTGTAGCTGGCAAACGTATTTACTATTTAGACATGAATTGCCTTCTCCCAACCTATCAGCCAGGCTTCCGGAAGGGTCACTCCACGGAAACCCTTCTCGTGCGCCTCCTCTCTGACATTTATGGGGCTATTGATAAGTCCCAGGTTACTCTTATGGCACTGTTCGACGTGAGCGCTGCATTTGACACTGTCGATCACGACATACTTCTGCAGCGCCTGTCCATATCTTTTGGTTTCTCTGGCAATGCCTTAGACTGGCTTTCGGCCTTTCTTTTATGGTGGACCATGGTCCAACTAGGTCCCCCTGGGTCCCGGCGCCTGTTGGTCTTCCCCAGGGCTTCGTCCTTGGCCCCCTTCTATGACTGTATTCTTTTTACTGCTGACCTGGGTCCTCTGCTTGCGGCTGAGTCTGTTCGTAGCCAATCATACGCCGATGACCTTCAGGCCTATGTCCACTGCTCTGCGGTTTGCAGCAGGAATGATGACCCAGGCAACTGAGACCCTGCACGCTTGGATGTCATCGAATCGCTTACGGCTCAATTCGGCCAAGACTCAGCTAATCTGGCTTGGCACTCGTCAGCAGCTCGCAAAGATAGACTTTGGATCCCTTGCCAAGGAATATCCACATTTTACCTTCCTAGCTTCAGTCCGAGACTTAGGAGTCACCTTACACCAGGCGCTCACATTTGTTCAACATATTAATCTCCTCTGCCGCAGCTGTTACTACCAGCTGCGACAGCTCAGGGTCATATCTCGCTCCCTCTCTCCTAGTTCAGCATCTACACTTGTCCATGCTTTTGTGGTCTCCCGCCTCGATTACTGTAGCGCCATCTCTGTCATAATAATAATAATAATGATACGAAGTGAATTTGTGGCTAATGCTCTGATCGCATAAAGCTCACTTTATTGCGTTGGTATTGAGGATTTCGATAAAGCATGTAGGCCCTAAAGAATTGATTGTGTTTCAAGCGTACATGACGAATTTAACTTAAAACATAATAACAAATAACATTCATATTAATTCTTAGATGAAGCCAATTCTGTTGTTTGCCTTAGTTTTGAAATAAATTATGCGAAACTACTATTATATATAGTAGGCCCTCGAAGGAACTAAAAGAAACTATGAAACTGACACGAAACCCAGATGATTAGGTCTGAATGAATTAATATCAATAGAAAATTATACACAGTTAAAAATTGATTCTTACTGTAGAGTTGAATTCAAGTGAAAGTCTGAATTCTGTCTCTTTCGTTACACTTGACTGCACAGCGTCACAACTGCTTAATTAGCGGTGACTTTGACACTGAAGTTTTTTGGTGTATACAGGCTACTGGCATGCATCTTTGTGTAAAGGTAGTATGCACACTCATCCGCATAGGCCCTACACGTATTGTAAATTCATGCTACAGTAGGCTAGACGAGCAAAGACAGCAATGTTCAAGTGTTTCAGAGTACACCTGTACAAAGCCATTATTGGGGTAGGGGTGCTGTTTCCCGAAAAATATGTTCTTTGAAAATCGGAAAAAGGTTATTTTTCTCCTACAAGGAGATTTATATCAAACAATGACGACCAACCGAAACATTGACGTGATTATACTCATTCGCGGGTCTGCATCTACCTACAAGTATGCATGCATGCATGCATGCATGCATTGTATCCATGTATGTATATGTATATATATATATATGCATGTATGCATGTATGTATTTATGTATGTATGTATGCATGCTGGTATGTATGTATACAGGTATGTATGTGTGCGTTAGGCACTGGCACGGTAGAAGTTATTAATTAAAACTTATGTATGTATGTATGTATGTATGTATGTATGTATGTATGTATGTATGTATGTATGTATGTATGTATGTATGTATGTATGTATGTATGTATGTATGTATGTATGTATGTATGCATGCATATGGGCATGTATGCATTATGTATGTATATATGTCTGTATTCATACATGTATGTATGCCAGTATATATTTACACATGCATGCATGTATGTTTATATGTTAGTATGTATGTAGGCTACGCAGCACAAATGCATGCATGCATATGTAAGTACTGTAATTTTTAATTAGTAACTTCTATCACGCCAGTGCCTATCGACCAGGCCATCAACCGATGGCACACCAAAACAAAGCTGTCATCAAGTAAAATCCAGATCAGTCCGGTAAGATAGAGAGGCAACCTATTGTGAATAAGTAATTTGAAAAAAGGTAAGTTAAGGTAAGAACGAAATGACCTAAGCGACTTAACAAAATGAATAGATACAGATACAGATTTGCCTTGCTTCATGCATGCAGATAGAGAGACAGGCAGACAGACAGACAGAGGCAGACAGAGATAGAGAGAGAGGCAGAGAGAGAATGTCACGATTGTATTATGAAGACTTACAAACATAGTGGAATCAAAATCAAAGCCCAAGTCACGGGCTGCATAAGCCGAGTAGTAGAAATTCGATGAGTGAAGGAGTTTATTGGACGCGATCCATAGATAGAGGCAGTGGAAAACACAGACAAGTGACAAGTCGAACTGTCGAATAAAATGTAGATTTGGGTATCACTATCATCAGCATAGAAAATAATATCCTAGTAAATAAATGTTGAGCAACGTTTCTAGGGTTGCAGCGTATAATGTAGACAAGAGAGGACCAAGCATGGAACCTTGATGAACTCCACATATCAACAAAGTCCTAGACGATTTATTACCATGTTAGCGCCTTCGTGTGATTCTTGTAAGACGCTGTACAAATGGCCATATACATACATACATGCATTCAGGTAAATATACTAATCGAGGTAACGGACTAAATTTGAATGTTCATAACTTTGGATCTTGTAGACGGAATTTGATTAAATTTTCGCAAAATATTGATAATTTATCTCTCTTTTAATATCCAAAGTTTAATTGAATTAGTTTTAGAATTGACAGATTGAAACAATTCAGTGCAGGACGAGCCATACCAAAAAGCAATGTTTGAGACGATGCAGAAGGAGAAAATGATCTACAGTATGAAACAAAACTGATGTATGTATGTCTGCATGCATGTGCGTACTTATTATGTAGCCCTACATATACACTGTGTCTCAATTGAACTGATAGGCTACCCTTTTTGTTTTGGCAATAAATCTGTCAATTCTAAAACTAATTCAATTAAACTTTGGATATTAAAAGAGAGATAAATTATCAATATTTTGCGAAAATTTAATCAAATTCCGTCTACAAGATCCAAAGTTATGAACATTCAAATTTGGACAAACAAATTTCGAACTTTCCAACATGTAAAAGATAAAAATTATTGTTTTGCAAACTCCATACCTTACTAAAAAATATGACGTTATATTGACATTTTCATTTAAGCAGACGATAATAAAAGAAAGTGCTTTTCAGTAAAGATGACTTGAGTTTGACTAAAATTTTAAAACAAAAAAACATTATGGAGCAAAAAGGTTTCTGAAGGAATTTCATATTCCAGCAGGACAGTGCTCCACTCACCCAGCCAGTGAAACTGCGGATCTGTGGTCAAGAAAGACTCCAGATTATATTTTATCCACTCTTTGGTCCCCCAGTAGCCCTGATCTCAATCCGCTCGACTACGAGATATGGAACGTTCTTGAAGAACTTGTTTATCAAACCCGCACACATGTTCACGTTGTTGACCATCTCATACAGCGAGATGTGGAGGGATGGAATCCTTTTGATCAAGCAATTGTTGATCATGCAATTAATGAATGGCGAGATCGCCTTAAAGCATTCATTCGAGCTAATGGCGGGCATTTTGAACATCAACTGAAGAAAAACATTTGACTTAAATTAATTTTAAATTTTGATGTCTTCATTTTTTGTCAAATTGTAAAATTTAATAAAAAATGAATAAAAAGATGAATTTTTACATGTTGGAAGTTCGAATTTTGTTTGTCCAAATGTGAAGGTGCATAACTTTGGACTCTATTGATAGAATTCGATAACAAAATTTGAGAATACTGAAAATTTTAAAATTTTATTCAATTATTTTCATAATTTACAGATTTGTTGCCAAAACAAAAAGGGTATCAGTTCAATTGAGACACCGTGTAATTTCGTTGGTATGTTAGTTCATACGTAGATACGTATGTGTGTATTTATGAATGCATGCGCCAATATATGTATGTATAATGTTTGTGTGTATGCATAGGCGTAATTTGTGGGGGTACGTGAGGGATACCTGTACCCCATTTCGGCTGCAGTGCCGTACCCCCACTTTTCAGACTGAGGGGTACTGTACCCACACTTTAAAAAAGCCAATCAATATTTCATTGTTGAGCCTGCCTTGCTTCATGTATGTAAGAAATTGGTACCCAACTTTTTAGACCAAAGTTACGCCCCTGTGTGTATGTACATTGTTACATACTTACTCTCTTGTCGCATGGTTATTAGGGTGTCCCAAAAAACATTTTTTGTGGAAAATCTTAGGTCTCACCAGTCAAAAAGTTTCTTTGTGAGATGATAATGTTTGTGTAAAATTTTCAATTTTTTTAGATAATGTTTAGGGGTCCCCCAAGGGGTCGAAAATTTTGATTTTAGGGTAATTCCGCCTCAAATCAACAAATTCTTTGCAAGTTTCCCACTAGACCATCTCAGATTTTGATGAAATTTGCACAGAATGTGTACTGATGTATTACAATATGCTGTGCAAAATTTCACAGTAATATTCTTAGTATTTAATTTTTTAAGGAATTTTAAGTACATCTAATATGACCCCGTTTTTCGAGATTTGGAAATCGTGTCTTAATTTGGTGCCATATTCAGAAGGTCATAAGTCCACTATTATTGCAGCTAAATGATTCAAATTTGCAGGACACCTAGTTTTTAAGTGGTGCTAATCAAGGGAAGCTGGAAGAACTTGATGCCTGATGGATACTTTTTTTCTAGCTGAAGTTTGAAAATGAGAAAAAATTACCCTCTCTGGCGCCAGTACTTTACTGCTCCACAATGACCAAATGGGTTGATTAGCAGAGAAATTGTGAACCACATGCAGTAATAGTCCACAAAGTGTGCCAAAAATATGCAATTAGTGGCTGCACCTGGTTTCTCACCTCGTTATATGTATTGGAATATCACTGAAAGAAGAATGTTGTACAACAATATATACAAGGCAAATGAATTTTTGTATGACCAATTTATATTTAAATATATTTGCTGACCAGTAGTATTTTTAACATTTTGATTTTCTCCAATTTTTTTAATGTTATCAACATTTGGCCTAAATGATCATTTTTAATCAATTATAAATTTTCCAGCATGTAGGATAATTTGTGCATTTTATTGCAAACTTTGTCATAAAATTAAGTACCAGAACTTTGCTTCTCTAGACTCTAGGCAACTGGATGAAAGTTAAAGAAGTCTGTTGGTGATCTGGGCAACATTATCTTCCCTGAGTGAAACAAGAATCATCTGTTCCCGTCAGAAGCAAGTTCTCTTGAAAAAATATGAAGTTTTGCAGAAAAATTGCTTCAGCCCATTCCTCACTCACAAGCAACCAGTGAAACTTGGCTTGAACCGTATAAGCGTCAATTACAACACAAAATTCCAAAGATGTTTTAAAATTTGTGTCAAGCCAGGATGGAAGTTATGCCCAACACATCAGAAATAGTTAGCAAAAGCCAACCCAAAGGAGACAATTACTGACTCACAGGAAGAGGATATGGACTTCATACCTGAAGAGAAGAAGGCAGCTTGAATGTGTCTCACCTATAAAACCCACATGGTTTAGTAACAGATAAATTTCCTTTTGCCAAAAGAAAGTGAGCAGATTAGGCATCATGTCTTTGAGGTGATTCTTTCTGATGCCTTTTCTACATGTCTTGGACCATCTACAGGGCCATGCAGGTACATGGGCAGCGACCCCGGGGGATCGAGGGGTACAAGACCCCCGCCTTTAACAGTGGGGGACACAATATATTTGTCCCCCAAATTTTTAAGAAACACCAGAGAGGTCAAAATATGTTTTGAGCTCCCTTCTGAGAATATTTTTTGCACACTTTGTGGACTATTACTGCATGTGGTTCACAATTTCTCCGCTAATCAACCCATTTGGTCATTGTGGAGCAGTAAAGTACTGGCGCCAGAGAGGGTAATTTTTTCTCATTTTCAAACTTCAGCTAGAAAAAAGTATCCATCAGGCATCAAGTTCTTCCAGCTTCCCTTGATTAGCACCACTTAAAAACTAGGTGTCCTGCAAATTTGAATCATTTAGCTGCAATAATAGTGGACTTATGACCTTCTGAATATGGCACCAAATTAAGACACGATTTCCAAATCTCGAAAAACGGGGTCATATTAGATGTACTTAAAATTCCTTAAAAAATTAAATACTAAGAATATTACTGTGAAATTTTGCACTGCATATTGTAATACATTAGTACACATTCTGTGCAAATTTCATCAAAATCTGAGATGGTCGAGTGGGAAACTTGCAAAGAATTTGTTGATTTGAGGCGAATTACCCTAAAATCAAAATTTCGACCCCTTGGGGGACCCCTAAACATTATCTAAAAAAATTGAAAATTTTACACAAACATTATCATCTCACAAAGAAACTTTTTGACTGGTGAGACCTAAGATTTTCCACAAAAAATGTTTTTTGGGACACCCTAATGGTTATATTAGACGTATGGGTAGATGTTAGCCGTGAATAGCCGTTGTTTACGCGAATCAAGCTTCTCGTTCATCAACATGGACGTCTACACTTTTCGTGAATTCGTTGGCTCAGACTTTGAGTTAATCGCGGGAGTGCATCACGAAGGAACTTTTCAGTTGGCTTTTGGATATTCTTTGGTCGACAGATGTTTCTTTTGGGGGTTCTAGTTAAGAATAGTTTAAAATGAAGCAACTTTTGGGAATTTAGTACTGGAACATTTTTTAAACAGTTTCCTGTATATAAAATGGATTTTGATGCATAGTTTTTGCTTATTGTTGAATGGACTTTTGTAATTAATATAGATTAGGTGAACATTTGTGTATGAATTATTGTACATAGTAGTTAAGTTTGAGTATCTATTGTATCTTGTTAGTTCAGAGGTTTTCAAACTTTTTGGACCAGGGACCCCTATTTTTTTTCTAGGCATAGCTCGCGGACCCCCAATATTCACAAAGCAAAATTTAGGCCCCTATTCTTAAAATTTACTAAACAAAATTACAGGCAGATAGACTATTTCCACAATACACGCTTGCGTATTTATGACGCTGAGGACTATTATAGTATAAAAAGTAGGCCTAACACTAAATAAATTGTTATTAACTCCCTGCAATAACTATGGAAAACAGTCATTTTTAAAAGAAATGAATAACATCGGTTTCGCCAAAAGCCAGTAATGTCAGCGAGAGGGACGTGCTTGCTTTGCTTTGCAAAAGCTGTCCGTAATTGGTGCTAGTTTGGATAGGCCCAGGGGCGTCCATCCCCCTTACGTCTATGACGCATTCCCCCACCCATGTTATCAGATCCCCCACGACGACGTCCCCAGACGTTTGGCCGATTGTCGACAAAAAAAAAATATCGATTACCGAACTCTGAAGCACAATTTTACTCTTGAATTCTGTAACTTTCAGTTCGCTAATAAAGCAACATTATGCATTATAAAAATGAAGGCTTGACGATGATGACGAGCAAAAGACACACCTGTCGAAAGGACAATGGATTGAAAGTAGTTATGTTAAGACAGAGGCATACCGCCATAGCGGCCAGACAGTACAAACGTAGTAACATAAGTACTAAAAATTACAACTGGTGCCTCCAGAGCAGCAGAGTGCGTAGCCAGGCGATTAACAATTTCGTCTAGTTTTAGTTATGGAGTAGCGTCTCGATCGTTAACAGGCTAATACTGTCCGAGGTCCAAACCAGTCATCAACCATGGTTGATCTCAGTCGATTTTTCCCAATGCGGATGCGACTCATTATACTCACTCAGCTGAGCAGCTGCTCACCGCAAGGGAGATCAGGATTTCAATCAACTGTCCTTTCAACAGATGTGTCTTTTGCTCGTCATCATTGTCACTGTCTAGTTGAATTAGTTCCAGTTTTCCGTCGTCTTGAATCAAGTCATTAAGAGGCACAAGGTCTTGTAAGGCGCGATATGCGTGTCGAAACTCCTCGAGCTCGGTTTGCACTACCTGTGGGCATAGTGCAAACCAAGCTATGTATAAATTGTGTGCAATTTATATATACCTTGTAGTCTTCCACTTGTGGTGTGTAGTACAATGTATGCGCCATTTGTCACTACGGATAAGCATGACGCATAACGGCTCGCAACATTTATACTTCATTAAAACATTGTCTCTGGGCATGATTACCAGAAAAATGCAATTGCAAAGTAGGCCTATTAGCACATCGAAATTACGAAACGCTTATAAATCAAAGTATTTCATTTTCATCTTGCGGGAGGGTATACGTCAACCAAGGAGTACCCTTCATTCACCCCTTCGCCGCAATCACCCCAGAGGCGAGGAATCCGATACCGGCCGACTTGTGTGCAGTCGGGCTACTTCCTCTCTGCCTGCCTGCCTGCCTGCCTGTGTTCCACCCTACCGGCCTGGAGTCAGCTCTGTAAGGTTGATGGGGCTACAAGGGAACGTGGAGGAGAAGAGGGCAATACAGGGTTGTATATAATGTGGGCTGTTACATTAAAGCACTGGAAACCTTTGGTCTGAGATTGAATATGCCGCGTACGATACGTCAACATTGTGAAATTGACTAATCGATTAATCACTGAAATGGAAAGAATGAGCAGACGTTTTAACTTTAATGTACTAAAAATTTCTTCTTCCCCCCTGAAAAGGCTATGAAGATTTCTGCTTCATTCCCCCTATAGGATGGACGCCCCTGGATAGGCCTAAGCACTGTTTTCAGAAAGTTATCCATAATACAAACAGCAAAATTATATAGTTAGCATATAACAGAGAACGTGAACGAAATAGGGATTTGCTTTGCAAAACTCTGTATTAGCGTTCATCTTAAAGGCTAAAACCAGGCGAATTCCACAAATTTCTAATTCTACAAGTCCAGAGTACATGTGCACAATCCGGAAACAGACCAGCATATAGCCTATTGCAAATGAAGCCTTCACTGGAGGAACCACTATAGTCCATTTTTGACATTTTTTTAAAGCTAACTATGTCTTGTAATACTTAATGCTATAGACTATAGACAGGGCTGTAGTGGAAAATTTGAGGTGAGTATACGCTACCGGTGACCAGCGGCGTAAAAAAAATTTTGAAGACCTTTTTTTAGGAATTCGTCTAAGAAAAATTTCAGACTTTTCACAAATTCCCTTAAAATTTTCTGACTTTTTACGATTTCGTCTCTGAAAAAGTTGATGACCTTTTTTTAGACATTCGCCCTAAAAACCTCTAAAAACCTCTCTTTTTCCTCCAAATTTCATTACTCAGGTCTCTACAGAGGTAAGTATACGCTGTATACCCGCGTATACCCTCGTCTAGAGCGCTGAGTATACACTCTCAAATTTCGCTAGAGGTGACGCTGTATACCCGCGTATACCCTCGACTACAGCCCTGACTACAGAGCAAGTGTGTTTTTACAGAAAAACCAAGTCAGTCCAGAGTTACAATTAGAAGAAAATATAGCGGTTATGTAAAAACAACTATAGCCTAGAGTCCTAGCTAGAGCTTCGGTGTTTCTTCCATGGAAAAAACAATCAGGCTCATCATATTCAGTGTTGATTTTATAAATGAAACACTTGTAGACTTTCAAAGTTTGTTTTGTGAATATCTTAAACTTTTTTAAATGGAATCTAGTTGTAGACCTACTTCTGATGAAGGCTTCAAATACATGGCGCTTACATTGGGTGCAGAAATGATTGGCAGTCGATTAGCAGAAATTATAGGCCCTATATTAAATTTTATAAAAACACACACGTGTTATTAGGCTAGAAATGTAACGTGACCATAAGCCTACATCTTATTTACGTCACTGTAGGCCCTAGTACGCAAAGAATAACTATCAGCAGCATCACAAAACGGGTGTGATCGAATACTCAATTGGATCCTTGTGGATCATAATACAGGCACGTACTATAAGTACCGGTAGCGTATGAATTTGAAATCACAGGCTGTTAATGATAAAACCATACAGTGTTAAGCATCACATTATTTTCAGGACGCTCTCACGGACCCCCGCCAAATCCTTCGCGGACCCCCAGGGGTCCGCGGACCACAGTTTGAAAAACTCTGTGTTAGTTAACTTAAGTTGAGTTTTTTCAGAAACTGGGTAGTTTCATCCACTTTGGGATGTGGGTATATGTTACATACTTACTCTCTTGTCTCATGGTTATATTTAGATATGTGGGCAAATGTTACACTTGACCAGTTCCCTAAAGGGAGTGGTGCAAGATCGGTTACTATATAAGCGGGTTTTGAAGGGGAGTGACAAGCTTGTCTTTTGTTTTCCGATCCAAGTGGATCTTCGGGTAGTTAAGAGGCCCGCCAAGTCTCGTGTTGAAATTATAATTTCTATAGGAGAACCGCCTAAGGTTTCCCTTCTTTTCTAAAGCTGGTTGTCTCGCTTCCGTTGAGGCCGAAAGCGCTGCTGTTATCTGAGGTGTTTGTTAAGTGTACTCTTCGTTTGGTGAAGAGGATTTCGTTTTGCCCCTTCTACGTCTGTATCCAACTCTTCAACTATGGAAGCGTTTGTGTTTCTTTGTCAGCCGTTTGTGCAACTGTAATGGTTGCCGAAAGGTAGACTTTGTATATAGTTAATTGTTGAGTGTAAATAAATCATTTGAAATCATACTCCTAGACCGAGCTATTATTCCTATATGCGAAGTTGAATGGTTTGATGTCATGACAACATTTTTGAATTCTCTGCACTCAAGATGCCATGGCATTTGTTATTCGTTTTTCGAAAGCGAGACATTCACAAATAAACGGGTTATTCGAAGGACATATGTAACACGTGGATCATCCTGAGCGAATTTGCGTAATTAATAGTAATTTATCATTATACAAAGTTCTTTAGCGCAGATACAGTCAACACAATTTACTCCACTAGATATGTATACCTAAAGCTAGACATTCCGCCAATACTGATTAGAGCTGGAAATGAGACTATATGCCGAAAAAAAGAAGTCTTTGAGAATGTATTTTAATTGTACACATTACAAATGCCTGTATGCTTCTGCTGCTGCAGCAGCTGCTGCTGCTGCTGCTGATGATGATGATGATAATAATAATAACAACAACAACAATAATAATGATAATTATGATACTAATAATAGGTGCCGTTCCAGACGTTATTTCGCTCCTTTTTTATTATTAATATCTAAGTCCTTCAGGGGTCTTGTGTATTCGTGGCAAAAAACAAAAGAAATATGACAATGATAATAATATAACAAAATAAAAAAGGAATAATAAATTCATAAGTAATAAGTTATTTCATTGGTGAGATGAACTTTTTCTGAAAATGTGCCGTACATTAGGATTTGAGAGAATTTCGGTTTCGGTTTCATGAAGAATTGACAGAGAAAGAAGGCGGGCTATGGATGTTCCAAATGCATAGCTGACGAGATCAGGCCATACGTTGGCCAACAGCACTAATTGCTTAACACGTTTGCACGTGTTCACAAGCTTACTTGGTGGCTGACTGTTTGATTGCTCGCCTTGGACGGAAAGCGGGGAGCTTGGGGCTTCTCTTAGGTGGCGGCCATTGTACTCGTGTTTAGTGCATTTGTGTTGATAGATACGTTCTGAATAGGTCAGATACCCAGACTTAGTTTGGTATACACCGCGCACCAAGGGTCGGTCCAAGGTGATGAAGCTTGGTTATTAGTCGCATTTATTTTTGGTCAACCACATACCTGGCTGCTTGCTGGTGTTCATTGCTTGCTAATGGGGCATAATAGAGTGATACATTTGAATGCAACAGTAAGTGTAATATAAATGCACACGCTTTCTTTGTCGACCTCTACACTGCTTATATTCTAATGATATAATTGGACGATATCCTAAACCAATTAATTATGAAAACGCTTTAGACAACTAAGTCTCTGGTTCAATAGATAAACAGTAGTGTGGTCCAAAAAAATAAAGTTCAAGCTAGAAACCAGGACACCCTCTAAGTTTTTTAGACCTGTCAATAGTATTATTGAGATAAAATTTCAGCTTCCTATTCCAACTGGAAGATTGTGCTCAATGACATATAAATATTACCATATAGTAGTATTTGCTGTAAATCTTGATGCCGTATAACCTGGTCAACATTTGTCATGGAGATGAGGCTGAAATAGTTTCATTTGTGCTATCATACTTACTTACTTACTGGTACTTGGAATAAAAAAAGTGCACAGTTCTTGTTGAAGGTCATGGTGCCCACGTCCTGTGTTTTGGTTGACATGTTTTCAGAAGTGAAATTTTACATTACAATAATTGCTGCAGTGCTTGGCTGTGATCCTTCTTCCCTGCCACTTTGAACCATCCACAGAGTGCGTAAGAAAGCCAGGATACAGCATGCTGAAGCCGTAAGATCTGAATTTGTACCAGATTACCACTGGGTTGGGGAACACCCTGCCTAAGATCTTTGGAGCAGGAAATGTTGACCGCCTGCCAGTGCTGGTTTCAGGTGGTGGTGTGGATAAGCTCCTCTTTGTGCCCAAATTAGCCTTGGGACAGGATACAATGAATTCATGGTCGTTCATATTCTTCTGAAGTTGTGAAAACTCACAGTTAACAAGGTTCAAGCCTTGAGCTTTGATACATTGTCTGTCAACACTGGGCATTTAAACGGATTGTGTGTTCTGCTGGAAGACAAATAGGCTGAGAGCTCCTGTGGTTGGCCTGCCGTCTTCATGTAATGGAATTGATTTTAGCCAAAGTATTCACCTTGTGCTGCATCCATCTGTTCACCACAAATCCCAATCTTCAAGAGATTTAAAGCTGCTGGGAAAGTGTGACACGTGTCAACTTCCGAGGACTGGAAGTCATATCCGACACTGAAGACCCCTATGAAACAGCATCAGTTTTCTCAAGGAGTTTGCTTGAAGAAAGTCAGATTCAGAGATCAGAGACAACTACCAAGAGCTCGTTGACACTGACAGTGGTTGTCCTTGGAAGTCAGCCTTCAATAATTCACTGGAGAGCCCTGGGCCAATTCACCATGCACATTGGATGGCCAAGTTACTGTATGCAATCAAAATCTACCTTTTTTCGCGATCAACCTGATGTACTCAAGAAGAAACTCAGATTCATTGATATTTGAAGTTTGGTGCCCTGTTTACGCAAAGGCATGGACAAAGGCCCCTTGCCGCTGAAGCTCCAGAACAAGATCTGTCACTTTGGATTGGTCTAGGACAAAATGAGTCTATTGACTGTGAGATCAGCATTGCTGCCAGGAAGGTCCTAGAAAACCACTTGTGGTACCTTTCAGATGAGGCTGTAGTTCCTATAACAGATAAAGCGAAGACTGTCGACAGAATGACTGGAAGACCAACTTACTGTAACAGATAAAATGAAGATTGTCGACAGAATGACTGCAAAGCCTGGTGAAAGAAGGTGAGAGCTGATGCTACGGCACTCAAGGAGGGGTTTTGGGTGATTTTACAACCCAGTGAGCATTGACACTACTGTCATGCCTGAAGATGAGTGATTCCTTTGTTACTCTTCCACCAGAGTGATGGATCCAGAATGAGGATCACAAGCAAGGTAGAGAGATAATTCAGCAGTTGAGAGTGATGAATGACGCGGCTGATAGGGTGTGAAGTTCTTCAAGGAATTCTACCGACTCATCACCAATGATGAAGAAGAAAAGCAGTTTCTTCTGCAAGTGGTCGAGGCAAATAGGAAAGCTGTTCTCACTCACACAACAAAGAAGTCTGCTGTCGACGCAGTGTTTGCAAAGCCTTGCAGTTTCTAGAGTCAAAGATGGTAACGGGTGTTGAAATTATAAAACAAGAAAAATCGACATTCGATATTCATGGATTGGACGATGTTTTTTGACATTTGTGGACATTTCCAATTCATTAAACCTACTGAAACTTTACAGTTCCATCTGGCTAACTGTTCTTGTATCACATATGTTGTCAAATTACAGTAATATTTGATCTATCTAGAAATAAAATGCATTTGTATGCTCGACACATTCATTTCTGCAATTAATGTGTATTTATCGGTATATGACAAAGTAACACAGTCCGTGAGCATCGTCTTCCAGTTGGAATAAGAAGCTGAAATTTTGTCTCAATAGTACTATTGATAGGTGTAAAAAACTGAGAGGGTGTCCTGGTTTCTAGCTTGAACTTTATTTTTTACCATGTATCTGTGGACCACCCTAATAAACAGTGATATATTCGTTGTCACAATTTATAATTACTGACATTCATTTACTGCCTTCGTAGCACAGATATTGGGTCTGTACACGTTAAGACTGATAAAGGCGGAGGAAGATTGTGACTGTGCTTATAGATTCGAGATATTTCATAGTTGTATTTTGGCCAAAGTCTACATCTGAATACAAGTGCATGCACCTGTTACTTCATTTGGCCGCATAATGGAGTGAAGAGATAGCGATATTACCTGTGATCAATTATTGCAGGACAAACTAACTGTGCTTTGGACAGTGTGGGAGAACTGAACATGAGATAATCTTAAGGAAATTCCTCCCAGCAGGAAGTTGGCCTGCTCTCTTTGGTTCTAATGGTGAGCAGACTCAGTTCTTTCCTGTTCAATGTTCGATATCGATCGGTTAGTTTGCGATCTATCATGCATCGAAATATCGAATTGATGGTTCAACCAAGAAATAAGATACTGTAGTAACTAACATGAAACCAAAAACATGTCCAAGCAGTTGATATCCTAGATGCTGATCTGGCACTGAAATTGACCAAGCAGCCTGAATCTTGCTAGCTTGAGTTGATATAGGCCTAGCACCAGTGTTAGGCTAGTCTCCTTGACGCAGCTTGTGTGTGATGTGGAGAATTTGTAGAATTAATCATACTAGATTACATTACACTGGTGAAATTACAATATACTTGATTTGCCATAGTGCACTGTGACATGTTGGTGTACTAAGCTTGGCCTACGAGTGGCGCTTTTGGAAGTTTGGAGATTACGATTACGTCATACACGGTAACACCACGAATGTTGTCGTCTTAGGCTGGCTATTTTGTGCTTCTACGCCTGTCCGTGGCCTTGTTGGTCGTTTTTTAAAGCCTATTCTGTCATTTTGGCAGATTAGGCTATTGGTCTTATACGGAATCCGAATTCGAAATTCCGCTGACTGCATTTCGAAGTTATTTTACACTCCGTCGTAGATATGATGCGCTCACTTACCATGGAATTTAAAAAATTGATGGTTTCCAAAATACTCCGACTTGTTGCATATAAGGAGCACAAAAGTGGTAGCAAAGTAATAGAGAAAAAATAATTAATCTAGTATATAGCATTCTGGTCACTTTTGACCGATCTTTGGTGTTGGTTCAGAGGTAGATGGCGATGTGAGTAATCTAATGTGTCGCTTACTGTTAATTTCATATGAACAATTAAGTTGATGAAACAAAATATATAAAAATAATAGTTTAGAAAATTAATACATCACCACTTCTATATATCGACCACTTTAAGTAAGAGACCTGGTTAATATTGTTTATTTCTTTTAAACAATTTTTACTTAAGATACGAAAAAGCTTACACATGGTAATAAAAACGCAAGCTTCTGCTTTGAAAAATCATTATGGCATCACGGAAGCGTATTTAGACCTAATGCTTCAGATTAATCGAAAATGCCAGTTAAAGTCATTAGATTGTGCTTGTACCAAGTTTTCAATTTCTTTAAGCACTTCTGATCATGAATGAAATGAATCAGTTCTTCAAACGAAGAGTATCGTTCATGGCTACTTTGAATTTCACGAAGCCTGGTAATTTCTTTTCCATTTTTTGCCACTTGTTCCGAACGGGTTGTATGTATTTTGGATCATCCTTTTTAGGCTTCTTGCCTTCTACGAATCGTCGGACAGCCTGTCCTTTCCTTTGATTCTCCTCGGCTTTTACTGACTTCAGGTTGTCTTGTTTTCCGAAGAAATCCACCAGTTTGCCCAATGACTTGTTTCCGTAGGTTCCGGGTCCAACTCTGTTGAGAGCGTTGACAACTACTTGGTATTCAACCACGTGGTCGCACTCATTTCCAGGTCTCGTAGCACACTGCCCGGAACGACTCTTTCCCACTTGATCTAGTAAACTGTCAACAGTCATTGGGTACGCCATCACTCTGAAATTTAAAGCAATTCGCTTTATGAAATATAGCTTATGGCAAAGACCAGTTTTACCACATCGATAAACCATGAAATTTGATTTGGTATAGAAGTGCGTTAAAACATATGACATTAACAATTAAATAATCTAAATAAAGAAATAAAAGAGTTTCTTAAGTTGAAGATGTTTTCTAGAGCTTGCACTCAATTCTAATTGAATTTATTGAAAGTCCAGTGTAAATTTTGTGCAATTCGTGTATTCATTTTATCTATTCCAGAAAATTAATTCGATAAATTTGAATATGAAAATCTTAGAGTGATATTATGAGATGCTGATGTGTGTGTCGAAGTTTCTAGAAGGAGGTCTCTTCCTACTAGTCTACCAACAAGCTTTCTTTCGTTTGCTGATGGAGCGATAAAATTAGCTTTGTAATTGCATCTCTGCTTCTTGACATTGTTGAAAACCGAAAGTCAATACACTGCGCAGTATATGGAGAAGTCTAGAAACTGTTAAATCTCGTGCTTCAGTTGAGGTGAAACAGCATTACGCCCTCTTTGTTACAAAAGGAATGAAATTTGGGAGTGAACACTCAGTGAAAGGGCTAATGATAGTTAGAAAATGGATCCGAAAGCTTGTGATTATACGGATGAAATAGAATGAAAACAAAGTTGTAACATTATTTCTGAGACAGAAGATAATCAGAAGACGTCGTACCTCCCTCCTCTCTTGATCTGGCCCTCTGGAAACCGGACTCGGACCTCATCTGATTTGACGCAGCGCTCGTGAATAGGCTGGTGCCCTGCGCTTGGCCTTCGAGTGGAGCTTTAGACGTTTAGAGATTACGATTACCGTACCTTATTCCTCTACGTTCAGATGATTGTATTTTATTTCTCTACGTTCAGATGATGATGCATGTAGTTTCATGCAAAGACAAGTAATATGAATACCTGTATTGACGGTAAATGAAGATTTCCGTTGTTGGTCCTATACTCGACGAACTCGTGCAGTATACAACTCTACGTAGCGTATATGAATTTCACAATGTTTGAAGAATCGCGCTACGCTGTCTTTTATATGACGCCATACAAAGTCTGACTAAGCAGAAACTGCATATTTTATAACCATGTGGCTGACATGAGATTCGAGACTACAAATAGGACGGCAAATGGGAAACCCAGTGCATAGGAATTTCCAGTTTTTATAACCAGTTCTGTAGCTGTTTTATATTATCAGTCATTATCATTATTACCATCAACTCAATATATGACATCCCCACCATTATTATAATACCGCAACCACCACTATCATAATCGTAATGTAGGCCTACTAGTAGGCCTAATGTAACAATACTCATAATTATCGCGCCTTTAATCAATCAATCAATCAATCAATCAATCAATCAGTTTTCGTTTATTCGTCATACAGTTGTCACAGACGCAACTATAACACTTAATGTCTAGAACCAGTGCTGGCAGTGCCGGTGTCCCGAAATAGAGTAGCCTATCCCCCATACATGCGTATCCCCCTTAGCGAAATGGAGTATTCGGTTTAGTTTGCATTTTTGGCGGTTTCTAAGTGTATTCAGTCGTACTGTTTGGATTTATTGCACATATAAAATTTTTGAATTGCGTATCTTTAGCTTGTACGTCGACCTGAAATCAATTTACTTTTGACTGGAATTTCGTCGAGGCTATCGTGATGCGTATGACGAGGGGGGATAGAATGGTTCATCCCACCGGATACTCTAAACCGGTTTATTCCATCCGGGGGATACGCTTTAGGGGGGGGGGATAGAATATCTCGGGACACCGGCCATGGGATATTTCGGGCTACGTGCTGAGTATACGTTATGAGACCCATGATCAAGTCAAACTGCTTTTCATAGCTACTCATTTTATTTTAATAGGCTGTTAACAAGTACAACAAGTCAAATTTAACTATACACGAGAATTCTGGGATATAGAGGAAGTTGTCTTATATTTTATTTACAAAAGAGAAAATTTAATCAAAACCATAATATTATTATTAGGCTGTCTTGTTCATGTTAATTTTCTGTGACATTTTCGGGTGCCCCTAAGTTGCGGGCCCCGTGCGATCGCACGGTTCGCACGGCCCTAAGGCCGGTGTCACGAAATAGAGTATCCCCCATACATGCGTATCCCCCTTAGCGAAATGGAGTATTCGGTTTAGTTTGCATTTTTGGCGGTTTCTAAGTGTATTCAGTCGTACTGTTTGGATTTATTGCACACATAAAAATTTTGAATTGCGTATCTTTAGTTTGTACGTCGACCTGAAATCAATTTACTTTGTTTTTGGTGATTTTGACTGTAATTTCGTCGAGGCTATCGTGATGCGTATGACGAGGGGGGATAGAATGGTTCATCCCACCGGATACTCTAAACCGGTTTATTCCATCCGGGGGATACGCTTTAGGGGGGATAGTCTGTCACGCGACACCGGCATTGCTAGAACAATTTATGCCAGCTATAGCGAATACAGTGAGGGTGCTAAATTTGTGATCTTAGCTAACTCTCCAGGCTATTGATTCCTTCCCTACACGAAAAGTCAGCAATTAATGCATTCTTATATAATGCCCTAGAAATAAAATTATGATCATCTTTAGCTGGGAGCATGAACTCATGAGGCGGGCCTAAGATCTCAGCTGTTTAGGCATCCACAATAGCACTGTATATGTTAAAGCGATGCTTATGTCATGTTTCAAGCTATATAATAAAGAAGTAGGCCTACAGCATACAGCAATACAGACCGATAGGTGTAGTCAGGTGAATGGAATACTTGGCACAAATAATAAATTTGTTAAATTACAGTGACACAAAATAACTAGGTGTGGTGTCTTATGTAACACATACAACATCAAAAGGTACTTTTGATGCTGTGGAAATGACATTGACAAGGACAAGAAGTTTAGGAACCTCAAAACACTTAGTTTTTCTAGATTGTAAAAGGAATACCAACCCATTTATTGGTATACCCTGCTCTTGGATTGCTGTATCCGTATTGCTGCGCTTAAACTTTAAACCACGAGATCAAGTGCAGTGTGAGACAGGATGAAATAATAGCTCAGCTATTACTTAACTCAGTTGACTGCAGTATTCAGAGGGGTAGACCGTAGGTTGACAGGTAGCCTATTTGGGCTGAAGCGCATACACGATAATAGCATTTCAACATTATTGCACACAATGCGCCGAATTACTTTACTGGCTACATGTCTTGGCAACAAATTTTCAGTTTCACTCGACACACCTGGTTTCGAACCCCAGATGCAGAGGTTCAGTTCAAACGTAATAGCAATCCGCCAATGTGGCATCCTCAAATATGTGTTGCTTTTAACTTTGACTCATAACTTTGATAGCAAATTGCGCAATAAATAACCTTCCAATCTATCGCTGTTGGTTAACGTATGTATGGAGTACTTTTCATTGTTAGCTGACTTTCCATGGTACCCGGTATATGCTAAGTAGCTGTTGGTTGTCTGCACGTGGTAGAGACATGACGATAGGTTTGCTCTATGTATGGCCCGCGCACTGATTATGCTGAGAATGAAAATAGATAAAAACTCATGTGATCACGTTGATGGCCTTTACTTCTCATGCGTGGTAAGTTTTACAAGGTTCTGCCAGTACAAACTATGATAGAGCTGCCAGCTTCGAGTTGGCTCAACCTGTAAACATTTCTGTCTCAACTGATATATCGCTAGATGCTGTAAAATGTAGATATCTATTGTTGGTTTCAAAACCAGCTTGCAAATCATTCAAAATAACAAAATGACGAGATCCACTCGATTTTACGAGTGGGCACATACGCTTAGATTTATTACATATGACCATATCAAAGACACAAGAAAGCAAATAGGGTATACCACGTTGTGTTTTTTGGAAGACATAAAGAATTTCACGCGAGGCATGACGTTTCATATACCCACAAAGACAAAATATATTTAGTGTTTTCTCGTGAACTTATTTGAAACACTTAAATCATATCAATTAGGCTTACACGTGAAAGGAAATTCCATAACTGTGTTTTTTGGAAGCTCTACGATATTTTGCGTGAGGTAGCCTAACCATTTAATTTGTCCACAAAGGCAGATGCTGCTCAGTGTTTCCTCGTGGACTTATAAGCGACAATTAACGATCATTTCCAGCACACATCAAAGAAGATTCCAAGTTGTATTTTTCTAAAGACGTAGGCCAATATGACTTTACACGAGGCATAACCATTATTTTCATATACCCACAAAGGCAAATCATACTCAGTGCTCTCCTGTGGACTTACGTAGGCCTATATATGCAACACTTAGGCCTATAAGTTATAATCATGTCAATTACGCATAATCAGAGCCAAGCAATGGCATATAAGTCCACGAGTAAACACTGAGTACCATCTGCCTTTGTGGGTATATGAAATGGTTATGACTCGCGTAAAATTCCCGTACGGGCCGCTACGAAAATACGTAAGAAAAAGTCACGTTGTGTTTTTCGGAAGACGTAGCCTACAGGATTTTACGCGAGGCATAACCATTTCATATACCCACAAAGGCAGATGGTGCTCGATGTTTTCTCGTGGACTCATATGCAACACTTATAATCATGTAAAAAACACACTAAAGAAAATCCAGTGGTTTATTGCTAGACCTACTGGATTTTACGCGAGGCATAACCATTTCATATAGCCACAAAGGCAGGTGCTGCTCGATGTTTTCTCGTGGACTCATATGCAACACTTATAATCATGTAAAAAATACACACTAAAGAAAATCCAGTGGTTTTTTGCTAGACCTACTGGATTTTACGCGAGGCATAACCATTTCATATACCCACAAAGGCAGATGTTGCTCGATGTTTTCTCGTGGACTCATATGCAACACTTATAATCATGTAAAAAATACACACTAAAGAAAATCCAGTGGTTTTTTGCTAGACCTACTGGATTTTACGCGAGGCATAACCATTTAATATACCGTACCCACAAAGGCAGATGGTGCTCGATGTTTTTTCGTGGACTTATATGCAACGCTTATAGTCATATAAAGCTACACTCGACCCAGAAGAATATCCAATACCCAGAATTAATGTTTCACGTTGTGTTTATATGATTCTATAACATTCAATGCATAACCATTTAGAAAATCCAAAGGAAAAACTTTTGACCGAGCGAAATTTTAGCATTATTTTTTTTTTATCATACTGACGACTCACTCGAGTATAAGAGAGAGGCTATAAAAGAACGAGAGCCAAATTCGTTATCAATCTATGTTACAAGAGAGTTGTTCGAAGTGAAGATCAGAGCAAAAATACGAGGGAGGCAGAGTTACTTCAGCCATTCAGCATTGCTGAGCAAACAGTATAGGTAGGCATAGACAGTATGACAAATGAAGGGTTTTATTCTACATTTTTAGTCTGTCTTCTTATCAATCTTTATAGGGCCTGACATAGAAGAGTCAGTATTCGCCTTTAGGGTCTATCTGTTTATGTCTTACTGAGACTGCAAATATCTTTCTGAGATAGATGGACAAGTACGTAAACATATTTTGACCGTCTAAAATAGTATTATTTCGTTGTTGTGCACAATTCTGTATAAATTTCGTTTAAATAAATTGACGAGGTCGCATTAAATTATAAGGAAAACTGTCGTCTCTAGCATGAAGGACCAATTGTTATGTCAAATGTGCCTGCGTTAAGGCATGTAAACTATGTATAGACCACTGTATAATAAATATGCAGTGGTACGTCAATACACAGCAGTAGCTCACATTTACTCTGTGTAGACTCTGTGATGAAGACTATGGTTTTTTTTACCTAAAGCGCACCTGAGTAAATATTACCGAGGGGCAATACATACATGTTCTATGTAAATTGCACTATAATGATTATTTCTCTATACCTCTGCCAACAGTAGAAATTATCTTGAGATTTCAGAGAGGGGTGGGCAATTAATGGACCGTTAAATTCTCACCAGGTCAGAAGTACATTTCTGTTCAACTTCACCCTTTAGCAGATTTAGCTATGAAATCTGAACGCTGGCCGTACAGCGTCATTTGGAAGAGCAGGCGTCGATGGAGACAAGTGGCCATCTGTTCTCACATGCTGGCTATTGGGGTAACTTACGGGACTGTTCGTGTTTTCTTTTTTATTATTTCCAATTGTTCGTTGGTTAATATGGAATGAATGAATGATTGCTTGATCCGCATTCTTTTAAAGTTACTAAAATACTGCAAAATTTATATCGTAGGCCTATAACCCCACGATAGTAGGCCTACATGCAATGAGATGTTGTCTGGAGTACTTGACGCTTAAATCTCATATTTCAATTTTATAGTTTGACATTTTCACATTTGCAGACTGATGGCAGCCTTAAACAACTACACGGTCGGCTCTTTTCTTACTTCTTCCGGAAGAAGGCGTGAGGACCATGGCTTTAGGGCTCCAACAGGGTACCACGTAGACCATGTTGTCGAATTACAAGTGGTGGTAGCGGCAGTTAACGCATTGCCTTCAACAACCTACAGAAAGCCTGGTTGGCAGACGGAATTGGTGGACTTCTTTAACGAACCACAAAACCTAGCAGGACTTTCAGCAAGTCAAAATCTTGCGAAGGGCAGCGCAGTTAGTCGATTTCTAAACGGCACACATGCTTGGTACGACTCGGAATACATCAACCTCGTGAGATCAAAATGGGCTGTTCTAAGAGAAACGTTGATTCAGGAAAACAAGTTCTTGAAATTTGTTGATGAAATGGACAGCATACTTCAAATTTAATAAAGTTCTTCTAGTTAATTAGTCCAATGATCGATTCTATATACGCGTTTCTACCAACGGCGTCGCTAGAAGCAGATTCCATTCCAAGGTTGTGCATGAATCCAACGAAAAGCTAGTATTCAAACATGAACATAAAATAAGGCCTTCAGTGGCTTTTGTACGACTTTAAATTATGCTAAAACAAATGTTATGACCATTGACTTGTCTTTTATCGTGTATAGATTTTTCTCTTTAATTTGGCTTTTGAACATAATGGAGGTGAAAGTGAATAGAAATCACACATTTGGTTTCACCATCTTCTCAAAGCATCGTAAAAGCTTACAATATTCAAATACCGCCAGACATTTATATCGCTCTAGAATGCTCCCACTCTCAGTGTGTATAGGTACACCATTTTCACCATTATCACTATGGTTCGCCTACGGCAGAATAATTCTTTATAACTTTCTTATCAAATAACGACGTTTTAAAGACACTTAAATTGATTAATATGATGTTACCTATAGAAATCCAGATATTCCATATCACTTTCCTGGATCTAAGAAATCTCCAACCATTTGAAGTGAGCACTAACAAGTAGGCGAACTATCAAAAGACAATTAATCGATAGGCTGATTCCAATTTATCTACAGGTTGTAAGCTGTGTCAAAGTTAATAATATGTTGTACACGAAACAACTGAAGACTCGTGAGATATTTTTCAGATTATATGGTTATATAAAACAGGCGTTTGCTTTCAAATTTGTAATGGCGTATCGTAAACTTTAACTTTCTAAAGTGCTATTTAAAGCTAAGTAAATGCTGTCAACTTACCAGAGGAGCTGACCAGAGATACCGTGAGAGGAGCAAGATCCTGTTTTCAAAGGAGACAGAAGAATTGCTAGTGTTTTGTAGATTGTATTCATGCTCAAAATATTGGAAGGCAGCGGATAGGATGAATCAAGATGAACCCATTTTGCAAGAATCAATACATAGACAGGATCTATGAAGTAAATTTTGTGGCTAGTGCTGAGATCGAATAAACCTCATTGATATGAAGCACTTCGGGTAATAGACCTATATAGATTTTGTTTATGCATTGATTCTTGCAATATACATGTACATAACATTAGGGCCTAGATGACATTCGTGTGTTTTAAGTAGATATTACGAATCGAACTAAAATTATTGTGGTGGTTGCCGTGGTTCCAATTTCGATCCAATTCCTAACGAGGAGTGGCTCCCGTGGTCAAGGTGTCAGTTCCAGACCTTCCACATCATGAGAAGGTACTATGCTTACCTCCGAGCAGCTGTCAATCAGGCACATCCGCGACCATCCGTGAATCGTTGCCCGAATGTAGATGGCGTTATGGGTGAGAACCATAAACCTTTCGCGGGTAGGGTGATTCGTGACCACGGTTTCGCCCACTTCTGGATCCACTGGTTCTTCAGTACGTGCGGCCGCTGGACAATTGTAGGATCGACGAGGTTGACGACATCAGCGGGTGATATGACCGACTCTCCACAGTTGTAGCAGGTCGCAGTGTGTCCGGACTCTGGAAACTCCAGAGACGTTGGCAGTTTGTCCCGAGTCTAGATTCGTTGAGGATGGTTTCGAAGTTCTTATAGTTATCGAGAGATCTTCCTTTCCCACTTATGTTGCCATTTCCGTTGGGGAGCACAGAAACTGTCCAACTGCATCTGGAGTTGTACGTTGGCGTCGACCCTTAAGTCCTTCGTAATCTACTGGGTGGACTCCGGCGGTCGTCGGCGTCGGACATCTGTTGATGTGCTCCCAGACGCAATGCCATTCGATGCGCCTCGGCAATCGACTTTGGTTCTCTCTCACGCACTTTGAGAGACATTTCTCGATCGCTGGTCGCCTCAAGAAAGCGTTCCAAGCGACTATTTCGGTGGTTTCAATGGAGGGCACCGGATAGGCAAGCACGACTATGTAGAATGTCATGTAGAAGGTCACTCACACTTTCGTTCGCACGTTGTCGGCTAATAGTATAATTGGGCACGAAACGTCTCCACCTACCCCTCAGCACCGTATCTCTGCCGCAGTCTCTCGACGGGTTGCTCATAAGTGATGTCTTCTAGAGCGCGGCAAGCCCGTAGGATTTGAGTCGCGGCCTTGTGCAGCGCACAGCGAGGGAAAGGAACTTTATCGGGCCTGCGTCTTTTTCTAATCGAATTCGCTGGCTGCCCTGAATCTCAGATCGTAGAAGTCGATGGTTTCTAGAAGTCGACTGGGGTCTGGCTTGAATTTTCCACAGGCTTCATGGTCTCTTTTACGGCAGGCATCGGAACACATCGGCGACGTCTAGTAGTGTATAAATAATCGTCCTATCTGCCTCGGCGATGTCCTCTCTGTTTTCGTCCGTTAATTATAGGGTATCGTCGAATCTCGGCTGGACATCTATAAGAGATGTTTGGCTAAGCAAGTAAGCATCGAAGCGATGCTTGGCTGGGCATCGAAGAGATGCCTGGCTGGCTGGGTAGGCGTATTCAGCTATACGAAGTCCTAAGACCACAACGGAAACCCAAAAATTGGCGCGGAGAAAACTCGCTGTAATTCAAACTAGTTGTCTAGTTATTAGATGAAGCCAATCTATTGTTCGCCGCAGTTTTGAAAATAAACTAATACAGACAAAGGTGTAACTTTGGTTTAGAAAATGGGGGTCGGTTCCAAATCTCCATCTGAAAGTTCGTTTTTAGTGTCAGTTTAAACACGCGGTCTTTTGTGCACAAATTATGCTCAATAAGTGAAATATTCAACAGAACATTTTAAAGCTGAAGAGCTTAATAAGACTCTCCTCCCAAGAGTCAAACAATTCTCCACCATGGAGCTGCAAATCAAAACTGCACAGAAACACGCCTAGGGCAACTGATTTTCGTGCATTCGAAGAGCAGTTGATTTCATCATTTTCAAATAAATTTGAACAAGTTAAATTTAAGATCGCATTTAAATTAAGCAGCATATCTAAACCTTCTAAGGTAAGTACTATTTATAGGCCTACATTTTAGCAGGGACGTAATTTCAGCTTTTTTCAGGGGCAGGAACGTCATTTGCCCCATTTGCCTCATTGTAAATCCAGCACTGTGCACCTATATAATTATATATGCCCATACGCTAGTCCCTGCAGTGCAGGCCTACACGCTTCAAATGACGTCTCTGAATTTAAGTTTCTTTTTTTCATTTTCACCTCTTTCTTCTTCCTCCTTTTCTTGTTCCATCCTCTTCCCTTTTATTCAAAAATCAAGGTGGGGCAAGTGCTCCCTGCCTCCAAATAATGTCCCCACATTTTAGGAGCAAACATTTGCATTTTAGTATTAAATATGTGTTAGTGTGACCAGATTTGAAACTGTGCCTCTGTAGTAAGTAATTATAAATTTCAACATGAAATGTTAAGTCCATGGCTGATTCACAGGCACATTGTCGAGCAACTACTTAAGCTTATAGGCTAGGCCTACATTTGCATCTCAAGCTATGAAATAAGTTTTGGGTTGTGGTAGCAAGTCGCTTCAGTTCACAATACAAGATAGAGAAAATGCGCCTACAAATTTTATTTTGGAGTGTAAAAGCGTTTGGAAAACTACAAGATCAATTAGAACCAATTTCTTACGACGAAACGGAATGGGAAATGTCGTAAGTAATTTATTCAATATGTAAATTAGCACGCAAAGCTGATAGCTTAATGAGAAAGACTATATGAATTAAACTGGAAACTGTAACTTGCAAACTGCTGATTTACATGACATTGTAATGTACACCAGATACCCTTTTGTCAACTGGTTACAATAAAGAATATACTTACTTATTTACTTTTGCTCATCTTGCAACGGTGAGACAATTAAATTTCGTACCGAAACTTATTTGGTAATTGTCAGAGGCGTCTGCACCATAGAAACCTTGGAGCAATTGCTCCATCCAAGAAATAGGGGGAAATCTGTCAGTGTGTGCGCCATCATTAACGGGGGGAGGGAAGGGAGGAAGAAGGGGAAGGGGAAGTTGCTCCAATGACTTCGGGGGATAGACCCCCGGGTAATTGTAGACAAGTTGTTGACATTGTTTAGGCACAGAATTCACGCTTAAAATGAAGCACGTTATATATTCCAAGTTATACCAGATTTTGACTGACTTGAGCCTGACAAGTTCGAAAATTTTCCATCAGGCTGGCCATGACATACACAAGAGATTTGCAGTCATATTCCCTGACAAAATGGTTTAATTTGCTGATTTTACAAAATCAAGAGGTTGTGCCACAACTGCTGCATTAGCTATGCTATACTGTATACAGAGAAACCTTCTCAAAACATTGCCAATGTTTGTATCGCTCTGCGTATGTTCATGTCACTGATGATCTCCAACTGTTCAGGTTAACGCTCTTTCAGTAAGATATGGGACTTATTAAAAAATAAACTGCAAATTTCTTTGACCCATAAACTTCTGACTGTATACATAGTTTTGAGAGTTATGCGCTTAACTTGATTTCATTTGATGATATTATTACACAGTTTAGGCTAGGCCTACAGCCGCTAAAAGTCGCCAGTGTTTCTGAGCTGTTAACAATGAAGAGAACAGATTGGAATTTTGACTATAATTATTCTACGTAAATTTTATGTTGTCAACATACTGTAACAAGCATTTGAAACAACCTTACGTAATTCCAAAATGCAAACAAAGCACTAATGTTGTGTTGGATGCATTGACTAGGCTACTAATTTGAGCTGCGCGGAACACAGCATTTAACCTTCTTTACAACATGCACGTTGATTTGATTGCCATGTCTTTACGACAATCTCATCATTCCATGCTCAACACGACAAAGGGCCCCTCGTGTATAATTAGCATGGGGCCCCTGAGTGGTTAATCCGGCCCTGATCTGCGTTTATATGAAGCTCTCCGACAGTCACCGACTTATTTTCTCTTTGAAATCTTTAGACGGTCGTCAGGTTTTAAGTCGTTGCTTGGCAAGTAGATCTTCATGGCTTCTTTGAAAGCCGTCTTGCAATACGGACAGAGAGGTGGTCCTTCTGTCATCGCTCTGAGTTTCTTAACACAATCTTCGCAGGAGACGAGATGACCACAAGGAATGAAGGCTACCTGGATCCCTTTTTCCATACAAAGTGTGCACTTGAGCGATTCCACGATCTTCGATAAACACAAAAAACAAAACATGATTTATCTTTCTGCTTCTGCGATTTGCTCAATCTGTCGATATGTATATATGTATATATATATATATATATATATATATATATATATATATATATATATATATATATATATATATATATGCGTCCATGAGTGTCAGTCCGTGGTACTTCATATTCTGTATGGATCAGCTATTGTCACTGTTTCCGTCAGTTTCTGTAGTTCGTGCTGCCAAGTGGGCACCATAAATTTTTTTGAGAGCAGTCTCAGTTGTGACGGGTCTTGTGCTAGCTTCAATTAGTTCTTTCAAAAACACTTTCCGAAGTTTAGCCTCCGGTTCTGGAGCTACAAAGACTTTTATTAGGCTACTTATAAGTCTAAATGTAGGGTTCTGCAAGATTCAGCAATAAGTTTGCCTAGATGACAGTCCTTCAGACGTCAGCAGTTACTAATATGATGAAGCCATAGATACGTTTTATGAACATCCCCAGCAGATAATTCACGGAATTCTGAGACAGGACATTATCGTCATCATGAGGATATAAACCCTAAGATCGGCAGATACAGTGATTCCTGGAAAGACAGTATTTGTAAATACGGATTGAAAGACTTGACTGACAGCCGGGAAAATTCCTTTAGTTTTGTTCCTCATTCGAATGTATAAAACACAACAAATAGATAAATTCGACTGCATAGAACATAGTTTTCTTGCATCGGCAGGATCCGCCGCTTTAGGTAAGCTATCAAACTAGGGATGTTTACTTGTTTAGTATACAAGTATGTTTGCAAACCTTTCTGTAAGGTAGCGTCAACTGGTAATCTTTGCATGTTTCGTTGCCTTCGTGAACCACTCTGCACTGCCTGCAGTTCTTTTTCTCGCAGTACGGACAGTTGAAGAATGGCTTCAGACATCTCGGTTGGCCATCATCAGCAATAAGTTTGTTACAACTGCCACATATCAGAACAGACCTGCTGTTCTGGTCTTTGTACTCCGATAGGCTCCTGTCTGCGCACAACTTGTTAACGTCTTCGCCAAACTGAAAGATACATTTGCAAAAATCCTTTCGACTAATAATCAAACAAAATGAAAAAGCTATGATAAAATGTAATGGAATGCAAAGTAAGTCTCCGAAATTTCTCAACTCCAAACAAAAAGCGCGTCAGAAAGATCTACTTAAATGCCGGGGCTACATCATCTCAAGTATCGTTTCGGTATTACATCAATCCGGGGTTCTCCCGAAAAGAGCAGAATGGTCCTATGTAATTGTAATTGTAATCACTACAATTAATATGGCATCGCTGGTAGCAAGCTATTACTAGGATGCTTTACACACATAAACATACACACACATACACTTTCAACTGTCAGCGCAGTTGCTAATGCTCAGAGTTTTTACCGCTAAGACTGTTTTTACCGCTAAGACTGTTATAAAAGGTGTGGACTAACAACATTGGAGAAAAGGAGGAGCAGAGGAGATCTGATTGAAGCTTATAAGATTATCACTGGAAAGGAAGCACTGCAGTGGGAGAGGTTCTTTGAATTAGCACCGAACAAGGCAACTCGGGGACACAGGTATAAATTATTTAAGAGGCCGAAGGGAACATTAGGGCAGAAATTCTTTAGTGCAAGAGTTGTAGACCTGTGGAATGGTTTGGACGATAGTACTGTCTCAGTGGACACTATAACAGCTTTTAAGAAGAAGCTAGGAAAATTGGGCTATTAAGAGTTCGAGGTAAATTTGCAGTGGTTCTAACACAGACTACACGTCTTCTGAACCACTTAAAACCCTTGTTATGTTATGTTATGTTATGTTATGTTAACCCAGCTCAATGCTTTTGCCCGCGTCGGTCCATCATTTTGGAATGGCCTGCCTCCTGCTACTCGCTCCTCCATTCTCACTGTGGGTTCTGCTACAGCTATCCGTTGTCTTAAATCTTTCCTCTTTCTTCGGGATTCTTCGCCTCTGACTAGGTTGAACTGAAAGAGGCGCTTTAGAAATTTATAAATAGATTACAACACATTACAATTGTGTGGCTTATAGACAGATTGGCTAATGCAAGTACAATCGCTAAGTTAATACGTGTCATTAGACCACTAATTGCTTCAAAATAACTTTGCCAAGGCTAACTGTGCTTGTCACAGAGAAGTCGCAAATTCAGCCCAACGACGAGCATTTGCGAAAGTTGGAAGCTCTTTAAATGGCACATACAAATGTATGAGTGAATAGCGTTCGTCTATGTGATTGAAAAATTGCGCAGCAATCGTTGAATGAAAGAGTTTCGAATTAGGAAAGAGATATTGCAATGTGCTGTTGACTGAAAATCCGGGCATTGGCTCTAGTTAACTCTTTCTAATTATCGCTGAGAGTCTTAACACCAGGAAAAGGAAACTATAAAATAGCTTTGTTGATTTTAGAAACACTCACAGTTTGAATTTCTTTGTCAAGAACAACACCAAAGCACAACGGCTGATCTTTTAAACCAGGACAAGCTACTTCGGCGGTTTTAGAATTCCTTATATGCGTCTCAAGACACTTTCTACAAGATCAAAAATAATGCACTCTTGAAAATGAAATCCCGCTAAACTCCAGATACTGTCAGCCGCATAATCACACTGTGTGGCACATAGCCTCTTCTAAAACTTTTACAGAATTTATGGAGGCAAAACCAAATATGGCCAAATGTAACTATACAAGTCTTCGTGTGGTCATTGACTACAACATATTTTGATGTAGGATAATTAAAACATTAGCCTATTCATTACCAGTGCATAATCGAATACTCTGGATTGAAGATGTGCTTACTTGCAGTATCTGTGCAGACATTCTCGCAGGATTATTCCCTCAAGAGGTGGAGTGATTTTCGAGCACAAGGGACAAGGGAAGCCTTCCTCGTTCTTCATTGGGTTGCTTTCGTACATCTTGCAGTGTTCTTTGTAGTTTTCATCTTGCAGTCGTTTCTTAAAGGCAACTGCTTTACTCTCGCGCTCCACCTTTTTCTCTACGATGACAGACAAGAGCCACTTAGACTTCTTCCGCAGCTCTCTTTGGTCGCTGATATCTTTTGACAAGACTGTCAACTTTTGTCTGATTCCTTCTTTATTCCTCTTTCCTTCTTCCAATCGTTTTCGAGCTTCGTTTTCTTTAGTCCTAATGCAATCTTCCGCTTCATGCAAGCGCATCCGATAGTCCTCCATAGTTGCAGACATGTTGGTCAATTCCGCGAAGCATTTTTCTCTAAAACTGTCTCCGCTCGTATCGCTAGCAAACTGCGAACAGTACCAACTAAACAGTTGGTCTAAATCGTTAGCTTCATTTTCAGCAGAGTTAAACGCATCTTTGAACGTAGCAAGTGTTCTTTCAGAGTCAATCAAATGAGCGTCGAAGCTTCTCTCCTGAGTGGTATAACTTTCGATGAAACTCTGCCAAATCTGTAATAATTTTGCGCCTGCTTCAAGTTTTACCTCCAATACTTTGGTCTTTTCGCCTGCCTCTTTAAGAAATTCTGTCAGACGTTGAACTGAACTAAAGTATTCATGAACTGTTTTCTCTTCTCTAATCAGTGTTTCCTCACATTTGCCTAGTTTTTCTTCGGAGTCATTAAGGTTTTGTTCGAAGTTATCCAACGAAATGAGAAGTTCTCGCAAATTTGGAATCTGTAACTGGGTGATATCAGAAAAGTGTTGTCTACTCAAATCTACGAAATTATTCATCAATGAGTCAGTCTCCTCTTCCAAACTCTTAACTTGATGTTCACTTTCCTTGACTTTCACGAATAGCACTTCCTTCATCGAAGCCAACAACTCTTCGATCTTGATCCTAATTCTTCGGCGTTCCAGGTGATCCCGATGCCCTCTCAACAGTCTCTTACAGTTTTCCAGTTTCTCTGTGAGCTTATCCGAGCTGTATTGCTCCTTGGCTAATGTCTCCATGACTTGATGATGTCCCGTCTTTAACTCGAAGTACTGACCATAGACTGGCTGAAAGTCGGCCAGTGCTAGCTTAAAGTTTCGACAGGCAGCTTCTACCCGGCGAAAGTGCGCATCAAACCTTTCTGCAAAGGAATTCGCAGACTCGGAATCGTGAAGGCTATATCCTTGTGCACTGAGTAGAGAAAGACCTTCGTCAATGCGATGCAGCTGTTGATGTCTGGCTGTGAACTCCTTCTTTAAATTTTCTAAAACTTGAGAAATTCTTTCGCAATCCGACGACCAAGTTTCGTATTGCTTTTTCATCTCATCGAAAGAGAAAGGCTCCTGTTCGCTTTCGTTATACTCCAGAGAATAGGCTAACCACGTTTGCAAATACGTCGAATAGTTTCCTTGATGAAGTTCAACGATTTTCGGCATTCTTTTTTCAAGGAAGTTAACCCGTTCTTCGTGAGCTTCAAATTCTAGTCTAAACGGCTTTTCGGTTGCGCGAAAATTTTCGATCTGGCTGATCAAATCGAAAAGTTTCTCATAGCTTTTATGTTTCTCCCAATCAGCAGCAAATGACTCCAGCCTCTCAAAATGTCGCAGAAGTACTTGTACTTTTTCAATTTCTTCAATGATGTTCCTAGTAGCAGCCAAACTGTTTGCAGACATTTCAAACACCTGATTAGACTCGTTTAGTTGCTTCTCGATTCTTTTCAGAAACTCAACGATCTGCCGTTTTTCATCAGTAAGTCGTTTCCCTTGGTTACTTACCAGATGCAAGTGAACCGAATCTCTGTACTCCTTCAGCTTCTCTTGTGTCATTCGTATCATCAACTCTTCCTCTCTGAGCATTTCGTCTATTTGTCTTTGTTTTTCTGTCATACCCAACAGTACATCATACAGTTCTCTGTATTTATCAATATCCTGACAGCAGCGCATTCGCCAACTTTCCAAATCAGAATAATCCTCTCCGATAGCTTTCATCTTTCGTTTGTAATTTTGGTAAAACTTATTGAACTCTACAGTCTCTGGTTTTGGTCCAAAAATTCCGGTCGAACCTGGAGAACGTCGTTCGTGTATCTGACAGATACGTGGAACGTACTCCTGGAAAGCTTCCAGGTGTCGCTCGTACTCCTCCCTGAACTCGTCTACTTCCGAAAACTCTTTCCACTCAAAGCAACGTTCTTCGTGTTCGTTCAAGTCCAAGTACTTTTGCTTGAGAATCTCTTTTGCACGATGCGACACGGCGTTCCATTCCTCTAGGAACTGTGCAGACGATGATGCGTGGAGATTGAGACAATCGGTCAACTTTGTAACGTAAGAATTGCATTCTACCTCAGTCACGACCGTCCTTCGTTCGTCAAATTGCCTCTTAAGTCTGTACGCCACCTGCTCAATCTGATTGAATTTGGGTACTTTCTTTTCACTCCAGAATTTCAGTCTCTCTGACTCATCGCTCAGGCAGCTGCTTAATCCTTCTACAGCAGCCCTAAGGATTTCAACACCGTCTTGGACGTCTCTCCTTCGGGCAACCGTATCGCGACTGAGACGTTTGCAATGGTCTCGCAGATGTGGTTGTTGTGCGTAGAGGTCGTCACACGAGTCACTCAAACTTTTCCATTCCTGGTCGTTGACCTTGGCGGCCAGTTCTACCCTCTTTTTCTCGAGCAAGATCAGCAGCTCTTTTGTCTCACTGTACTCTCGGGACATCCGGCGAGTCAAGGTGTTTCTTTGTTGCATCAGGTGTTCGTGAGTTACTAGCATCTGACGATGTTGTTCAAGGCTGCTTTCACGCTCTCTAAGAGACTCGTTTAGTCGGCTGGTCGATCTTTCCAAGCTTCCATTCAACACAGACGAATCGGATCCTCTCCAGTCCATTGTTTCCTCTGCATATCGATTCCATGCGTCACTTCTTCTACGATGGTCTTCAACCGATACAAATCCTCTGAGATCTCTCACACTCTCTTCATTACGCTTCTTCCACTTTTCGAGAATTTCCTTAAAATCATCCCTCAGCTTTTCCAGACCCTCGCAAAACGACTCGTACGTCGATCTTGTCCTTCTAAAATCAAACGAACCACGTTTAAGATTCTCGGCAATTGCCAGACTTTCAGCGATTGCTTCGTCTCGCTTCGCAGTCGTCCATCTGTTGGAAAGATCTTCGTCATCGCTGTAGTAATCTGAAAGAGCTGAGATCTGTCTTTGAAGGTCATGCGTTGACTCGAGTATGGACGAATCCACTTCTTCCAGACTTTCGGAGTAATTGGACGAATGTCTTCCGTGCCTCAACCATTGCACCTCCTCGGTTCTTTCTAAGTGGCTGTCCTCCTCCTCCTTCAGTTCCGTAGTTTCACGTCGTCTGGCATTTCTTTCATCAACTTCTTTCGTCCACTCATTTGCTTTTCCTTTATCGTCTTCGTTTCTCTGACGTGATTTGTCCTAGAACATTTTCAGTACATTTCATCATTTTAGATCGGTTAGACTGTCGAGTTAAAACGCCTTTTGAGTTTCGCTAATGTCTCTGTACAGATGTTCAGATACATAGCAATAACATGCATGCATAGGCCTACTTGCATACGAATGTCATAGAGAATTTCAGCAGAAAAATTTATGACATTAAAAGGGCTGATTTTATGCTCTCTGTAAAGACAAAGAAGACCTTGACAATTAGTCTTTCCTCCTACAGCATTCGTGCATTGAGCAACATTTAATTAATTGGGTAGGCCTATATTTTATGCAGCGCTTCTATCAGTTGATGCCTGGGTGACTTAAAAGCGCGCTTGCTGCAGACAAGAGAGGATATAGGCCTAGAGGACGCCGATAGAAGGCTGTTCCAGATGGAAGGCAGATAAGGTTGCATCGTTGAATTGCGTACAGAGGACATGCAATTGCAGGCCCCAGGTCTCATATGTCGAAATGATAGGCCATTGCATGTCTGCCATACGGTGGACTATCGAGGCAAGGGGTCTGTTGTGCTGTGGTCCGTGAAAGGCATTTGAGCAGCCTTGTCTTTGTCACCAGACCGTATCGTGTTATATGCAAATGGGAGGGAATGGCAAACTCTGTGATACAATGGACCATTGTCCACGATCTTGAAATTCGATCCTTGCCTGCATAATTTCCTTCCTTTCAGAAGGAAATGAACGCCAGTGTCAAAATATGGGCTATAAAAGAGTAGACATACTTATTCTAGATCAGAGGCCTATAAAAAGCCTGTTAGATCACAGGCTTAAAGTTATTATTATACGTAAAAAGGACCATGGTCGATCAGTCGCAATGAATATACAATTTTGATCATAACCAGTAAAGTGATGCCTAATTTAGCCATCAGCATTTCAGCATTCGAGCATAGCAAAAACAGTTATAGTTAAGATGGATGTGCAATCTTTATTTGTTGACTTCTAAGACATTCACAGTTACAAATACGTCGGCCTATTTCTATGGTATAATAAAAGCATTTGTTGGAACTCATGTTGCTTGTCAACGTCACACTTCCATAGTTTTTGGAAAACCAAGTGCTGTGACCAGTATATTATGTATATCCTACAAGATACTAATAGAAAATACAACAATAGGAACCTGTAACTTAGAGTGGATGCGTTCTTCTTTGCTCGCTACTGTGATGCCTGATCCGTTCTTCCTTCGGTAAATCCTGTCGACGAATCTGAACCAAGAACAACATGAACGCATCTGAAAATCGTCTCTGCCTGTTCTGCGATGCGCAAGAACCCTAATTTAGAGCCATTAGTAAAATTCAATTCTTCAAAGAGTATTAATTCGGACCGGAGCTTCTTCATATTTGCAATTGTTACAAATAAAAGCTGAATAGTGCAGATGGACTGATGGGCAATACACACATGATGGCCTACCCATAAGTTACCCTAGCATCGAAACATGCATACATGCATACACATACACACATACACACATACATACATGCCATATTATAGTGCGACACTATGTGACTGTTTTGACGGTTTAGCTTCACTTCGTGTACATGGGTTGTGCAAGTTCAAACTTCGTCTAACATAATCAGCGTCCATAGCAACGTTAAACCTGTTCTTAATGTACATTGTATGCCTAGACTTGCTTAGCGCCATCTATTGATTCTATGCCATGAGGTAAACGGAGGCGCAATATAAAGTTATGAACACAACACATTCATCCAATAATCGTCCCTCCGTCCGTCAAGTTGATACAATCCATTCGTGGCATTTATAATTCATATAGGCAGTGCCGTTTTAAGGCATAGGCACGCGAGGCCAGGGCCTAGGGCCCCGCGCAGCGGGGGGCCCCGCGGCGGCCCAGAAACAAAATAACAATATTATAAGTTCTGTTCTAACAAGTAACAATTCTGCAAAGTAAAGTAAGAACAATAACACATTTTTATTATTTTTTTAAACAAATGTCTCCGGTCTGCATTTTTGCAACTTTTTACCAATTATCACTAGGCCTACGATCAATTAAACGAAATATCAGACAACCCATCAAAAATGAGTAGAAATTATATGAGTGGTGCCGCGAAGAGAAAAAAGGAAGCAACTGAAATTGAAATGTCGAACAAACATCTAAAAGTATCTTCTTTTTTTCAAAGTCAGAAAACACAATCATCATCGCAGTCCGACATTGTTGAGACGTAAGATACTCTTACGTTGTCTTACAGTGGTTAAAGTGGTTTGGGTGAGCAGTGGGAACGCCAAAGAAGAGTTTCATTGGAACGCATGCGTGAGCAGTGGGAACGCAAGCAAAGCATGTCGAGAGCAGTGGGAACGCCGTTCCCACGCGTTCCCACCCACTTTAACCACTCTTACTCGTCTACTGATGTCATTGTTTGCGATAAAGATGAACAGTTATTGTCGCTGCAAGATGATGGTCTACCAGTCGAAAGTACAGATGGTGTCACAACACCAAAATTCGAAGCCTATTTCGCAAGATGTAAGCTTAAGCCCTACGGAGTCAGCGGACTATCCAACTGATGCAGCCTTATGGAGTCCAATCACGGAGGAATTGCGATCTTATTGGATTTGTAAAGGTCCTGCTAGTTGCCAGCATAAAGAGTCTGACTTTAGTACGACTCAACGCGTGTATCGAACGGGAGATAAGTTGCATAGACGTTGCTTAACTGATTCCCGAATCAGTTTGTCGCGAGTGGCTGCTCTTTTCTCCATCGCAGAAGTCTGTGTATTGTTTTGTCTGTCGCTTGTTTTCAACAACGATGGGTCACCAATCTTTCTGTCAATGATGGTGACAAACTGTACGGGTGAACGTTCTTTTTCAAAACTTAAATTAATCAAGAACGAGCTTCGCAGCCGTATGATGCAAGAACGATTGAACTGCCTGTCTGTCATGGGCATAGAATCAGATGTGTTGGAGTCTTTGAATTTCGATGATATTATAAAGACTTTGCTCAGAGCAAAACACGAAAGCGATGTTTGTAAGAAACTGTCGTTACAAAGTCACAATCCATGTATAGCAAACATGTACTCATTATAATCACACTTTCAGTTTGTATAACAAATAAACAATGGAAACTGTAAAGTATGTTAAACAGTAAACTAAACTTTTATTTTACACTTGTAGTACAAAGATTGATGTGTTAGCTGTGTTATTATGAGTTTAGTAACAGTATACTATAATAATAAATTTAACAAAATGACACATATGCACGTACAATGCACTAATGCAATACTCTGTATCTGAGACTGAGATATTGAGACGGAAATCGGATTACGTTTAAGATTATTTAGGGTTTGTGCGGGTTGTGCCTAGGGCCCCCAAACTCCTTAAAACGGCTCTGCATATAGGATGTAAATCGATTGATATTCCATGCAACCAGACATCAGTGGAACATAACAGATGAATGATTGAATATACAGACTGTCGAATTGGTAGATGAAGGACAGAGGACTGGACTGATGGACGGACGAACGCACGGACGAATAGAAGAGTGGATGGACACAGGAATGGATGGAGGAATGTATAGGACTGGTGGCGGAGGACATGTGGATACATAGGGGGAAAAGACAGATGGATGGACGAGTGGATGGATGGATGAAAGGAAGGAAGGATAGATGCATATGGATGAATAGATGGACGGATGAACGGATGGATGGAGGAATCGACGGAAACCCTACCTCATCCATAGCAACAAAAAGTCAATGAAGAGGCGAGCAAGAAAGTCCTTGTAGTCAGTCCGGATATCTCTGATGACATCCATCGTTAACTCCTTCAGTCGATCGAAGAGATTTCGAAACCCCGTCTCCTCCCAGATATTCGTTCACCCTGCAGCAGATATGTAATCATCAGGTCAAAATTGATTTCGCCTTAAGACTAAAGTTGCTAAGGTGCTACGGTGTAACTTACGGCCAACGAGAATGTTCTTCAAGTAAGAAGATATAAAGGCCTTGTAAACCTAATCAAACGATAGATCGAAGTTCTAAGTTATCCGAAAAGAAAAAAACTGCTCACCATAATCTTAAACAATAGCGCTTTGTATACCCACACAGAAATCTACTTTATTAATGAAGCGTAATGTAATGAAGAAAATTTATATAATACTGTTGGCAGCCAGCTATCTGACCTACTTCTGTGGCTCTTAACATTTGCTTCCTGATAGCAGTCGCATGCAGTGCCTTTGTTCTTGCAATGTATGGATATAGGATTGACCTATGGACGATGTTAACTTCGAGAGGGAAAATGCATTTTTATCATTTTGAACTCCATGTATATCTACCCACTAACCAACAATGTTTACTCTCCTATACAGGAGAATCCCGCCAGATCTGTACAATTCCGTATAGTGACCATTGTCAAGCATGCTACGCCTGACCATAGTTTTAGTTTAAGATTCCTTTATCCTGCAGCTTGACCATTTAGTAAGTTGTATTATTAAGGTTTCATAATTGTACGCACTTGCACTATGAGTGTATGCGTTTTTTAGACCTACGTACAATCACACATGCTTGCTGAAGTAGTCACTGTGCAAAAGTGCTTCATATTGTGAGCTATGACTGACCAGCCACTGCAATCGTGAGCTTAATAGGAAATTCAGCATAGTTAGCCTAAATCAAGAGAATAGGGCCTACACTTATTCACATACACCCATTAATACTTAAAGAAAAGCCGCAAAAGGCCGGTCAAAACCCTCCATAAACCAGGTCGATTGCTACTGAAGTGAGTAGAACATTAGGCCTAAACTACATTTGCATGTTAACTCTCCAACACACACATATCGCATCGAATTTAAATACGAGATCCAAGTATCCCATCTAATGCCCAGTGCCAAAGCACATAGAGTTCCGTTGTGTCATTTTCAACAGTCTTAACTCACCCAAAATTAACAACAGTCTATGTTTCGTCTTAATTAAGGTCGATGCTGTGTTGATGCAACAAGCGCGTAGGCCTACGATAAGCTTATGCAACCAAAAGCAATTGATGAAGATAGATTAGCAATCATCGTGGACGTCATAGTTAGGTCTATTAGAAGCCACAGTGGCATATAAAGTAAATAGACGTATTGGTACATCTTAAGCTTTTATCAGTTTACCCAGGCGATCTGAAGACTTGAGTCTTAAAAAAAGTCGATAGACAGAGGATCCGTTCAATTGAGCCACTTAGGCCTGAGCTTGTAGACGATCGTTCTAGAGGTCTACTCATAGGCCTTTAATTGTGTTTGCATTTGGGTCGGGCAAAGTCAACCCACCCAACTTAGGCTAAACACACTATTAGTCTAGCTTTATGTAGAATTGAAGATGTATGTAGGGTGAGAATTTTCTGAGGTTGGGGTTCAACCCCTGGTCTTTCTTGGAACCCTACAGTTAAGTCTTCATTGCACACCCCAGAGGGTCGTTTCCAACTCCTCAGTTGTGCTAGTGTGATTATAATCTGCAATTCTCATACTGGATGTATGTATGTATGTATGTATGTATGTTTGCATGTATGCATGTATGCATGTATGTATGTATGTATGTAGGCCTATGTATGTATGTATGTATATATGAATTCATGTATGTATTTATTTATGTTTGTATTTATGTATGTAGGCCTACATGTATGCTTGTATGTGCGTGTATGTATATATTTATGTATGCATATGTCACATAAAAATGCAAGCTCTCTATTAAATTGTGAAATTTATTCAGTCATTTATCAGTTCATTTGTCTATTCGTTAATTTATTGATCTATTCATACTTCATTCATCTGTTCGTCAATTCATTCACTCATTCGTTCCTTGGTTCGTTCGTTCATATATGTATATCCTGCACAAAATGCGGTAGATGGTTTTTCCTATGGTTTCATTTGCTAGGTAACTATCAGCCCACTAGGCCTTAGGGTTGTAGGGGCTGTAGGGGCTGTAGGAGGTGTGAGGAGAGCTTTTAGACTTGCTTAAGTGGCTACACATAGTAGAGCCCATTGGCCCAGCAGATAACAGGCGATATCAACCCAGGGCATTCCAATTAACGCAGGCACTTAAAAACGGTGACGCCCCTTTGAACTAGCTAGGCCTAGGCGGGTTTTGTAATCGGTGCATTCACAATGCTAGCCTAGCTGAACAAACTTTAAGCTAAAAGTAGATATGACGCCCTGCCTCCGATCACGAAACCATAAACGTAAACAGACATCGAGACAAACCTACACAGACACAAGTCAGCATGCACAAGAATGATGTCATATACATAGCGTAAAGTTTATTTATATTGCGCCCTTACTGACCGCTGCTACAAAACAACACAAGAATATGAATTTTACTTTGGCAGTCAACTTGTACAGAGGAAACAGTCCATGTGGGTGATGTGTCCGGTTGTTGTAGTCGACCACAGATGGGAAGAACATATTAAGTGATATTTGGTCACATAAATGTATACCATACTAAACTAACTCTCAGACTTCAGCGTTCGGGTAGCAGATAAGCGGAACAGATGTCGGCTACGATCCTCGTCAAAAATCTGCCTCAAGTCCCGAGGTCTTCTATGAGGTTTGGCGACTGCTCCTTCTCTGTCACTGGATCAACTGCATGGAACAGTCTTCCCGACCATGTCAAAGACTGTACCATCTCTGGAGATATTTAAGTCACAGCTCAAGATCTATCTTTTTAAATAATGACTCCCACTGACTTTTTGAAAAGCACCCTTTCCTTCTGCCTCGGCTGTGCTACGGCGCTATACAAATCGTCATTATTATATATGCTGATTGCTTGAACGTCCAGCATAAACAAACGCCTAGGAGTCCACAACACTAGAACAATACAAGAACGACAGATGCAAGCGTTTAAAGGGCGTAGACAAAACAGACATCAGTTCCAATTCACATCAGCATACCTAAATTCATGTTGACTATTGGACACCTATCCGGGAATGGGAGATCTCATGACAAATCATATACCCACTTCCAAATAGGTGATCTACCTTCGTTTCAGCTTTAATATTTGGTTATTGGACACATTTAAGGCCTGTAAATCGTACATTGTCGTATAATATTGGTATGATATACTCAGAAAAGCACGGAAGCATTGGGACGCAGATAAAGGGACACAGAAAAGAAGACAGACAAGCAGAGATAAAAAAATAGAATGGCATGAAGGCAGACATAAAGACACACAGAACAGACAGGCAGAAGCCACAAACATAGAGAGACTGATGACTGACTGACTCCATGGTGCGGGAATTATAGAAAAGAGTGGGGGTTGGGGGTAAGACTTTGATGATTTCATCCATGTGGAGTTGAATATTTTATCCGTATTTTGCAAACTGAGAAAATTCAAAAATGCAACAGAAAGCTTAAACTCCTTAAAGTGATGACATCAGAAAATTTATTAGTAGCCTATACTGTATACAATTCACATGGTCACCAATCTCACAATAAACCAGAGCATTACTTTACTAGTAACCGAAAAAGTGAATTGTGAAAGAAAATGATAAGATATATGTACAATATAATCACACTAGCACAACTGTGGGTGGGGTGGAAATGACCCCCCCTGGGGTGTTCAATGAAGACTTAACTGTTGGGGTCCTAAGAAAGACTAGAGGAGTTGAACCCCCAACGCCCGACAGTTCTCACCCTGACTCACTCACTCACTCACTCACTGATAGACTGGCGGCTGACTGACTGCAAAGCTAAACCAGACTATGCCACCTTCTGAGATGTAATTGTAATTAGTAACTTCTGTTGCGCCGGTGTCTAATGCACAAGGCACCAACCGATGGCACACCAAAACCAAACCGTAATCAGGTCAATATTCAGAATATCAGTCCGCTAGCTGTGACGTATAGCCTACTCACGCCGCGCATTAATATATTAAATCGCGGAGTCCTGGAGTCTATCGGCATGGATCTAAAACAGCGCTATATAAACAGATTAATTCCCATTCGCTTGCATAATTAGCGCCTATCTCCTGAGACATATACCTCATGATAGTCACCTTTGAAGATCTGATTGTAATGCACCGTTTCTATCTCTGTCTATAGCACACAAATACACAGAGAGACGCGTTCGTCATATTGCTATAGATCAACACTAGGCCTATAGTTCCGTGAATACAAACAGTCTGGAGCTCTATAATAGAGCGTAGTGCCGAGGACGCCAACAGGCCGAGGCCTAGAGACGCCATCGCTGTAAAGGCTTCCGCATTCAACCCGCGCAACGATAGTGAAACCATGCTTTAATATTAAACAGCCCTAACATGATATTAAGTTTCTGCTCTTGATCATAATACTTGCCTTTTGTTGAACACAATCTGTCCATAGGATAGCTCCTATAGCCGAGCACGCTTTTCCAAATAGGATAGCGTCTGTTTTTTCTGTCGTAGGAGAACTATTTTTCGTGCATGATGAGCGCACTGATACATTGTTTGCATTTTGCTACCATGCGAGTCAATATGAAGAAGATAAAAATAGCAGCAGACGCGTGCATGCATGCAGGTGTTTTTTACCCGCGTTTGTAGCGCCGCAAGAGCCAGGCTCTACGTGCCGTATTCCGAAATTCCGTGGCGACGTATGGGGAATGGGATTCGAGTTGTTTTCGTCAAGTAAAATCCACACTCGAAGGTTGAAGATTTTTCTCGTTCTCCCGTAGATCAAGTTCCTAGTAGGCCTACTCGCAGTGCCGTTTTAAGGCATAGGCACGCGAGGCCCGGGCCTAGGGCCCCGCGCAGCGGGGGGCCCCGCGGCGGCCCAGAAACAAAATAACAATATTATAAGTTCTGTTCTAACAAGTAACAATTCTGCAAAGTAAAGTAAGAACAATAACACATTTTTATTATTTTTTTAAACAAATGTCTGCGGTCTGCATTTTTGCAACTTTTTACCAATTATCACTAGGCCTACGATCAATTAAACGAAATATCAGACAACCCATCAAAAATGAGTAGAAATTATATGAGTGGTGCCGCGAAGAGAAAAAAGGAAGCAACTGAAATTGAAATGTCGAACAAACATCTAAAAGTATCTTCTTTTTCTCAAAGTCAGAAAACACAATCATCATCGCAGTCCGACATTGTTGAGACGTAAGATACTCTTACGTTGTCTTACAGTGGTTAAAGTGGTTTGGGTGAGCAGTGGGAACGCCAAAGAAGAGTTTCATTGGAACGCATGCGTGAGCAGTGGGAACGCAAGCAAAGCATGTCGAGAGCAGTGGGAACGCCGTTCCCACGCGTTCCCACCCACTTTAACCACTCTTACTCGTCTACTGATGTCATTGTTTGCGATAAAGATGAACAGTTATTGTCGCTGCAAGATGATGGTCTACCAGTCGAAAGTACAGATGGTGTCACAACACCAAAATTCGAAGCCTATTTCGCAAGATGTAAGCTTAAGCCCTACGGAGTCAGCGGACTATCCAACTGATGCAGCCTTATGGAGTCCAATCACGGAGGAATTGCGATCTTATTGGATTTGTAAAGGTCCTGCTAGTTGCCAGCATAAAGAGTCTGACTTTAGTACGACTCAACGCGTGTATCGAACGGGAGATAAGTTGCATAGACGTTGCTTAACTGATTCCCGAATCAGTTTGTCGCGAGTGGCTGCTCTTTTCTCCATCGCAGAAGTCTGTGTATTGTTTTGTCTGTCGCTTGTTTTCAACAACGATGGGTCACCAATCTTTCTGTCAATGATGGTGACAAACTGTACGGGTGAACGTTCTTTTTCAAAACTTAAATTAATCAAGAACGAGCTTCGCAGCCGTATGATGCAAGAACGATTGAACTGCCTGTCTGTCATGGGCATAGAATCAGATGTGTTGGAGTCTTTGAATTTCGATGATATTATAAAAGACTTTGCTCAGAGCAAAACACGAAAGCGATGTTTGTAAGAAACTGTCGTTACAAAGTCACAATCCATGTATAGCAAACATGTACTCATTATAATCACACTTTCAGTTTGTATAACAAATAAACAATGGAAACTGTAAAGTATGTTAAACAGTAAACTAAACTTTTATTTTACACTTGTAGTACAAAGATTGATGTGTTAGCTGTGTTATTATGAGTTTAGTAACAGTATACTATAATAATAAATTTAACAAAATGACACATATGCACGTACAATGCACTAATGCAATACTCTGTATCTGAGACTGAGATATTGAGACGGAAATCGGATTACGTTTAAGATTATTTAGGGTTTGTGCGGGTTGTGCCTAGGGCCCCCAAACTCCTTAAAACGGCTCTGCCTACTCGTACTACTTGTAGCATGGTGTTATGGGCGTGCTATTTCGATTGCCTTTGATAGGCCTACAGTGTTATTTTTCCGCCAACTGTAGGATGCATTTCGGCAAGCCAAGGCAATCACTCTTTTATTACACGATTCTCTAACAACAGTCAACAGCGCCAGAGTCTTGGTGGGATGAAGTTCGTGCTGAGCTTGCTGTCTCTGACTGGTAGGAGATAGGACAGTAATGGACCGCTGGAGCATTTCAGTGACCTGGTATATATATCGCCATATCTCAGGAATTGGGTAGCTCCATCGGGCAGTGTTTAATCTAGACGTCATTGGGGGGGGGGGAATTCCCACCCCCAGGATTTATGTTCCCCCCAGAGGCCGGCAATATTATAATGTATAGACTGTTTTGGGGAAGAAATCCCCCCCAGGATCCTTGTTTCCCCCTCAGAAGAGGGGGACTAGATTAAACACTGTCCATCGGGTCGCTTGCCATGAGTTCGCAAACGATCAGTGGACTTTCTAGTGTAGCTACTCTTGCTCTTGCCCGTGGAGCCATCCAAATTTCCAAAAACACCACATAACCCCAGTCCTCAAATCAGTCATTGGCTTAAAGTTCCTCAACGTATCCATTACAAATTTTATCTTTGCCTTACATTCGTCAGCTATTCACTATCCAACCGCCTACTCTACTCTTTCTTCATCATACCCCAATCCTTCTCGGCTACTATTCTCTATTCTTCTCCTCTCTCCAATTCTCCAGCTGCCTCTTGATCTCTTTTGAACGAACTCGCGATAGACCTCCGTCAGTTCGCTCACCCCCTCTGTTGCTAACCACTCCTCGCTTGCCTTTTCTCCTACAGCATTTCATTCAAACGCTGATATCGAACTTTTCAAGCTCTCCTGGTTCCACTCCTGTACCATCCGATCAGGGTGAGAATTTTCGGGAGGGTTTGAGGACTCAACCCCTTAGTCTTTCTTAGGACCCCACAGTCATGTCTTCCTTGCACACCCCAGGGGTCGTTTCCAACCCCCTCAGTTGTGCTAGTTTGACTATATTGTGCATATATTTTAGCATTTTCTTTCACAATTCACTTTGTGGGTTACTAATAAAGTAATGCTCTGGTTTATTGTGAGATTTGTGACCATGTGAATTGTATACTAATAAACTTGGTGATGTCATCACTTTAAGGAGTTTAAGCTTTCTGTTGCGTTTTTGAATGTTCTCAGAACTTTTGCCCTATACGGATAAAAATTCAACTCCACATCAAAGTCTACCCCCACCCCGTCTTTTTTCGACAATTCTCACAATGCATCCGATGATCACCATCACCAACGATTTCCACCATAATACCATGCTGTCCTCTGTCTCGGCTAGACCCCCGTCCCCGTATACCTACCTGACACCGATACCTACCAAACAACCTGGTTCGTGCAGACTTGATTTGATCTGGCGCTCGTGCTAAGCTGCTCTTCGTGACGTGACTTTTTATGGTGCTGAAAAATGTCGGAGATTACACATACATTTGCCCCTGATGTCTGCAAGTTGGAGGGAGTGGACACTATGTTGCAGCGAGTTATGTTGCAGTTGTTAGGCATATACTTGTGAGGTTAAGCCGTATGCTACAAACTCAAGGAATTTAGCCAGCAAACTTCTCGAATCCAAGACAAAATCACGAGCGCAGTCTTTGATGGAGCCCACGACAGAGTCAACCTTTGCACCTGCGAAACTGCAAACCGACTATCCTATCAGGTGACTATGTATATATGATCTGATCATGACACGCTTCGCTGTTATGCGTAAGCAGTTTCTTCGATGGTTGGGCAGTGTCTTTTGGCCTACACTTAGCACCGACCTGTTCCAGCCTGTCGATCCTACTCCAGGTGTCTCCCTCTTCCACCGTCCACGCTCTGTGAGTTACTGTAGCGACCCCATCAAAATAATGAGATTAGTTTAGAATCAGTCATATTCAATATTAACAATGATTTTAATAGCATGTATTAAATCTATTGCATTCATCAACAATATTGGAAATTTTTCTGGTTGACAAAAGTTCCGTGGCACATTATTCGATACAAGAGTTCTATAAAAAATATCATTTGGTTGAACATAATACGGCGAGAAACAGTTTATATGGGAGTCATATTGGGAGACAAAACCTAGCAAACGTTCTGTTAACTGCGGCGTAACTGCCATATAATAATGCTGATTATATGCAATCTTTGTTGCATTGCCATACCATGTAGACCTACATAATGCCGCGAACTGTAAATTAGCCTACTCTTTGCCTACACTATTTTTGTACGTTCTCCAGAAGTTAAGAAGGGGACAAAATTTACCGTAGTCAAAGTATTGTAAGTCGAAATAGTTTACGACCTATCTTTCAATCCTTTATGCATTCGAGTCTCGGTTATACCAATTGTGGCCAAGGCAGGTTTGATTCTCTGGATCGCCCATGATGGTAGAAATGGTAAGCCACTCTACTTAGCTGGTCTGCATCTCCTAAAGCTCCTTCAACTGAATCGCTACTAACTTTGGGATCGGAAGAGAGTCTACCATTTCTTCTCTCGGAACCAGTTTCCTAACGACACCCAGACATATACGAAACAGTGAACCAACTTCTGCCGGAAAACAGAAGTTCACTACTTCTATTTTCCAATTGGCGTCCAACGATGATGACTCTGATATGCCAACTGTATTCCTACTGCTACAAAGGAACATTGCAAAGTTTCTAAAATCGCGCGAAAGTACTGACGATAAAACGGAAGTCGGCAGAGTGGATGTCGGCGAAAGCGAGAGAAGGCGAAGCAATGTAAGGTCATCGGAAGATAACAAGGCAAAGTGCGAAGGTCGTCTCTCCGAACTTATTGCTTCACCTGATAATGACGTAAGCGGCTGAGAGGTATTGACGTCATTATGCGAGAACGACGTCAACAGCTGTTCTCCAGTGCACGTGTACTGAAGATCCGTGGAAAGGTACTGTCTGTCTTGCCTAGCGTGGAGGACTCTTTGACGTAGTACGTCTAGCAGGAGGAGACTTCCGGTCTGTCCAGAGCGTGGCAGATAGTTGAACGTCTCTGCACAAGCGACTACAGCAGCCACGTGCTCACGAAGAGGTCGAGGGTCGAAGGCGACGTTGGCTGACCACCGATTCACCCTCTCACCAGCCGATCCATAGGAATGTCTCAGACGCAACACCTGTTGGAATGAAGTAAATTCTTATTGAACATCTCTACAACGGACCCAAACTGAATAAACTTCGGTAATATCACGCATTATGCTACAGAGGCGGACTGGGATCATTTTTGGGGCCTTGCAATTTAGAATATATGTGGAGTATGTATGTATATTCGTTTATTCAGGTAGAAAACATTGCTTTTATTTTATTTATTTATTCCGGATATTTCTATAGCGCCTCTCGAAGTCAACTACTACTCAGAGGCGCTCCCGACTACAGCATTTGATAATGTGCCGGAATTTTCACGCCGAAGCGCCACGAGCAACTGCGAGTGAAGGACTTGCCCAAGGTCAGTACGCAGCGGCTAGAGTGGGATTCGAACCTGCAACCCTCGGGTCACAAGACGCCGAACTTACCACTGAGCCACCACGCCCAATATACAAATTGATTGTCATGATTGTTATTGATGTAATCGTAATCTCCAAACTATTAAATCGCCACTCCAAGGCCAAGCACGGGTACCAGCCTATTCACGACGTACAGTTAATTCTTTTCTGCCATCGGGGCCACGGCGCTGAAACCAGAGGGGCCCATGTGCCATTAGACAAGTTTGTTCTCTACATACTAGGCCTACCTTCTCAATCATTCTATTTCACAGCATACCCTACAATCATTATCTGCTTATCCTCTGTAACGATAAGGCTAAGAATGAACAAACCTTCATGGAAAGATCCTCTGCATCGAATACGCAGTTGGACGGTTGACAAGAGTCCTCTTCCTCATTCCCCTCTTCCTCGTTCCCCTCTTCCTCCTTCTTCTCCTCTTCCTCGTTCCCCTCTCCCTCCTCCTTCTGCGTCTGCGTGTAGTTCAAACATGGCGGACCAACGACGACAACGAAGCGCTTGCGACAACTGACGTACGACTCGAAATGAGCAATTGGACGAGAACTCCAGACGACCTCGGACGTCTTGCTTGTGTCCTCTTGAACGGAAACAACTTTACTTCCCATTTGACTATACGACGGTTCAGTTTCGACACTCTGTGGCACACCTCTGTCCTGCTGACAGTTGCTGGTCAATGCCCACTCGAAAATTACTTCTGTATTTTCAGGATAAGGCAACGAGTCATCTAAGACAAGAAACTTAAAGTGATCATGTGACTGTCGATCTTTCCGATTGCATTTGCTGGATCTATTGATGTCACCGTAGTTGGTTGAACTTGGTATCGTCTTAGACCCAACAGTACGGGCTAAATAATGACGACCTCCAAGATATTGAAGGATGACGCAATATCCTTCCTTAGCTCGTAGACGAGGTGACTTCCGTTCTGACCCTTCGAGAAACCGGAAACAACGACGACCGGAAGTTTCAAGCAGAAGCTCATCTTCGACGAGTTCTACGTCAGTCGTAAGAAAATTTAGATCTGTGAAACAAGGAAACAGACAACTGAACGACATTTCTAAAAATTCTGAAACGATGTTAATTTTAGAGAATAAAAATGATGAAACATTGAGCCTTTCTTCGAGAAGCAAAATAAAAAATAAATCAATTGGGACACGGTAGTCGATTGGTTAGGGCGCTCGCCTTGTAACTCGTCATTTTAAGAGGATTGCGATCGGTTAAAACAGGGAGCCATTGTGATAAAGTATAGTAGTAGCATCAGTTAAACAATAAACATATATCTCTTGAGACAGTAATATAGGCCTAATGCGCATTTTCATCACGAAAACCACAACAGTAAATTATTACTTTCACTAAAGCCTCATCTTTCATGTGTATCTTTAATGTACATAGGTTGATTTCCTGATACAGCTTTTGTGTAATGCTGAGAAATGTTAGAGATGAACACAAGTCAATTCGATTACAATAATTTTGGAACTTTTCACTGAAATGTCTGTTGTCGATGGACTGTTCCGTTTGACTTTTGTGTAGTGTTCTGCATTGGTACAAAGACTTATGGAAGTTGAAGTCTGTGACAATATTATATATAATGGTATACACTTGTTACCTGCTGTCAGCTTTACGCAATGTGGTGGAATTATTGCATAGCTATAGGTCTATGTGTAGACCAAATAGGCCTACGCGTGTAAAGGGGAAGGTAACACATAGGTCCGCACAATTAACTGTTAACACGGTTCCATAGAAACTCCTCATAAGTATAGACCTCTGGTTAAAGTTCTTTCAGCCGAAATGTAAATAAATTTGAGAAAACATTTTTTAAAAGAGCCTAAAGACCAGCAAAAATGAATAATAAGCCCCATACACGAAGACAACAACGAGACAAGTAAACGAAATTGATGGACGAAAGATATATAATATGAAAATGAACTGAACTATATCAATGAACTTTGAAATGAACTGAACTATATCAATGAGCTTTGAAATGAACTGAACTATATCAATGAACTTTGAAATAAACTGAACTATATCAATGAACTTTGAAATGAACTGAACTGACCTATATCAATGAACTTTGAACTGAACTGACCTATATCAATGAACTTTGAACTGAACTGAACTATATCAATGAACTTTGAACTGAACTGAACTGTATCAATGAACTTTGAACTGAACTGAACTGAACTATATCAATGAACTTTAAAGACGTCAACGGCCTGTCGGCCTTTGTAGCTACAGGACATTGTTAAACGATGGTTTACTACTTCAACCAAAGTGCAAACAAGACCACTTCAATCCATCAACAGGGCATCATTGTATCCGTGTGTGTTCTTGTATAGGCCTATGTGAATATATAATTATAACGTGTGTTAAGCAATATTGAAAAGTATACGCCAGTGCTCTCTGTTATTAATGCAATATAATACAGTTAAGGTTAATTGTAATCCTGATTCAAGATACAGTTCACTGCAGTTCAAAGTTTTGGGCTAATTCAATGCTTAGACCCTACACGTGTCATATGACAAATGGTTATTTAAAACTCAACAGCTGTACCGTAACAATGCAGGCTACATTTAAATATCCATTGCAACAATGACATTTATTGTTAGGATGCTATACTTTTAACTGTGTTTATTAGATGTATGTACACCAAAGTGCGATTGGTTAATAAAGATTATACTTACTTGCTTACATATATACTTACTTATTTACTTACATAGAACTTTTTGATGTCTCATGCGATCACAAATGCATCAAGTATACTACTAAAATCGACTGGGAAGCAATCCAGCTCGTTGTATAAGTGTTAAAGAATATGCCCTAAAATACAGTAGACCTATAAATAGGCCTATTTTTATCATTGCAAAATTTAGACATAGTATCTTACACAGGGTCATATTTGCTATAAAAAAAGAAGCAGAGGGGTCGGAAATCTATATAAATAATAAAAAAAATTACTAAGCTGCAATTAATTTTTTATTCGTTATTTTTTTAAATGAAGTTAATGAACTTCCGTAATAGGGTACGTCAAGATTCTGCAATGACCAACAGTCAACTACGATGCAAGCATGACATCGAAAAAATAAAAAAAATTAACAGGAGTTTATGCAGTCGCAGTTTTAGCTGAAGTACTAATAGGGACAACATAGGGACAAACATAAGCTCCAGACGTGAGTAGGCCCTACATTGCACTGAAAGATGAATTACAAGTTGTATTGTCTCAAAGGATAACCCTACTCCTTAAAAAGTATATCACAATATCACTTATATCACAATATCACTTACTTACTTACTTACTTACATCAGGGTACCGACTGGATAATAAATAATTACCCAAAAGTGACAAGGCAGTATTGCTTACGATTGGGCATAATGGAGTCTTTGTTGTATAACTGTGGGTAATGAATTTAAGGGGTCAAGCCGACCCCCGGGGTCGACCAAAGGCTGGAAGCAGAGGCGTCAAAAAGAAGCTGGGGGTCCAACCCCTCTGACCCTCTTCCCCGGCAAATCGGACACTACAACGGAAAGAGTGCTTATGAAGTTATAGTCGTTATACCTTCATGTATCATATGCCACTGTGAGAAAGAATAAATCTGTCGAAGGAGAACCATATTCTTGTCAGTTCTTTTCAGTTTCGACCTGACTGCTGCGATGGCTTCTGCAATAGATTGAAAACACAAGAATTTGAAATGTTTCGTAGAAAAGACTGAAGACTTACTTATGCATTGCTAAATCCACTCACAACGTTCATTAAATCCCAGTGAGACGGTTACCTGATTCTAACGACAGAGGGCGATTTTACGGATTAGATTAAATAGTTCATCGTTCCAAAACATTTACATAGCGCCTCTTTAAAATAGGCCCTATCTACTCAGAGGTGTTCCTAGTCCCGTTCTATAGGAACAGAGCACAGTTTCCAAAGTTATCGTTGGCGAAAAACACTTGGAGGAAGAGGGAGAGGAGGAAGAGGAGACGGAGGAAGAGGGGAAGGAAGAAGAGGTAGGCCTAGTGTAACTGTGCATTCGAAAGACTCACAGCTTGGGGGTGCCTGATTCTGAAAGACGACGAGGTCCGTATATATAGAGAGCCTAATACAGTGTTAAAGGCCCATTTCAGCAGAGGACTAAATTTTAAGTTTTCACCACTGACCAGAAGGATATGCAGATTGAAAAGGCGAGAGGATATTCTAGGCATGGATGGTGATTTCTTAGGATGAAGAATTTGAACATCCGTCAGGATTCGTTTGAATATATTTTAATTAGCGAAAAGTTTCTCAAATAGGGCCTAATTATGATGCGCCTAAACTTTCTCTGAAGAAGTCAGTGCAGGCTACATAAGTCAAACTAAAGGGATGTAGGCCTATAAGAAAGATAGGGCCTACAGGAGTGGGTAAGGCTCCGATAATTATGCATCCTTAATTGAAGAGTAGCGATCGACTAAGAGGATAAGACATTCGACTATATAAAGTGAACTTGTCCGTGAAGATATTTACAACCAATTAATGACAGTTTCTTGTTTAACACTTTGATGAACTTTAAACAAGTGAAAATGTTTACAGAGAGGCATGACTATAATTATATCAGTCACGAAGTGACAGCACGATACAGGTAATTATAGTTTAAAGACAGCGAGTTTGATTTAAGACGCTGCTTGATCAAGTTCTGAATTTAATAAATAACTGGCTTTGATCTAATCAAAATAAGTTGGCTTAAAAGACGCGTCGAGAATTATGTTCAGGGTTTGGCAAAACATTTTGATGAAACGCTTACGTCAGGAGAAGCAACAGAGAAAATATCCTATAGGCCTAGTTATAGGTTTAATTCTGAAAGTAAGAGTATTATATATATTTATTAGTTAGTTAGTTAACTGAATATTTTTCAGTCCATTCTGAGTATTTGTCGAAGGCGTTCCTCGCTAGCTCAAATAATGACAGAGTTAACTAAGGACAACTAGTTAATCCGTAATCATATATGATGTATATGCCTATATAACGAAATATTATCCACTGGCGGGCTCTCACACATGCAGAGTCACGTCTAGTGTTGGCAGTTGGCTATGCATGCGTAAAGTTCATGGTCCAAATATGTTGCATCAGGGACAAGCACAACGAATAATAATGGCTGAATGACGTCAGTAGCACACAATCACGCTCACTCAGCTGCTGGTACTCCCTTGCAGATGGAAGAATTATAAGTCTATATATGCAGGATCCTGTTGCCTCCCAGTTAGTCTAATGGCTCCTCCGTGATTGCATGGATGGGCGACCGACCTCCAAAACATTCAGGGTCACTATTGTATCAATCAATCCGAAATTTGTAAGCTGCACGCAGAGTATGTAGACTAAGTCTGAGGTTCGACGGCTCGACGCTGTCCAAACAAGCATAAGTAGGCCTATGTATACCTGGCTTAGATCGCCAAATTCAAAATGGAAGTCAGTGTGGAATTGTCGGGGGATTGGGGGGTTCAACCCCCGTTGTCTTTCTTGGGATTACCAGTTAAGTCTTTCATTGCACACCTCAAAACAATTTCCAACCCACTCAGCTGTGCTAGTGTGATTTTGCATTATTTGACTCTGAGCCTCTAACAAAGAGAAGAGATTTCAATAGTGTATGATGTAGGGCCTATGCATTTTTTTATTTTTGCAACAAAGGAATTGATTTTGATTCGACTTGCAAAACTTCTAGCGTTGAAATCAGCTGCCTTCAAATTTCTTTGACATCAGTTTGTAAAATACGGATAAAATGTTCACCCCCTCAGTCTTTTTTCTACAATTCCAGAATTCCTAAACTGTTTGGCCGCCTGGCATTTAACGTGAATAAGCTGGTTCCCGCGACTTCGCTTTTATGGGCGCTGTAGAAATCTCGAGATTACGATTACGATTAACGAGTCCAAAGATACATTCCATGATCTATAATATCAAGCAACAGGTCAATTTTCTGTAACAGTTAAAATGACCTTGACAATCAAGGTCAGTCGATTATTATTATTATTATTATCATCATCATCATCATCATCATCATCATCATCATCATCATCATCATCATCATCATCATCATCATCATCATCATCATCATCATCATCATCATCATCATCATCATCATCATCATCATTATTATTATTATTAAGGAACATTTATATAGCGCCCCTTCAAGGCTGTCTACTCAGGAACGCTCCAAGTCCAGCCACGGCTAAAGAGAGTAGTCTTTAAATTAGTATAGAAAGCAGTAGAGTGATCTAAAGGGACCACACGGAGCGCTTTTGGGAACCCGCTCCAGGTCGTAGGGCCAGCAACAGAGAAGGAGCGGTGCTGCATGATTGCGGTACGCGAGCGAGGTACCACGAGTACAGCTTGGTCAGCTGATCGAAGAGTAGATCGCCGCTGGACCAGTGTGATTCTCGTTAACGTTAACGATAACGAAAATGTTCGTTAACGAACCAAAAATGATTTCGTTAACGATAACTATAACTGTAACTAAAAAATATCATTAACTATAACTATAACTATAACGAAAATAACACTAACGAAAATTCATCGCTATTTTCGTTAATGAAATTAAAAGAAGTGGAATATCGATAAACATGGCGAATTTAATAAAACGCGATATTTTATTCGTTTTAAATTATCCTGTTTATTGTTCTGAGATAAAAAAAATAATTAATGAGAAAATGTGCTGCATATTTTCTTTCCGAATATCCATGGTTTCTTTTCGAAAATCTAATATTTCGAGTTTCTTTTTGATGGAAAGATTATTTTTTCTTTCAGTTGTTAATAGGCCTATTAGAGTGAGAAACTTGTTTTGAGTTTAATTTTCTATATTAAATGGAATATTATATAATGCTCAAATTAGACGTGTTCATAATAAAAATCAAATTGAATACACATTTCAAAGAAAACGAGATTGTATTTTTTAATGAGAAAAATCCATTAAATATCTGTGACAGACAGTGATTACACATGTACTGTACGTAGCCACTAAGTATCAAATTAGAATCTGAATAACAATTTTTTGTTTTTTGGCAATTTCGCTTTTTTTTGCATTTGTCAGAGCCATAGGCCTAAACATTTTCTGAGGGTGAGGTAATTTTCTTTGCTATAATTTTGTTAGGGGATCCTTGAATGTTTGACAGCTGCTGACAAGGGGAGGAGAACAAAACTGCAAAAAATTTTCTGACATAATTAATTGATGACCCCCATATATGGACCAGGATGAGCGCCATTGAGGCCACTTGTAACCATGTACTAACTAAAATTAACTAAAATAAAAGTCCTGTAACTATAACTATAACTATAACTAAAAAATAATACTAACTATAACTGTAACTATAACTAAAATGAAAAACCATTAACTATAACTGTAACTATAACTAAAATAAAATCTGTAAGGAGAATCACACTGCGCTGGACAATAGATGTAGGGCGACAGAAATCCTGTAAGTATAGGGGTTCGTGTCCCTCCAAGCAGCGCCTAACAAGCGCAGAAACCCTATATGTGATCCGTAGTGGGAATGGAGGCCAGTGCCCGACATCCCGCAAAACTCAGAAACCCGGCCAAATTTAGGAATACGGCCAATAAGGCGCGCAGCTACGCGAAGAACCCGATCTATAGGCACCCAACCCGGACAGCTGGGAGGCCAGCGTAAAGGGCACTACAATAGTCAAGACGGGAGACTACAAAAGCATGTACAAGGGTAGAGGCAGCCCCCTGGGACAAAGAGCGCGAGACCACCCTAAGCTGGCGCAGTTGATAGTAGCAATCGCGACAGAGGAGGTTAATGTGGCGGTTGAACGTGAGGATAACGCCAAGGTCGCAGAGGAGGCAAAAGAGACCAGAGGGAACTCAAGAGCTTAAGACTCAAGGTTAATTTTTCCAAGTTGCTGACGCGTACCCAGCCAGTTGAACTGCGTCTTGCTCGAGTTAAGCCTCAGGCGGTTGTCGTATGTAGCTTACGTAGAAAGTTTGCTATAGGCCTACCTGTTTCTCTGTGAATCACAATGTAGGCCTACAATAGCAAATTACATTTTTATGAAAGCGCCTACACAAAAACAAAAACCAGAATCACAAGTCCACAAGATGTTTAATCTAGACGTCTTTGGGGGGAAAATGTCCCCCCCAGGATTTGTGTTTCCCCCAGAGGCCAGCAATACTGCAATGTAGAGACCTTCAGGGGAGGAAAACTCCCCCACGATACATGGGGATACATGGTTCCCCCCCAGAGAGATGAGTTCCTTAAAAAATGTCATCAACCTTTTCCAGAGAGTAATTGCTGTAGAAAAAGGTCATCAACTTTTTTGAAGATGAAAAGTCTGAAACTTTTTCAAGATGGATTTTAAAAATCTTGTGTAAATTCTTTGCTCCTCAGAAACCTTGTTTCCCCTCCCAGAAGAGGGGGACTAGATTAAACACTGGCTGGCAGTTCCCGAGAATCCAAGGTTAGCCATAGGGGTTAAGTGATTTCAGCTACAAGGTCATGTGATGGTCATATACAATGTTGAGTAGCCTAAAGGCCCATCGTTTTGGAATTGCGCGACTCCGAAAACCACAGAATGGACACCAAGAACAGCATTCTATCATTCTTAGTTTCTGCAAAGCATAACAGGTCAAGTGGCCCTGAACGACAAAGTCATGCAACGGTCATACGATAGTCACACGATGTTGATTTTAATAACTATAACTCTGTTGGATTTCGACGACCCCAACGAATCGATCACGGACTGAGACCTCTTTATTCCTCACAGATAACGAGATATTAGGCCTAATATTTGACAATAGAGGTCAACGACCTTTTAAAATGAAGGTCGTCCGTTTGTCCTACGATATAGTAGGACATATACTCTATCTTCTTAGGCTTTGTCGACCAGGAAAACCCTATCATATAGACACAAAATCACTTCTCTCACTTTTTATTCCAGAGGTAGGCCTACTCTGGGATAAAATCTCCCTCCAAGTTGTGGAAAACGTCGTCTGAATAGGACTATATATGTTGCGGCACGAAAGCAGAGATTAGATTATAATTTACCTGCTGACTCTTAAGCCACTGAATACGACGGCACAACACGTGTTTCTTCCCAAAGTCAGAATTACAACTTACAAGGCTTAAGTATTGACACTAACCTATATGTGTGTATGCAGGCCTATACAAGTCTGCACCTACATATGTCTACAGTCTACAGATGCAATAAGCCCTGATAAATTAGGGAACACCATCGTCCTGTAGAATGCATATATATATATATATATATATATATATATATGTCCATGTCGCCTATCAGAATAGCCAGTAGGTTTATGTTAATTATGCAACATAATAATGTATGCATGCGTGCCTGTGTTTGTACGCAGCGCTAAAGGTCAGATGGCACGGGTTCGATCATAGCACATTATGTATGCCATAACATCGTTATGTTTCTAAAGCAGGCCTAGGCCTAATCCTCAAGCGCAACAGTCGGCCGAAGAGTTACAGACCAACTCGAAAAAACACTGTCACAAACAAGCACTCTAACGCTGATAATGGCCTGGGTCTAAGTCATTAATAACTGTTCGAGTGGCTTTCTTCTTTCTAGATAAACGGAATTGAAGTGTAGGCCTAAGCATTGGCATATCAAGAGATTGATCGGAAAGTATAGCATACTGTAATCAAGCTGCTTACGTTCTTGGTCCTTCATTCTTTCTTCAAATGGTAATGGCATAACGTATAGCTTCTGCAGCCATCTCGCTAGGTATTACTACAGGACTGTGCTCCACAACTCGATCTATTCGACGTTTTATGGGCCTGCAGTTATGCTATACCTGCTGGTTCTAACGGGACTTAGGCCGACGTATCTATAAGCCATAATGTTTGGCCCTTGGCCTACCTATCTATTTAGGCATATCGGCATTATGTTGACCTACTTGTAACTTGTTGGTTTCTGTCTATACACAGATTCACAGGCTTGGGCCTATATATATTTGTATATGTATAGGCCCTATGTATATATATATATATATATCCGAAAAGTTTTGGCAGGGGCCGAACAGATCTGGCGAGGACCGGTTGAGAAATTGTTGTGTGCGGTTGATCGCCGGTTTCCGTTGACCGACCAATGAGTGATTGAGTGATTGAGATGCCTTGCACTATGCATAACGGCTGCAAGGGCAGATGACGAGCTCCTCGTCCTCCTCGTCCTCCTCCCCCTCGTCCTCCTCCTCCCCCTCCTCCGATTCTAGTTCGCAGCGAATGTACAAAGGACAACCCTAGCTGTTCATTCAGTCCATTCAGATTATCATTGTAGCGGAATTAGTTCTAACGATTGACAATTCACGACGGAACTTTGACATGGTTTACGTGCACAAGAGTCCGTACGCACCGTATGGAAATGGGAAATCTTACTTATTACTTAATTGTAACGCCCCTAATTATATTCCCACACACTCGGACAAGAGTGGATCGAGCGCGAGGCAATCCGGTAAATGTCTCTAATCCAGTGGTTCCCAAACTTCTCTGGGTCGCGACTCGCGACACACTTGTGAATATCTTGGCAGCCTCGGTACCCACTGTGTAAAATTAAGCATTGTGTATTAAAATTTGTATCGTAAAAAGACGTAAACTGGTATCGAAATATGCGGATTTACGTACAGCACTTAGAAATTTCAAGCATTCAAAGGAAACTTTGGAAAAAGGAAAAACAGTTTACAGTTTATTGCAATCCAGCTAGTTCTAGCCCAGTCATAGCCAAATGTTGTTGCAAAAAAAATGTTTCTCGAAAAAATTTGGCGACCCACTTGCCAGAGTTTCGCGACCCACTTTGGGTCGCGACCCATAGTTTGGGAAACTCTGCTCTAATCGATCTAGGGCATGCATAGTCCTATTCAATTGTCTCAAACTATAGTTACAGTTAGGGTTGTCTACCAAAGCTGTAAAGTAATTAACAAGGGCATGGTGAAACTGGAGAACTAAATTCTGATCAGCAAAGAAACACCATCTAAGTAACGTCATCAAAAGTCCTAATCATCAATCACAGAAAAGGCCTATTTATTAATTTAAAGCAAGTCATTAAAGGTCATTAGCCTATAATGTTGTGAAACTTTAGTTACGGCCTTGTAATTACTTGTCTCTCCCCTTATAAGTTTCCAGATCGCCACTACTTCCCCTTCCTATCACTCCTGCTCGCAACTCTTTCCGTTCACACCGCCTCCAAACGCGTAGGCCTACGCATCGAACCGCGCATCAGCTTATTCAGCATAATTATGACAGAGTAACGTCATCAAAAGATGCATTCACAGAATATTATAACTAGTTTATCCATACAGGGAACACATTTCTATGAGCAGTATATGGCAGGGGTTCTCAAACTTTACTTTTATTTTACCCCCAGGTTAAATAATCAAGTGTCGGCGTACCCCCAGCAAAAAAATTCTTTTTCGATGGCCTGTTCATATCCAACATATGTACAATCAATTGAGCAACGTTTGTAACATCTGTACTCTCATCTAACTGAATCGCAAAAATTTACTTTGCTTGATATCTTCTTAACTTCAGAAGCTAAATCTTGTGTGCGTTGGGAAACAGTGTCAATCGATGAAGGAACAATTTCCAGTTTTTTGGCAGCATTTTCCCCAGCAGACATACCACATAAATCCAAAGGATACAATAATAGCTCTTGTCATACCGTCTAATCTAACGCTGCGTAGTAGTGATCATGTCGTCCTCGTTAGGGTTTAGGCCTACTCTGGCTTCTGGAGTGTCAGTCTCGGTATATTCAGTGCTAAAGGTTGCGTTGAGAGGTTCTGGCTATCTTTTAAGCGGTTGTTTTTTCCAACCATTTATACATTGTTGGTTTTAAAATAATGGTGCTACTATGCAGTATTGTAGTTACTTGTATACAAATTATTTGTTGTGAAAAAATAAATGACGCGGCTGTGACATTTCAACATTAAACATATAACATAGACACAGAATAGATATAATCAAAGAAAGATGAACATTAATTAACTCATAGAAAATTTAGACGTTTAAGAAAAGGAAGCGCATGGTGGACGTCGAATACTGACTTTAACAGTCAATAGCTAATAAAAGAAACATGGGAATAAACTCATAGAAAATTTATTTTCTTTCCATTTTTTTCGCGTACCCCTTAGCGACACCTGGCGTACCCCTAGGGGTACGCGTACCACCGTTTGAGAACCCCTGGTATATGGGACCCATATGCACTGGCGTAAACTTGTCCAAAATATTGGTGGGGCAAAATATTGGTGGGGCAAAATATTGGTGGGGCATGGGTCTGGACCAGAGGTGCAAAAAAAGTTTTTCAAGATGTTATTGTATTTTCGGTTTTATGGTTTTTGTTGTTTTGGTTGTTTTTAAGTTTTTCTGATTTCGGATCATAAAAATCATGAAAAATGGCATGAACAAGAGCTCCAACTCAGTAGGCTAAATTCAGTTGCGATTTCCGAAAATTTAAAATCATTTAATCAATGCTATTAAAATAACTTCTACAAAATTAAGAAATTTATTTTTTTAAACAAAAACAAATTTTGTGGTTTTCTTATTGTTGTTGTTTAAAGCAAAATTCGAAAAAGCTTTTTTCACCTCTGGTCTCTGAACAGTCAGCAAAGGCTTCCGGTGTTACGTTAATGCGTATGAAATGGGTGTTTTGTTTACATGTAAATTCGTTTCACATTGAAGATATTGAAGATAAAAATTAATCTTTGTTTCCATTATGGATTTCTCATAGTATTTTTCTGTTTCTGAAGAAATTTGTCTGTATTGAAACGTAATAGTTTAATATTTGAAGAAATTCTCCTCTCGATTTTTCGGGGGGCATTGCCCCGGCTCCTCAATTATTGGGGGGGGGGGGCACGTGCCCCGGCTGACCCCCCAGAGTCTACGCCTATGCCCATATGGATTCTATAAGGGTCCCACATGGGAATATGGATCATATATTGGCTCCATGTATAGGCCTAGACTTGTTGGCGGGGGAGAATTCACACCGCTTTCTAGACGTTCTAAACAAATATCCAGGTATGTGGATCGTGACTAAATGTATGGAAATCACGGTGACTTCCATACATCTAGGCAACTGTCGGCTTCCATCTTTAAAGCCCAGTTGATCTGCACACAGTGCACAGCCCATGTTGAAGTAGCAGTTAGGCCTATAGGCCTATGTTTTTTTTAATTCAACGGTGTCGATCCGATCTTTGTTTTTCTTTTTTTTCACTGGATGTAGAAATCCATGGCTTCAAATAATTATCAAACTTCTGAAACCCATTTCCAATATTCTTTGTTTAATATCTTCTGTGACACTCTGTGTCATACAAGTATTTCACTTCTATTTCCATTTTACAGTCAGTAATAGGGCCTATGTCCTGCGATTGTGGACGATTGCAGAGACATGTAGATGATGTAGGCCCCTACGGATATTCTGCTGCGTTCGTGGCACATCATGCCAACTGCATTGTTATATTATATAGCATACTGTATTATAGAAAACCCGCACACACATGTATAATTGTGTTGTATAAAGGCCTATAGCTTATATATATAAATCAAGATGAAGGTGAAGTCCGATCACCCAGGTCTATTATAGTAGGCCTACGGATGATTGGAATTTGTGATCATATAATATTTTTCTGGTTCATTCATATCAAATAAGTTTACATAGACAGCACTTGAACAGTTATAATAATAATGAGGATTTGTATAGCGCCGAAAACAAATATATATATATATATATATATATATATATATATATATATATATATATATATATATATATATATATATATATATATATATATATATATATATATATATTAGGGTGGTCCACGACTGCATGGGAAAAAATAAAGTTTCAGTTTCTTAATATTAGAAGGTGCCAATTTAGTCCATTATATAAAAAAATAATTCAGGTGAAATTTCATCTAAATTTGAGAATATTTAGGGGTTGCACAAGTGACTGAAAGTTTCACGCACCCTGCTATCCGATGGGCACGCATCTGCAAAATTCTGTATGCTTATTTCTTCTTGCACGCGTTTACTGTTTATCTACTTATATGTGATTAGTACTTACTTTTATTAACTGGGCTTTCCTAGTTGCTCAGAGAGAAGGTTGAAGGGGTTATTTGGCAGGAGAGGAAGAATCTTGATTCTTAAAATGGATAAGAAACTTATTAAAGCAAAGCTGCAGAAGAGCGGCATGAGAGATTAAAGGATGATGTGGAGGCTCTAACAAGCAAGGAGATCTGGTGTCGAGCAGCAGTGATAAAGACACATCTGAAGAAAACAGTGACTCAGGTTGTGGTAGTCTATCAAAGAGGATGAATAAAGAACAACTATGTTATAAACAGCTAAGCAAGAGACCCTTTGTGATTAATCGGGTAGCTGTAGCATTGGATCGAACTAAAGTCACTGACAGGAAAGCACCACATCTATATTGGCTACTACTGCTCAACCTCTAGGCCATGATGTTCGAGGCTTGCCTTTGAGTCGCAGTTCTATTCGCCAAGCCAGAAGATTATATCGAGAAGAGCTCGCCAGTACGATGAAAAATGAATTCTCCCGATTGTGCATTGGGACGGTAAGCTGTTGCCTGACATCACTGGCTGCGAGAAGGTAGATTGGCTGCCTGTTATTGTGTCTAGTATTGGAATAGAACTTTTTGGTGTCCCAAAGATTAACTCAGGCACTGGAGAAGCTCAGGATTGTGCCGTGATCCGATGTCTTGATGACTGGAACTTGAGAACGAAGATTAAGGGGATGTGCTTTGACACCACAGCGAGCAATACTGATCATGCATGCATCTGATAGAAAATGGACCTAGTTGGAACTTAATCTAGCAGGTAGTCGCCATGACATTGTGATGGAAATCATTGCTGAATTCAGTGTCATGAAAATTGCTCCCTCCACTTGTCCAGATATTCTAATATATCGCCGTTTACGTGACCATTGGCGTCGAACTCAAGTAGATTTGAGACAGCAGTGGATCTACTAGATCCACTGCTGTCTGAATTCAGAAGGCAAGTCATTTAACTGAGTTATGAAACAAAGCTGGAGGCCAATCATCAAAGAGATGACTATAAGGAGCTTCTTGAATTTGTCCAATCATTTTTCTTGGTGGAACACCAATTCGAGGAATTCACTTTACAGCACCTGGAACTTTTCATCGGGCTCGTTGGATGGCGAGAATAATATATTCATTCAAGATGTGGATGTTTTGATCTCAATTCAAACTGAAGCCAGTCGATGAAACGGGTAAGCTTATCTTCAATTTCCTTCTATTTATCTGTAATGTGTACGTCCAGGCATGGTTTCAAGCTCCCTGTCCTCTCTCGGCTTCTGCAAACGATCTTCGCTTTCTTCAACAATTGGCTGAATACAGAAACCAAGAAATTCGTCAGGCCTCCACTACAGCATTTCATAGACATCTGTGGTACCTGAGTGAGGTCACAGTTGAATTGGCTTTCTCCGATCCAATCATTGAATTAACTCAGAAAGAAAGAATGGTAGACAATCTGTGTCAGCAGCATGGATCGAAGCACCCACTTCCCAAGCTGACATCTGTTGATGTTAACAAACGGTCACTCAGTTCTTTTATCACCACCAATACAGTACAATTTTTCATATCCTGGCATCAAAGGATTCATTTCTGCAGTTTACAATGAAAAGCTGGAATGATTTTGAAGATTATCTTAAATCACACGAAGTCGTGATGACACTCGAAGTAGTCAACGAAGTAGTCAGAGAGAGGTGCATAGAGCTAATCCAGGATTAAAACTCAATCCTGACAAATGAAACAGTATTTGCCTTTAGTTTTTAATGCGCATCGCCATCAATTTCCTGACCCGAACAGGAAGACATTGCTGGCAGTATGGAAACGACTGCTACTCAATGATGACATATAGAAACATTTCTGACGTTATTTTCGGTTTAAGACTTGCAGTTTGCGAACACAAAATGCTATTTAATCACAGAGTTTAATTGCTGAAACCATGAATACATTGTAACGCTTTTGTAACCGATGTTTATTTACCATCAATACATCGTGTGGATTTGAAGTATGCATGACATACTTTGGTTGACTTGTGCAACCCCTAAATATGGTTCAAATTGGTTGAAATTTTCAGCATATTAGTTTTTCAATAGATGGACTCCAATGGTGGGTTCTAACTTTGACCTTTAAACAAAAATGTTTTTTGGACCACACTAATATATATATATATATATATATATATATATATATATATATATATATATATATATATATATATATATATAGAGAGAGAGAGAGAGAGAGAGAGAGAGAGAGAGAGAGAGAGAGAGAGAGAGAGAGAGAGAGAGAGAGAGAGAGAGAGAGAGAGAGAGAGAGAGAGAGAGCAGTGGCGGCGATCTTGTCTGAGAGGTGGGGGGGACAAAGTCGGCCATGGTCTGGTCGATCATCGATGACCTTTTTCTAGGAATTCCAAAAAAATTCAAAACTTTTTAGGAATTCATGTCGACAAAACTACGATTTCATCTCCCAAAAAGTTGATGACCTTTTTTTTTAGTCATTCACCCTCTTCTACGACTTTTTTCAACAATGTCATTGTTTTTTTTTCCAAAGACTTTTCTAGGGAATTTCTTCTTACTTTTCTCATAATTTTCGGGGGACACTTCTGCTGAAAAATTTAATTTTTTGCCTCGTCTGGTCAAAAAAGGCTGTCAAAACCCGCACATCTGATAGATCCGTACTTGCTGATTCTAAACTTTTCACGACCGTCCTTACATGTCCTACACATGTGCTTCATGTGCTATTACCTCCTGTTAAGCATACGGGTTATACTTTGCGACCCCGTGTTCATAATCGGGTTCTCCCGACTGCTGACAGTCTAGCTCGTAAATCTTTCATAATTAGGATGATTTTCACCGGAATATAGGCCTTAGTACTTTAATCTGGACGTGATATACATGTGTAAACCAAAATGCGGTTAGCAGTTGGATTAATAAAGGATATACTTACTTACTTACATGCAATTACATTTGCTAGCCTTTTTTTAGTCTTTCTTCACAATTTGGGGGGGACAGATGTATGGCGTGCTCCCCCACTCCTAAAGGTGGGGGTCTTGTCCCCCGCAACCCCCCTAGATCGCCGCCCATGAGAGAGAGAGAGAGAGAGAGAGAGAGAGAGAGAGAGAGAGAGAGAGAGAGAGAGAGAGAGAGAGAGAGAGAGAGAGAGAGAGAGAGAGAGAGAGAGAGAGAGAGAGAGAGAGAGAGAGAGAGAGAGAGAGAGAGAGAGAGAGCTGCATACAGCTAAAGGGATATTATAACCGCGTAGGTCCCTATATTGAGTTATGGTAAATTGTACGTGGTCTGTACATTTGGTGATAAACATGTAAGTCGACCTTACGAAGCGCTGTCTTTAAATTGAATTTAGTTTGGATTTTGGTTGTTGGTCCTGCGTAATAGTAATGTTGTCAATTTCATAGCAATGATTCGTGACCATGCAGCAGGGGCTTCTATCCCTATTCAGGGTGGGCGCAAGTTGAGCCCAGTGAAAAACAGGGGGGGAAGTATTTCTTTTCAATTTTTATCACACTCCCTACAAGTTACAGTCTTACAGTCTTACAGAGTCTTTGCTCACAGTTCTGTGCAGGGCCTACTACGTAGGGGGGGGGGAGGAAGCAGACTGCTTCCAATTTGTGCCAGAGGGAAAGTTCCCCTCCAGTGAAATTAATGTTTCTGTTCCACTGACAGTACTGACTCAGGCCAGCAAAATGCTTTGTCCTGCAACATCCAAGGACTGAACATTTTAGATTACCTCCCACAAATTACGCCTATGCTTAGTTTACAGTGTCTAAGCAGTGTTATAGTGCATCATTATTACTTGTTTTTCTTTAGCTATTGACCATTATGTTCCGCTATTTTTCTGTTGATGTAGGATGCCAAGAAAGCTTAAAAATTGAAAAAAGCGTTCATAATCCTGTTGATTAAGAAAAACTAGTTGGTCAATGCTACAATTATTGTCGTGTAGTGCAGTGAAAATGGGGTTATCAGTCTTGATAATATATACCCAGTCGGCTGGGTAACACTGCAATAGGCAGCGATGGAGCCTGCCACTGCATTACACCATTCATAATGCAGTCTTTAAATCCCCATATATTTGCTAAGCAGTGTCCCATATTGCCAGGTATTTTAACATGCGTCCCATATTTTGGAAATTTTTTCCCATATATATTGCAGTCAGTAGTTGACCAGTAGCGGTTTCACATCACAGCGGCGGGAAGCCAGTGCATCCAAGCCTTCTCGTGACCAACTAGCCCTTATAAACAGATTGGCTTTAAAGCTGTGCCTATGCTTATAACTCTCCCAGCCCTAAGTCTGCCACCTTCTCATCGTTCTCCTCCAGCACCAGGCAATTAAAATAACTCAATAGCACACACAACAACACACAGACACACACACAGACACACACACACACAGACACACACACACACACACACACACACACACACACACACACACACACACACACACACACACACACACACACACACACACACCTACACACACACATACATACACACATAGCTATAAGCAAACACACATACACACATATACTGTCTGTGTCTGTCTGTCTGTCTGTCTGTCTGCAACGCACCGGCAGACAAACAAACAGAAGAGACGCCCATATAGACAGGAACACACACACATACAGAGGCATAGACAGACCTACGCACAGACAGGCCCATACATAAAATTTTAAGTTACAGAATCGGATAGAGGGTGAAAAATCCGGAATTTTGCGTACCTACACGGCATACTTCCCTTCATAAATAAACGCAGCGCTGGCCCATTTAAATCTTCAGCCATGAAGAACATACTGGGCCAAGCTGCCCATCTTAACGACTGCAGAACAAGCCACCTATCGAGTGTGGCGGAATCATTTGATAATGCGATAGATATAACAAACTGAAATATGGTTCTTCTCGTAGATGGCACAGTAGCTACATTGGTAACAGCGTTAGGCATGATTGTTACGATCTCAGTTCGCCTCCCGAAGACGGCATGACTTTTGTAAATACTTTAGTGATTTAAAATCTTGGTCTATCACGGTTGGTATTATACACTGGGACCTTAAATTGCGTGGTTCCGATCCATACGGGCAGCGGTGATGAAGATTCTCATCCGATCAATGATCAAGGTCGAGGCAATACAGTCGCTATATAAAATTTGCATGTTCCCATTTCAGGTTACACGATGACTTAAGTGATGCAACCATCATTTGTGGGGCGTGGTGGCTCAGTGGTAAGTTTGACACCTTGTGACCGGAGGGTTGCAGATTCGAATCCCACTCTAGCCGTTGCGTACGGACCTTGGGAAAGTCCATCACTCGCAATTGCTGGTGGCGCTTCGGCGTGAAAATTCCGACACAGTATCAAATGCTGTAGTCGGGAGTGCCTCTGAGTAGTAGTTGACTTCGAGAGGCGCTATAGAAATATCCGGAATAAATAATAAATCAATGCAACCAATGCATAGCTAAAGTACACACACAATGGTTTCAGACAATAAGCTACACAATGGACCAATGCAACTAGGAAATAAATTATAAAAAATAGAACAGGTTGTGCAAAGCAATCATGGAACAAACCCAACGGTGTGGTAACGCATTGGGACTTCTGCAAAATTTTGACCCCCCTTAATAATTTTGCTATAAATCAAAAAATTAAGCCTTCCGCACTATTAGAAGTATGATATGGGTGTGGTAACGCATTGGGACTTCTGCAAAATTTTGGCCCCCTTAATAATTTTGCTATAAATCAAAAAAATTAAGCCTTCCGCGTTATTAGAAGTATGATACGGGTGTGGTAACGCATTGGGACTTCTGCAAAATTTTGACCCCCCATAAATTTCGTCATAAATTAGAAAAATTAAGCATTCTGCGGTATAATGCGGGTGTGGTAACGCATTGGGACTTCTGCAAAATTTTGACCCCCATAAATTTCGTCATAAATTAGAAAAATTAAGCATTCTGCGGTATAATGCGGGTGTGGTATCATTTTGGGACCGTCTGCGACATTTGGACCCCCCCATAAATTTCGTTATAAATTAGAAAAATTAAGCATTCTGCGGTATTAGAAGTATAATACGGGTGTGGCACTACTACGAAACGTCGGCAAAATGTTGACCCCCTCCTAATAATATGCTGGTGGTGCACTAGGAATAACAGACTCACTACTCCAACCACATACGATGAAAACTTTTATTTTGAGGTTCGCGGACAAGTCCCAGCGCTGGTTAGTTTCTTGATTAGTTCCGCCACCACCTCGTCTTTGCTTTGACTCGGCAACTCTTTTTTTCCGCTCTTGCTTTGTATATCACGTTTCATCGTTCTATATTTTTCCTCCTCTCCCAGAATAAGTTTATATTCATCGTCGCTTATAGCTGTGTCTTCTAACGCCCGAGAAATATGGTCATGAACTGTGTTTAGCTTACTTTCCGCCAAAATACAAATTTCGTCGTGTTTTGAAGCTTTAGCAACAAAACTTCTACTAATAACATTTCCAATAATATCCAGAAAACTCGTCGCTATGGCCAAACTCTCCAGAACAATACCAGGAATAAAACCAATACCAGTGGCTAACATAGCTGCCCCACCCACCCCAGTTCCAAGACTAACTATAGCAAGGCCGGCCGACGCCCCATTAGCCGCATCTACAACCCTCTTATACTTTTTACACAGTTGTCCCCGACTTATCGCCTCAGACCTCAGGAATGCTTCTATTTCGCCGATCTTCTGCAAGCGAAATGTTTGCGACGTCGTGTCTGACGAAATTGTTGACTCCATCAGCGGTGGGTACAAAGACATACTTTTTTATAGTTGCTCTATCAGTAACGTTACGTTTAACTCAATAGTTGAAGTACTTAAAACGCCTATCTTTTTTCCTTCAATTCGAAAACTCGTTTGTCCTGGAATGAATATTGCCCTAGATGCATCAAACTGTCCACTTTGAATGTCAACTGTACGATCGATGCTACCCGCGGCTGTAATAATGCGAACTGACGCATCACCGGTACTAACACCAAACATTGTAAGCCTCCAGAATCCGCGGTCTAAAGAGACCGTCTCATTGTTAGTTTGCAACGTAATACAAGGATAGCGCGCCGCGGTCAGTGGAAGCGTTTGCCACGAACTTAGAGTCACAGTTTTGGTCGCTGTGTAAATATCGCGGCTGTGGTAATCATCCGACACGAAATCGATGTGAATTTGGGGAACCGCGTCTAACATATCTGCGGTGGGCTTAGGGATAGTATATCCCCAGTTTGTTAGTCCAACCAAGTCATCGAGGTTGTACTTATGCATATTTGTTTCTCCCTTTTGCCGGAGATAACCCCGAATCTTGTAGTGTGAGTCGGCCATTATTAAGTCTTACGTGTCTCCAACTTTAAAATATGTGTAAATCTGGAAGTGGGATATTCCAAAAGTACCTTGTGTTGGGCTGGTGGCCATGACCATCAGACTGAATGCTTCGTATGCAGCTCCGGCGTTGGCGGCGCTTGTGTTGATGGTGAACTCTTGTGCAGAATTAGTCAAAGTGACAGCGGATGAGATGAGAGGTGCACGATCAATTCCATCAGTGGATGAAAGCCCATAGAATACCCAGGACGTGATACGTGGTGCAGTAGGACTAGATCCCCCAGCCAGACTAACCTTCCATATTCGCACAGGCGTCGGGCAATCAATCTGTAAAAAAGCCCCTGAAGTACTACCATCAGGTTCAGGTGCGGCAGCCGTGGTCCTCCACTCACCTATGACTCCTGAGTTGAATGCCATATAAGGCGGGTAATCGGGAAGAGATGCGCTGGCTCTAGCCTCAAAACCAGTTTCGGAAATGTTTTTGGACAGCGGTGGAATGTGACCTGTATAGTTGAGAAATTTGAGGTTATTCACGTACTGTCTTACAGCGGTCTCTTTACTGTCTGTATACCTTTTAACCACAACAGCCTGATTATCAACGTATTGTTTATTCGCTACGTTCAAAGGCTCCGTCGGTATTTTATTTAATTTTGTCATTTTGCCGGTTACGATTCTCGTCACCTGCCCGATACTCGCCGCGTCGGTATTAGTTGTTGAGGCCCCCGTGTAAAGCCCAGTCACCCTCTTGCCGCCCATAGCTAAATTTCCAGTCATTGCGTCGCCAACTTTAAGCACGCAAGCGCTCCTGACCATAGCGTCTTGTTCTTCGGCGTAAGTTTTTGCAGCTTCGGCTTTCTGGTCCGCGTACCCCCTTGCGGCGGCGGTCTTTTGATCTGTATACAACCTCACGGCCGAATTAATCGCGGTGTCCTGATCGACCGCGTACTGTCTAGCAGCAATATGTTGAACATCAACATATTGTTTGTTAACCACGTGCAACGACTCCGTGGGAACTCTATCGAGGCTCAATAGAGCGCCGGCGACCGCTGTTGACACTTGTTTCCAACTCGCTGCGTCGCTATCAGATCCTGGAATCTCTGTTGGAAGTCCAGTTACTCGGTGGCCACCCATGACTAAACTTCCAGTCATTACACTTCCAGATTTTAGCACACACGCGTTCTTGACGATAACATCTTGCTCGTTGACGTAACTTTTTACAATAACATCCTTATCGTCCGCATACTGCCTAACGGAATCTCTCAGCACCTCGTTCTTCTCGTCCGTGTACTGTTTAGCATCGATAAGCTTCTGGTCTGCATGGCTCTCGGCCGCGGCCGCCTTCTGGTCCGCGTACAGCCTGACGGCAGTGTCCAGCAGAGCGTCCTTATCGTCTGCGTAACGTTTAACGAGACCAGTTACCTCGGAGCTTAAGCCGTCTGCATACAACTCAGCTTGGTGCGCCCGCTCTTTCGCGTACTCCGTTATTTGTTTCCAACTCCCAACGTCGGACTCCCCCACCAATTCATCCCAACCCTCGTCTTCACTATCAGATCCCGGAGTGTCCGTGGGCAAACCAGTCAATTTATGACCGCCCATTTTTAGAACGCCAGACATCGTTCCACCGGTGAGTTGCAGGTTGTCCTGATCTACGATGTCTGCATAAGCCTTTGTCGCGGCGTCCGTTTCCATCGTCGGCGTTCCCACATTTGTCAGCCGAAAACCTCCAGCCGAAAGAATTCCCAGCATGGTATCACCAGCCTTGTGGATGAGCCCAGCGGCGCTTATCTGCCCTCCTCCCACCCCACCTCCACCGTCTCTTCCAAATTTATCAACCGGCATTTTTATATACAAAAAGGTGATGGAAGTCTAACATAGGTCAAGCACGATATCTTCAAAATTCTTTCCGGCAGCGAGCTCTCTTAGCACGAGCAGACAGAGATGACCACATACCACATCATCGGGCCCCTGTAGCTGGAACGTTTGAGTTCTTATAGGATTTTTTAAATATCGAGAAATTTCGAGAGGTGGATCCAGCCCATAACTGTCAAAATAGACGGCTGTAGGTCCATCTATCCAATAAGCGACCCAGTGAGTACCGTCGCCGGAACCGGAATCTAAATTAACAACTCCACACTCCTTCTCACGAGCCACGGCGGGCAGACCATCTCGCATGAAAACACCGCGGAAATGCGGCAGCGCCCTGGCAACTTTCTCTATATCGAAGTTGCTAAGAGGTTTTAGTTTTTTTGTCCGATGTAGAGACCCGATCCTTTACACATTGGGCAACAGCCACCATGAGTCTCCCGCCCGAGATATAAACCAGTCCCGCGGACCTGGGCCTCGAGTGCGCGATTGTGACGCTCCGCCTCCGCCTGTGCGGCGTCGTTGGCCTGTTTGTTGTGCACGGCCTCAGTCACCCCAGCGGCAATACCACCCGCCGCGGACAAACCGCCGAAAATCGCCGGAAGGAGAGCCAGTAGCGGAAGAAAGCCGCCCATTTTTGTCATCTTTTTCAGTTGCGTTTTGGTGAATCTCAGCTCCATACCAACGCCTTCCGAAATCTTCTTCACTATTCGGGCGGCTTGAACTTTTGTGAGCGCGAGCTTATCGTTTCCGCGAAGCTGGCCATGAGTGAGCCGGATCGTGGCGCCAGTGCCGGCACGCGCAGCTTTAGCCAATGTTTGCTTTTGCCCTTCGGTCAGTGAAAGGCCGAACGCAACGTATTCAGTTTTCATTTTTGGAAAAAATATATCTAAAAGAGGGCCTTGTATCTAAATGTGAAAAAACCGATTTCTAGTAGACGACGTTGAATTTGCTGCCATCCGATTCAAAATTCAGGAGTCGGTCGCTGATCAGGACGGCATATGCCGTCGTATTATTTGGTACCCCTTCGTTAAAGTCCACCTTGATTTGTATGTCCTGTACAGAGGTTTTAAGTCGTTCGGATTGCCTGCGCACGTCCAGGACGAAGATCGGAAACAAATCTACAAATTCGATTGGTGTCAATTGGCATGACGATTCTCGCGCGTCTATACCGCAATATTCCTCCTTGAAGTCACGTAGGGCCTTGAAAGCGCGAGAAGTTGTCCTCTTCGTGAAGTCGAGATTCATGTCAACCACTGGGTAGCGATCGCTGTTGAGCATAGCGAAAATGTTGCGAACCTGCACATGGTCAAACAGTGCCGGATTCTGGCCTTGATGTGCATTCTTTCCAGTCTGAAAAGCAACAAGAATCCAGCGTGGCTTTTCCGTGCCCGATTTAACACTCAAACGCCAGGAAAAAGTCGTCGCTCGTGGCACCGCAATGTTGTCGCATTGCATGGCGCGGAATGCTACAGGTACCTTAACCTTGGCTTCAATCTGCTTCATAAGCATGCTTTTATACTCCAGAGCGGGTATTATATGCGGCATGAACCAGGAGAGTTTAGTCAGCGCGATCTGGCCATTGGCCGCTGCGGCTTCCTTGAAGATCGCGTCTGCGTCCCCCTGCCGGCTCAGCAGTAAAGAGTGTTTAATCCCGTATACGACCTTGTGATAATCATCGCAAAAACCGAATAGATGTCTTAAGGGAACGATGAATGAAAACGTTCCAATAGGGACGGGTTTTCCAATGATCATCAGTCGACGGGCCTCGAAGCCGATATTCGCAGCCGCCGCTGCCGCTGTCGTGTCCTTTTGCCAACACATGTTTAAACCTTCGCCTTTGGAAAAATCATCGCCGTAAACCAGCATGCCTTTCATCGTCGTGGCTTGCCCAGGAGACATGACATTCTCTATCTCGGTGTTGTTAGCCAAGTATCGAATCTGAGAAAACATGTACGGGATGGCGTTGTTGACGAATGACACCAGCGAGTCTGCGATGTAAGCCGCGCCAGTTGATGTAAGCCTGCCCTCCACAAGAAGGTAGCTCTTGGAAGGCTGTGTGAAAATGTCTTGGTTCTGGATGTCTATCTGTATGGCCTGGCCATTGTTGATAGCCGCGGGATTTTGTGACTCATACTCGCGGTATTCAAACGATTCAATGCTATTGTCATCGGGCACCGCCGAAGCGATGTCCAACATTTCACTCGGCACGTCAAATGCTGCCATTATTATAAGTAAAAAAGTTCAAGCTTCAATTATTAATCATGCTGTAAATGAATTTCATATGTGGTGGGTAAAGCATTTTTTGCGTTTTGTGAATTAGTCGGAATTTTTTTTCTTTCATTTTGCGAGAAACAGACCCTTGCCGCCGCGACTCGGCTTTATAGTTTTGAAACCGGATCCAGCAATACGGCTGTTTATGTCAGCCATTGCCGGAACAACTGATGGCGGACTCACAGCCAGTTGTTTTAAGTATTCGATGCTCTTGTCGCTGAGCGCCTTCTCCAAAGGTGCGGGAACAACGGGCGCGGCAGATGAATTTTCATTTCGTAAATGAGCTTCATTTACGGCCGCAGCGCGTCTCGCTTTCACGGCATCAACAATTTGCCTGACGGCAGATGCTGTTGTGGCGCCGGCTTTCGCGACATTACCAACCGCCTTGGCAACGTTTGTGATTGTGCCTCTATTCGCCGAAATGAAGGAGCCTGCACGGCCAAGGAAACCCGCGATTTTGGGTATCCAGTCGAAAAGTCCACCACCCACGACACGACGCCGCTTTTTAATTCCAAGAACAAACATGAGAATATTTAAGTGTGAAAATCTACGCACTGCGGATGTGAAACCTTATAGTTACTGTCTCACCGCGGAGGTTTAATTGTTCACCATTCTGGTCGGTCAGCCACACACGAATGCCCTGTACGTTGCCAGCCGGTGCTACTGGTAGGTACACTAGATTTTTTGGAGACTCGATTACCTTATAGCCGGGCGACACATCCGGGAAAAAACTGTAGATTACTGGCAGCTGGCTACCATTGCGATACGATCCAGAGATAATGTCACAATTTACCAGGATCGTGTCCACCCGGAGAATATCGACTGGATTTTCTCCCTCTTTATAACCAATACCAAGCCTCTGAGGGTTAAAACCGAGCGTTTGCCTGATAGTAGATTGCGCCATATTTACTATATATTGGGCATTCGTTATCTTTACGAAGGCGCCTAGGGTAGATGCGTTAGCTCCTATAGTAATAGGAGAATTAAAGCCGAGCTGAGGAACACCTGTCGGCGGCAGATTTTGCTTTTCTATCTGCCGGCTGATTTCATCATTAATCTGTGCGATCTCGTAGCTTCCGTCGGGCAAAATGATCGTCTTCCACGTCTGTCCATTGGTGGAGCTGTAGACGAACTTGTTATTTGTGCTGTCTATGTTCGGGATCGAGTTATAAGTTTCAAGATTGACCAAAGCAAGCTCAAAGCGTCTTTTTGGATCCAGGTACAGCGGTGGTGAGAAGGCCGTGGTCCACCCTGTAGTATCTGAGGAAACAACTATACTAAAATTTTCCTTAGGCTGCAAAAGTTACTCGAATTTCTTCGAGTAGTTTCTCTGAGTGTTCCATCTTGTGTACTTTATTTTATGAGCATGTTTCTATTCAATTCGAGTGCCAGCTCTTTGGAGATCGCACCGGAACGCAGTAACTCGTCAAGAATGGCGGAGATTTCGTTGCCGAGACCAGTATTTCCCACGGCCTTAGAGGCCACCAAAAGCTGCAACCTCTCTACCAGAGCGTTTGGGTCGTTGTAGAACTGCACCGCGCCGCCTCGAATCAGCTGGAACTTTTTGCTTTTCCGGCCATGAATGGGCAGACCAGACATCTGTACGAGCTTTTTAAAAGTTTCAATTGCCTGAGGCGAGTATTGCTTAGTCTTAACGAAGCGTTTCGTTAACAGGCTGAACAACGACTCATCGGCCGGAGATTCGAGAACGAGGTTGCCACCTTTAAACACTCTCAGTCTACCAGCAGACAGGGCGACGGGGTCAACGGAGAGCTCACCCAAGGCGTTACCTTGTAATTTAAGAGGAACGGCTGGGACACTGAAACCCTTTCCCTTTTTGATGAGGCTGTGGCCCGCTAGCAGTGTATGGATTCGCTTTTTATATTCCCTTAGGGCTTCGATATCTGCAGTCACCTCATCTACCTTTTCTTCGTCTCCTTGCTTATTGGCTTTCCTTTTCTCTTTGCCCAGGGTGTGGCGATTATAGTGATTTACCTCACCGATTATCTTTTCAGCACCTGCAATGTCGGCTAAATCGAGCTCGCTCGGAGGTCTGAAACCGTGCCTTATGATTGCCGCGACGTTGAGATATTTGTTTGGATCTACTAACAATGCGGGGGGAATTCGGGATGTTGGAAGCGCTGGAAGGGCTGGAGCAGCTGCTGTTCCTGCGGAATCACCGAACAAAGCCGCTATCGGGTTATAGTTAGCAGACTCTGAAATCTGCGCCGGCAAATCCTGTAAAGCGCTGGTGACTTTCTGCAGCTCCTTAGACGTAGCCGCCTGGGATTCAGCCGTGGCTGTGGCTATTGGTTTGAAAAGCTTTGCCGCATCGTACTGAAGGTTTGCCTCTCCGAGCTTCTCATCCACAAAACGCTGTCTCAGTCGATTTCTCCGAGCTAAATAATCCTGAGTCAAGGCGTCTCGCTCCTGTTTAGACGAAACTTTTGTCCACATCGTGGTTGTATGTCGGCTATATGTTGCCTAAATCGTGTCTTTAAATACTTGCCTTGGGCTTATAGAAGCGATCGAACCCGCAACGATATTTTCCGTCGTACACTTTAGACGTCAAATCTATGACTGCGAATCCATATGGCTGGGCAGCACACTCGCTGAAGAACGTACGGAACTCATCGAAAGACATGTCGCCGCCTACGAACGTATCGTGAATGGCTCGTAAATTTTTGCTGTCTTGGTTGAAGAGGACGATAAGATTAGCATTGTCACGGATGGCTTGCTTGGGAATGCGGAAGTAATTTTGAGTTAAGTAGAAGCAGTCCGCGCCACCGTGTCGACCCATAGTGAAATACCTTTCGATGGGCGACTGTTTTTCAAGCATGACGTCATCGAAAACTAGAAGGCTTCTGGCATTCTTATTTAATGATTCAACTGGAACTATTTCATCTGAGCAAGAGTGAAAGGAAGCCACTTCCTTCCCGGCAACCTTTTCGAGTTCTGTTATCCAGTCCCGAAGAAACTGATATTTTTCCTGTCCCAGAGACTTTGAGTAGAGGTATAGCCGATCAAAACGCAGGTACCCCTTCTTCAACAGAAGGTTAAGCAGTAGGTTTGTTTTCCCACATCCGCTAGGCCCACAGATTATACACCGTATGCTGGATGGCAACAACCAATGGTGGTGTTTTTTCCCATCGTCGGCTTCGAGATCGAAATTTGTTATTTCCATATAGAGACAACGAGTTATGATTGTATTCAACGAAAACAATGTATTGCCTACGATGTAAGAAACATACTGAGACTTCAAATGAAACAATTGTCGAGTTACGAAACGGTCGGCCAGCCAAGAAGGGAACCTGTGCCGTCTGCGGTGCAAAGAAGAGCCAAATTTTGCCTTCTAAAGTGCGAAAGACTGGAGGTTCTCTACTTGAGCGCCTCTGAGTAGTTCCCTTGAAGTGGCGCTATATAAATATACGAATGAATGAATGAATGAATGAATGAATAGCGCTCTTAATGTTCTGCCTCTGCCAGAAATGCATTTGAGCCTTCCATCCGGTATGTCTTCGGAAGATAATCCGGGAGGTTCTTTCCAGAATACAGGAAAGTACTCTTACTGTGGACCATTCACAAAACTCGATAAACGGTTGTCACAGCGATATCACGGTGTTAATCAGCTCGACCGTGCGTGCCTCCACCACGATGTGGCTTACGCAGTGCATAAAGATACTCCGGGGCGTAACCATGCAGATGACATCCTCGCTGCAGCCGCGTCGAAGATCGCACTCACCGATGAAACCCCAGATTATGAAAAGAAAGATGCCCGGCTCGTATCGGCCATTATGTCAGCGAAGTCGAGGCTTGGGATGGGTGTTGGACGGCGGCGGTAGTTTTCATTTGTGTATGTGTTTACCTGTTTGTAATATATAGTTTTACTGAAATGTCTAAGAACCTTTCAACTATCTATTACAGCCCTAGAGGTTACTGGCGAGGTAAGGCTGCGGTGAAGAAACTAGCCTCAGCCGCCAAAGTTTCCGAGGCGGAGGCTCGTGATTGGCTGAAGAAACAAGCGGTGTGGCAGATTTATCTTCCCGTTCCACGCCGCATACCGCGTCCAAAGTTCGATGAAAATCGACCAAACGCGGTACACCAAGCCGATCTCTTGTTTTTACCTCACGATAAAGTAGGTCGAAAGACTTATAAATACGCTCTCACTGTTGTTGATGTTGCCTCACGATACAAAGAAGCTGAACCGTTGATCAACAAAAGTGCGACCGAAGTCGCCGCCGCTTTAAGCCGGATCTATAAGAGGGGCCCATTAACTTGGCCTCGACTCTTTCAGGTCGATCCTGGACGCGAATTTATGGGTGATTTTACACCGTTGCTGGCGAAGCACGACGTTCTTGTAAGACGCGGACAGGCCGGAAATCATCGCCAACAGGGCATCGTTGAACGCTTTAACCGTACTCTAGCTGAGCGACTCTTCGGTGCTCAATACGCTCAGGAATTGCTCCTGGATGCAAGGGGGTCATCAGAACGGTCAGTGGAATGGGTTCGACGATTGCCCGAAGTTGTAGCTACACTAAACGATGAGCCGACGCGCTTGCTCGACATGAAGCCGGTTGAAGCGATGAAAGCTGCTAAAGTGACACAGAAGCCCTCTCATTCACAAAATGAAAACTCGTTTGTGGGGAATGGATGAGCCTATTCTCGGACACGACGTTCTCGTCCGCTATTTGTACGCTCCCGGCGAGCTCGAAGGTGGAAGCAAACGTGCCACCGATCCTAACTGGTCGCTCACCATCCACGCTATTTTGGATGTTGTTCGGCAGGCTGGTAAACCGGCTTTATACCATCTAGTTGATGGGCCTGGCCGCGGTTTTGTACATGAGGAGCTGCTTCTGGTGCCTATGGGCACTGAGCTACCCCCCGATAGAATACTCAACCGTCGTTGATTTTGTAGTGCCCATATGCCAGCGTTGTTATCCCGTCCGGAGATATCCACTTTTTTGTGTCTAATGGAGAGAGGCTGATCTTATTCTGCTCGTACACTCCGATCTGGTGGTCGTGGCTTCGAATCACGACTTGTGTGTGCCGCATCTCTTCTCGTTCGAACAGGCATTCCTTGTATAGCTCGTGGTGCAGATCCTTCTTCACAACTGCTCTCTGAACGCCTTTAGCTTTCCTGATCTCTGAACCACCCGATTTTAAGATCGAGTACATCTTCGGACGCAGTCCCACGAATTCGGCTATGGCAACTCCGTTACATTCATCCTTGAACTTGCCAACGACTTTCTTGTTCTCGACGTCGTAGTACGGGCTGTCTCTAGGAAACTCACTAAAGTCGTATGAGTGTTTTTTGTTCCACATATCGGCATAGGCGTTCGGAGTTTCCACCTGAAATAACAGGCTGTCAGTGTCTGTGTATAAGAGTTGGGCATTGTTGCCGTACTCGTTTTTCACATCGTTGTACCAGAAGTCGTACATCAGATGCTTGCTGAGGTCGAGGACAGCCTGGCCGACATATACAGGTCTGTTTAACTTGAGCTTGTTCTTCAAACTGTGAATCGCGGCGAGTTGGTCGTTGAAGATTTTGTGTGATATGTAGGCCGGGTCAGCAATTAGTTTACGAAGTTTGTCAACTTTTGAGGTCGGTACCAGGTTAACTCTGATTCTTTTTCTAAGATTTTCCATGGTCTTTCCAAAGACCGCATTATTAGCCAGTTTGAAGAAATCCTTCTCAAACTCCGACGTTGCCTTCGCTCTCAATTTCGTATTCATCTCGATGTATGGAGCCATCCATGCCTCCTGTCTAAACTTAATGACACGATGAATTTTAGAAACTCGTAGCCCTAACGAGTGGTAGAGTTTGAGATTTCTATAATGGACCACATACCGCTCCTTAGGTCGTAGGCTTGGTACTAACTTCACATGCTTTGTGAACTTGCCTCCCAACTCGTTCATAAGCACATTCTGATAGTCACTCAACCACTCCTCTTGGACTGTCAGGGTCTCCGGTGCTAAGGGATAGTCGCTATGTGATTCGTGGAGGTGCTCCGGGTACCCGAGATCGACTTCAAGTAGGAAGCCTTCAGGCGCGTCATCTGGAGTTTCCAACACTTCGTCGAGAGTAGGACTTTCCCAGCTAAATCCTCCAACTGGTAGTGGCTGTTGCATCGCCCAGCCGTAAAGATTATTCGCGTCGAGGTACATGATCCAGTTGTCTGGCTTCGTGGTATCGTAGTCGGGGCATTGCGGGTTGTTGGCTTTTGCGAAGCGCTTAGATACCATCGAGATTCCACCTCGGAGACCTTTCTCTACGAACAAATGCATATCTATATCGGTTAAAAGTTCGAGCTCGATCTTCGTCTTTTTCAACAATGCGTCCCAGGCCATTCCTGGCAGGCTGAAGTAATTTGCTGGATCCAGACTGTAGTGCTTCATCGATGTGGATCTGAAGGTTTCGAAGACATCGGCTAGTAGAAGTACATCCGTACGGAGATACAAGTCGTGATAGTCGCCCAGAGTTTTACAGTCAAACTCGTCCCACACTCGTTGTGCGTGTTGATAATCCTCGTCAGAAATGCTCTCTCGTGTGAGCTTGCTGTAGAACGCTTCCTTGGGTGGAAGTCGGTCTTCGTCGAAGCGGTGGTAATCGTCAATGTGCTCGTAACAATATACGCCCTTTCGCCTCAAAAGATCTAGTTTTGTCCCATCATTGTGAACGAAATTTTCCTTTATATACGCCGTTGTGACTTTCAGATCCTCAAGCGACAGATTTCCTGATAATTTATCCAACGAGCTGTTTAGAAACTGGAGACTATCAATGAACTGCAGTTGTCCAATGTTAAATGTCATGTATTTCTCCATATTGTTTGGGATGCAGTTAATTTCAGTTTTTTCATCCTGTGCGGCTTCACAGCCTCCGATCGCTTGCATGATGAGATGGCTGTCGTAGCCTCGCAGATTGTGGAAGACCACTGGTACCTTACACTTATCTGGATATATTCTAAGTTTGAGGTTGCAGGCGTTGTGAGCAGCACCTCGGTACTTACCGGTAATGTGACAGTGGTCGCGAACTCTATCCGCTTCGAGAGCATTTCCGCAGATGTGACATTCGATAGCCTCGCGGAATGATTGTCGATCAACTGCTGACATAACCATCTTAGCTGGGGTGGCCAGTCTTTGTTTGATAGAGGCCAGCTCGCCTTGTAATCGTTGCAGGAACTCTTGCACGGCGTTCTCTCCACGATATAAAACTGGTTTCTTCGTGCGGCCGTCGCATCGAACCACTATGTAACAGAAGCTGCATGGTTTCTGCTCAGCTATCTGTCTGGTGTTGCTCTCGTTAGGGTTCATGGCCGCATTGATGACTGGCACGTTCAACGCCTCGAAGTCTGCGTAAACGATATACGGAGTGCGCATCTGTTTGTGATGGTTCTGGAATTTGAGGATATTTTCATCCTCTTTTGGCATCTCAATTCGCTGAGGCTTCTCACTGATACCCTGGCAATCTTTGATATGGGCATCCAGCAAGTCTTGTCTACAGAATATGTGTAGGCAGCGACGACATGGATGCTTTCGTCCTTCAAATTTGCTGTTTTTATAAAGCATGCGGGCTAGATCCTTGATCCAGACATAGTGATAATTCTGTAAAGGAAAATTTTCATTTACATCGCTGGCCAACAGTAGAAGATCAATATTGTGAACTCTAGTCTCGGTTGAGACATGGATTGGATACAAAGCTTTATCCCACCCGAAGACCGATACGGATACCATAGGGTTCTGACGTTCGAACTTACCAATATCAGTGACCTTCACTGGAAATTCTATACCGTCGAAGTTTAGCTCCTGAAGGTGGGCCTGATACTTATTGGGGCGATTCGGATTTTGATCTGCTGGGTACATTGCGCTTAGTATGGCCCACTCGAAGCAGCGGTTATCTTCATTCTTGACATTAATAACCGTGCGAGGGGGTATATACTTTGGTGTGGGAAAATAGCTCTTACCTCGGAAAGGCTTATATCTTGCAAAACTGAGGTCTAGGGCCACGACCCGCTTCACTCTCCACCCTGATCCCTCATTGGTGTACTCTTCGAGGAGTTTTAGTACTTCGGCCTTGGCCTTCCGTATAATCCCCTGGATTTTCCCCGCATTGGTAATTGGCACTGCTTTGCTTCGAAAGTAGGCCGTATTGGTAATAGTACCTGGGGTTGCGTTTCCGTTGTACACCATATCAACGGTCGGTGCCAACTTTTCCAAATCAACCGTTAGCACTTGCGAGTATTTAAAACCGCCATTTTTCAAGAGCTCTTCGTTTAACTGCGACTCAATGTTGTGCTCCATTGCACTCAAGAAAGCCAACGCATCTCCTTCCAGCCTGTGATTAAGCGGCACTTCAGCACGGAAGTCTCTCAGATGCTGATTGGCGAGCTCTCTGTGCGCTAGAAAGGGTGGTGGTCCACCTCTATCCTTCTTATTAAGGAGTGGGTCGAATTCTGTCAGGAGGGCCTTACGTTTTGCCCCTCTGTGCTTACGCGCTGGAGGAATTGGCCTTGGAAGCAGTGGCTGTAGTAAGCGCCTTTTGACTGCATCTGGGATTGGTTCGTCTAAGATATTTTGTAGAACGGCTCGAAGAGCTGGGGGACCGGTAAACTCACCCAACAATTGTTCAATTTTTTCATTCGTAGACAATGCCATAGTTATAAATTATTTTATATTACTATGGAAAACTTTTCTTTAATATAATAATTATATCATTTGTTCAAAATGAAATTTTGTTTACTGATATTCGATTGACGCTTGCTCATCTGTATTACCTCAATACAATAACTATATCATTTGTTCAAATGATAATTTTTTTTATTCTACTGATATATTTGATAGTCGCTTCCATTCTTTATTAAATTCACGGACTAGCCCACCTCGTCGAGCTCTGAAATATTTAGCGAAATAACCACACTTCATACACTCACCTAAGTGGTTTTTGATACCCCTTCCACATTTAGCGCACGGTCTTGTCCCACAACCGTTTCGCAGTCGTGCTAAATGCTTGAAACAGTACTCCCCAATGCATCTGTGACAGCAGAGAGTTGTTTTGCCTATCATAAGCCATTTGCAAAAGTTTTGCCCCAACATTATGTTTTTTGTTGTATACCACAACCTATTCATTTATTTAAATTGAAAAATGACCCAAATGGTTTGGGCCGGCCTCGTGGGAGGTTCTCGGCCGGCAGCAAACGGTACTTTACATTTTAAAAAGCTTCTTTGGCAGACTTGTGGCTGGGAGAGTTCTAAGCAATGATATCCAAAGGCACAGCTTTAAAGCCAATCTGTTTATAAGGGCTAGTTGGTCACGAGAAGGCTTGGATGCACTGGCTTCCCGCCGCTGTGATGTGAAACCGCTACTGGTCAACTACTCAGTCTGTTCCATAACATTTTTACAGTCCACTGGAAGCCCTAGAGAAATTAATTCAACAGTTCAGTTGAACTAAAATGTATAGTTTTCCAAAACCAGTTTTCTTTCTCCAAAAATTCGCTAAAACTCACATACGGCAATGTAGAAATCCCAAATTTTTCGGGGAGGACCTCGGACCCCTCCGCTTCAAGGGGAGGGAAGGGGAGGGCAGGAATGGTAAAAGGAGAGGGATAAGGGGCGAGGGATGGGGTGGGAGGGGTAGGGGAGGAAGGGAAGGCAAGGTATGGAAGGGCTTTACAGTAAGTCGGGATTGCTTCCAGCCTATAGGGTGTTCTGTGAAAGAGGGGGGAAGGAAAGGGATTGAGCCCGGTTGTTTAGGGGGGATAGAAGCCACTGCCATGCAGCAGTGGGTTTGTCACCTTGTGCACAAGACGTTTTGACTTGTTTTCCGTCAACTGTTCTTGGTTTCTCTTCGTCAGTTTTTCGCTGGTTTTGTCGCCTCTCGAGGGCTGCACAGGGGCGTAACTTTGGTCTAAAAAGTGGGGGTACCAATTACTACACACACACACACACACACGCACACGGCTCGGATATGTTTAACCAAGGACAGTCATTGATTCTGAGATTGTGAGGGGACTGCGGGGCGAGGATCGAGTCATATCAAGGCCGACAGTATCAGTGTGGGCCCATACACAGATTTGTAACTGAAGGAAGTAGAAGCTTACGCTTTGGCCTACCTCTCCATATCCCGATATGACTAAGATGACAACTATAAGGCGAATAATGAGGGTGATGTCAGATCTTTCCAAGAAGAGTGTAGCCGTGGCTCAGATCTGTGGTGCCTGTGGCCTGCAGGCTGTTCACGGCGGTCAGCCTGTTGGGTGACCTGTGTGGCTGAAAGTCTGTCTGTCTGACTGCCTGTGATTCAGTTGATCTGGCTCTCGGTTTACCTGTGTATCTAAGTACTTTTGTGGTATATACTCCTCACTCTGTCTACATACACGAAACAAGGCGGAGACTGCGATCTCTGAGAAGGCACAATAATAAAATATTGATTTGCATCGTTTAAAAAGTGAGGGTAGGGCCTACGGTACCCCCGTCTACAAAGTGGGGTACGGTTACCCCTCGTACCCCCACAAATTACGCCTATGTTCGCATATGCAAGTCATGATATGCACGTAAATAGTTTCGGGAATAAATTTTTAATATAAAACTTGGTGTAATATTCCATAGGCTCCCTAGCTCTAGACAACCTGAAACAATACATGTAAATATATAAAATGTACTTGTATCAATAGGCGGCTATAGAAAAAGTTCTAATACTTCAACTCCTTAGAAACACTTCAGTACTGGTGACACTATGGCTAGCCACGACCACAGTGCATAACACGAAGTTGAGTTCACAGTAATGATATTCAAAAGTAGACACTACAATTATTATACAAATGTAAAACTTCAAAACTTTAAAAGACTCAGTTGAACACTAAATGTTTGGCAAACAACAATTTTAACAAAACACAAAACATACAATAACACAGCATAAAAAAGGTTCATTAATAAATCTTATGTAAGAAATCCTACTATAATTACCAATCATTTGTTATTAATAAATCATTGTTCGTATATTTGAAAAATTTGGGGTTTCCTTTGATCCATTATAGCCCTATGAATGACAAGGTTGAAAAGTTCCTCAGTGTATAAATTATCATATATGTACAAATCTTGAGACCCCTAACATCCGGGTCTCAAGCACCTCCCATTTTACTAATTGGTCATTGTCAACACAACGCTCTACCTGCACAAATTTTCAATACAATGTGATCTTTAATTACAATTGTTATTGTATTACAAATACTCTTGTTGTAACGTTGATTGAAATGTACATAAGAATCTCTACAAGAATGTAATCCAATTCCTTTGGCAATAATACTGACACATGAAAAATTCTGCCAAATACAAACTAATCAAAAACGAATACACAAAAATATTTGCAAAGTGCAAAAGTCTAGGTAGATGTGCCAAGTCTTAAATGTATAATGTCTTACAAAAATTATTTTACACAAAATGACTCGTTTAACATATCATTAACACGTTGGAAGTAAATTGCCACATATTTAAATTCATGGCCCTTGATTGATGCATTGTTTCAACCGCTGTACATTCTCCTGTAAAGGCCTCTCAAAAGAAAATACCAATAAAAAGAATGGTATGGTCTACCAGCGATAGTGGTAGACCAAAGGGATAGAGGAGACATGCGGATGAATGGTAAAATTGATCAAGAAACGTAAATAATGCAAGATGTAATATATATATAAGCTACACAAGAGAAATGAAATCCAGTTTGATTACTTCCTCTGCAGCACCCTTAAAACATCGGCAAAGGCATCAACTCATCTAGACATTCATCCACTCAGGAATGGTAAAATTTCATGGGTTCAACAATATCATGACTTGTAAAGACCACAACTAATAGCAGAATTACAACTTCAAAAGTTAATCTTAAATGCATAAAAATCTATGAGTTAAAGCCAGACCCCACAAAAAAGAGGCTGATAAATGATGCACATTAGAAGATTGAAGAAGACTGAAGATTTGGAAGTAGTCTTGGAATAAGACTATTACACAGAGACAAAGGAAAAGACAGAGAAACTGATTGAATGCAGTCTTTCTTGTTTCAGCTGTTAAGCGGATCCAAAGCATTTAACGTTTCACGTCATTAAACCAAAAAGTGGGTTGTGACGAAAGATTGATGGACCATATTCATCATAATCCTTCTTGCTGTGGCAGACTTGAAAGAATTCAGGCTGAAAACCAAACAGAAAAATTATCCACTAAAAATATGTTGGTGTTTAAATGACGTAGATGATTTCTGCCACTCAGGGTTTAAGTGATCGTCAACTCATATGACCCTTTTTTATACTAAAACTGAGAACAATTCTTGGGAACATAATAAATACAAGATAAATGGACTTTATCTTATTCAAAGCTGGAGTTCAATGATTGCATAGATAAATGAGCTATTTCAAAAGAATACAAAATTATGCTAAATTTTGAATTAAAAAAATGTTATTAATGTTCACATAATTTAAATAATGTAAAGTGTTTTGGTAAAATGGATATTTGTGTCCATTCAATTGCAACATTTAGTCAACTTAGAGTATTTCATTAGAGATGTAAAACTTACTGTTGATGCCAACAGACTCCCACCAAACCACACAGCATATCTCTGCATGTGGTGAGTCACAACATGAACATCAATTGGCTGAGGCTGGAAAAGAAAGACAATGCAGTTACATCATTATCGAAGTCATCCCAGGTTAGCAAATCACTTCACCTTCCTTTTTCCGATGCAATAAAATCCAGGCTCTATAATCAAAAGCATTACTCAAACTGAGTCAAATTTTACCGTTAGATTTCCGCCACTCAGCTCTTCGCTGACTTTTAGCCGGACATCAACAATTCTTTTGACGTCTCTCTGAAGACGACGACCGAAGTCACGGAACATTGTACAACCACCGGAAAGCACTACGTTCTACCAACAACAATTACACAGGTAACCCATGAAAGATCATACATCCATTCTAAGCAGTGTGGGAATTGTAGAAAAACGACTGGGGGTTGAACATTTTATCTGTATTTTGCAAACCGATGTCAACGAAATTTGAAAGCAGCTGATTTCAACGCTAGCAGTTTTGCAAGTCAGGCTTGAATCAAAATCAATTCCTTTGTTGAGAAAATTCAAAAATGCATACATGATACACCACGGAAATGTCTTCTCTCTGTCAGAGACTGAGTGTCAAATAATGCTAAATCACACTAGCACAACTGAGGGGGTTGGAAACGACCCCCTGTTGTGTGCAATGAAGTCTTAACTAAGGGGTCCTAAGAAAGATCCCCAACCCCTCTGACAATTCCAACCCTCATTCTAAGTTGCCTACATATTTGCATACTTTCCTAGGCATATGCACAGTTTACAGTTCAGATATTACATTTAAACAAGCCTACATAATACAATACTTTTGACTGTATATTTCATCTCATGTTTGAGTTCTCAGGTAATGGCTCTAAACTAACCACCAAATTGAGTATCTATAGAACAGCAAAAGAACAATTAAGTTTAATTAATTAACTTTTGTTCATCTGGAGACCTTCACTTTTACCATACTTCAAAGATATATTTATTCTTTATTTACATTAGAAAAGAGTAAAATCGGTGGCTCACTTTGTAGAGACCACGTCGCACATCAATTGGACAGTTCTGTATCACATCATCCAACATCTCTGATATAGGAGTTAAAAAGTCAGCATTGGCAAACTGTTATAAACAAGATGTCATTGCACAATCTATTAGTAAACAGCAAATATACCTCTTGGACCTCCTTTTATTTCATTTGCTTTGAATGTGCAAAAACCAGTTATAATAAGTACTGGTAAATTTTTCATAAACAACACCATATACATTTTACAACAACATTCCAATGGGTGTGAGTCCAAAGTGGATTACCAAGTACTTATATTTGTATGCATGATTTTGAAGAAATTAGTCTAAAATGTAGCAACAACTAAAATTGTTAAATGCTACTACTATCATTGCCATGAATTCACAAAATACTGATATATTAGTATAATGATGAGAACTCAACTGATCAACACTCACTTCAGGATGAAAGAAAATCTCTGGACCAAGAAATCGTTCATAACCAACATCAACAACAAAAGGCTGCTTGGTGATCGAGTTTGCTCCTTCGAATGTCTTGATCCACTTCGACTGATCATTGTCATATTTACTAAATTCTTTGACTATGTCAGGACAGACGTAGCAGAACCTTTCCTAAAGCAAACAGTAAAAGACTACGTAATATGTAGAAATGCTACAGTAAAATGATTATTATTATTATTACAGAGGTTTTATATAGCGCCCCTTCAAGGTTATCTACTCAGGAGCGCAGTCCAACCCTGGTCAAACAAGAAAGTCTTATGGCAAGAGTGGAACACATCAGAGCAATCAATTATGAAATATGAAATTATACTTTCAGATATTAGGCAATCCTACTTGTTACTCTTTTGTTATAAATATTAAGATTCGCCATTTTAGATCTGTCTGGTAGCAATATTTCATTACCTTTGTGACATTCTTGAAAAGTAGTTAAAGCTCTACAGAAATATCCAGACACATACATGCAACTAGCAAATGTATTGTTAAGGATTTCCTAAACTGAAAACTGATCAAAAATTGGGGGGTAACAGTAACATACCCTTTGTTATCAGTGAGGACATTTGAAGTATGTTGTGTTAAAAACAGGTCATGGAAAAATTATGTCACACAGGAATATGAATAAAGTAAATCATGCAAGTCTTGGAAAAGCATATTCAAAGAGCTTAACGAGATGTTAAAGTTCCTACAGAGTCAGTAGAAGAGAACAATAACAATGCTTTGAAGATCACCTTGATGGCTTTTGCTGTTTCCAGAGACTGCTCTGGAGGGATTCCGACCTCTCTCTCTCGAAGCAATTGCTGAATGAAGAAGGTAATATCACGACCCGCAATCGGAATATGTTTAATACAGCTGCCAATAACATAACCCTCAGCCTGCAGTTTAAGAACAGCACAAAACTAATAATCACAGTAACAATTGGCCAATATTAAACAATTGTAAGATGCTCTATTTTAAATATGACATGTACAACGAACAGGAAGTAACTGTAACTATGATCTCTGCAAGAGAATCCAAGACACAGCCATGTGCACAGTACACAGCTCTTGTCAGAGGAAGCAGTGTACAACCACCATGGGTACGAAGATGATGACAGTATTAATAATAATAATAATAAAGATTAATGTCCCAGATACCAAACTTTAATCAGAAGACAAACAGGAAAGTGCCCTTTAGTAGTTTTATTCCAAGAGCCTTTCTACAGTTTACATATTTACTAGCATTACTGAGCTAAATAACTCAACTGTAAATACTCTTGCAACGTTACAAAGAGACAGCTCTATAAGGCCAACAGACCTGTTGTCCCTAAACTATTAAACAGATTAGGCGGTTTCACAAATGCTGAAAGATGTGATGAGGTAAGTAATGCTAGATGTGAGATGATATACTGATGCATTCAGCACTTGAGATCTTTTTCGCACTTATGTCTTCATTCCATGTTTGGTGTTTGTCGATATACAATGTATACATCACAAGAAACTTAGATCATTTTAAAAAAACTTTTAATAGTTGAATGTGGGTAGCTTGCAGTGGGAACGAAACATTTTAAATATTGCATTTTTCAGGTTCACTGATAGTTCGCCTCTGAGTAGGTCTCTTGAAGAGGCGCTATATAAATATCCAGAATGAATAAATGAATGAATGCAGTAGACCATTCAGATTTCAACATACCCAACTGCATTACTTACAACAGGAATTATGTGAGTGACCCCATCACCCGAATCTATCACAACTCCAGTTAGGGTGCGTTCACCTTTATGACGTGACATCCATGATGCAGCTAATGCGAGAACAGCCTGCAGTTCAAGAACAACACAGAACTAATAAATTATTTCTAGTGTTTAAAATCTAAAAACAATTTAATGACATCAACGCCCAAAGAGACATGAAAACATCGACTGTTACTTGTCTAGTTTTGAGAATGTCTGCTGACATGTTAAAATTTGTTTACTAATAATAATTTAATGATAATACTATTAATAATCTAAAAATATATAACCTAAAATTTGTGTATTAATGATGACAAATTATGATAAACATGAGTTATGACTAGTGATTACATCAATGATGATTTTTTAAATTATAGCACTATCTATAGCACCACTTTGGTCAACCCCAAATGCCCTTAATTAGTAGACAACATGGGGTTAAATTACTCCTCACCTTAAAGTGCTGATGCCAGAAACATGGCTCTAAAGGCTCGTGATAAATGTTACATGAGAAAACATTTCATTATGTAGTATGTACCTGCCATAACCATTTATTTCTGTAAAAAGTCACTACAATCACACCACATTTACTGCATGATAATCTTATTAACAAAGTATGGTCTCCTGACAGGAAAACGATATTAGAAACAGCATGGCTAAATGAAACACTTTAACCTTGGAGGTCAACCCCAAATGCACTTAAGTAGTAGACAACATGGGGTTAAATTACTTCTCACTTAAAATAACTTAAAACAATTGCATAAGCTGTACACTGTGGTTATATACACTGATACGTCTATTTGACTTAATCACTGGCCAAGGACTAAACTCACCTGGACGGCAATGTAAAGACCGGGAACGTTAAACGACTCGAACATAATTTCTGCTGTATATTCTCTGTTCTCTGGTGTGTTCAGCGGAGGTTCTGTCTACAGAAAAGCTAATCTTACCGTGATTACAGAAACAACTAAAATTATGCATATCCATATAATATTAACACTAATATTATATAAAGTATATGGTTGAAAAAGAAGGAAAATGTGATACAGAAATAAAACGATTTTGTCCCTTTTCAGCACAACATGATTTCCCTCTTCCACAAAACACAATCAGAAATAACTTGTAAATAATATACCTCATAATTACATCATATGAATCGCTCATTTCATGCCCAGGTTGCTCCACAACATGAGATTAAATACTTACGAAATATACGAGTCTTAGTTGGCTGTCCTTTGCAATAGTTATAGATTACCAATGGTACTATCAGAGTTCATTTGAAATAATTGAGGTATTTACCTGGTTGAACTGAAGTCATTCTATTATTGAGAAGATCATATCTTTGAGTTTTATATCTTACCAGAAGGAAATAGTGGTCTTCTGGTTCAGCTCGCAGATACTTGAATATTGCTTGTTCCCAGAACCTCTCCATCAGGTCCCAGTCCTCAACAATTCCATGACGAATTGGCCACTATTAAATGCAACAGAGGATATTAAGAGAATTTCTTAATAGAATTATTTTGACTCAGCTTGGAATTTATTCAAGATTAATTCACCTGCCAAAATGACTAAATGCAAATGAAAGCCAGAACAGGAACATTCAACCTGATCTGCATCCTATGGCAACTAGACAACTGTTGTTGATTAAGGAACAGTCCGATTTGTGCATCAGAACAAAAAATTAATGATGCTACATGTACCAGCATACAATACAGAAATCTAGCTGTTACTATTGAAGACATCAAATCAGTATAGAAGTCAATGCAGATTTTGTTAATGCAGATTTTGTATAAAGCAGAGAAACTATAAAGCTGGCATTAACGTGGTGATGGTGGTGGTGGTGATAATAACAACGATGATATTGATGATAATAACAACTAGACAGAAACACAAGAATTACTCTTTCACAACTTTCAAAATCAAAAGGTTTTGAACATAAAAATAGCTTTAAAATCTTTGGTAAAATCAGAATGCAGCAAACAAAATATTACAAATACAGATAATGTAATTACTCAGGTAAAATCATTTAAGGAGGAAAGCATATTAACCCGTACAAGAAAATCAAAACTAAAACAAAATTTCACAAACTTACCAAACAAGAAAAATGGAAACTTGGCAAAGACACCACAAAACAAAACAAATATCACTGAAGATAGCCCCGAAAGCACTTGAGAACCTTAACAGAATATGAAGGCACATCCACAGCCTCATCTCCAATGAAGAAGTCCAGGTCTTCAATTCCTTTTCCAAGACGTCTTGCTGCTTGGTCACCAACCTTAGGTGTTTCTTTGATAGCTATGCATGATGGAATGATAAACTGAGGTTCGGTATTGCCAGCAAAACCCATCTTTGTATATCTGATGTCAAAATCAACAAAGCTTTACACACAAAATATCTTATGACAACTATACTTTACAGCCCTTCTAAAATCTAAAAGTTTGCTGACCAGTTTTGGTTTAAAGAGCTGTTTTTCTGTTCTGGAAATGGAAGAGAAATCTTCCGACTGTCAATCAGACAAACAGATGTTATAGATTGCTTTTATTTGCCTTTAATTTAATATGGCAAAATTTGAACAACCATCCTAAATGTTGCCAGAAATATGCATAAATTGGTTAAAATCAGACTGAGGGACTGGTGAAGAAACTGTAGGTTTGGCGGAGGCTTGAATAAATTAATTCACCTGATTATGTTCTTCTACAGCCAACATGTGGCCCAGGGGTTGCATGTGGCCCACAATCTGATTTTAAATGGCCCCTGAACTCACTAAATTGTGTAAAAAATGAAGTAAAAGACAAAGTCACTGGCCTACTTGCATAATTATTCGTTTGTAACATATGGCTTCTCATCTGACAATGCGAGCACAAAATCCAGTTCCTATGATGCATTAAACTTGCTTAAAGTTTTAAAATGTACAGTTCTCCACAGTTAATAATTTTCAATATATTTTAGTCAGTGCTTTTGAGTTTACTGGTGCGGCCCTCGACTTCAAAAATAATTTTTCAGTGGCCCATGGTGTCAAAAAGGTTGGACAGCACTGTTCTACAGCTAAAGAAGTCATCACAATAGGATCACAAAACCTTTGATAGGTTCTTAAAACACATCATACCATATATGTTTGAATGCAGATATCCATTATATAGATAAATATACATATGCACATTATCGAAATTATAAGCACAATCTTGGAATTTCTAAAGTGCTGTTAAAAACCTACGCATAGGGCAACACCTCATTCATGAGCACTAGTCAGAGGGGCTGTCCAATGATAGCAAATGAAGATCATAATATGGCTGTCTGAAGACCAGAGAAAAACGGAAACAGAGGAGTTGTTACGATGGGTTAAGTTTCAGATAAGAAAAATTAGAAGGTAGGGAGCAGATGGATTAGGGTAAGATTTCTTGAAAAGGCGGGACTTTCTGTTTGGAACGGAAAGCCTGAGCAGTGCCAGAACTTGAGTTTGAGGCAGATGATGATGAGTGAGCAACGAGATGGGTAGAAAAATGGAGAATTGTGGAATTCAGGATGGAGATCACTTCAGAGTCGATATGCACACAGGTCCAGAAACATACACACAACATACAGTGGTTAATTTATGTCCGATCCCACCAGATCAGAGATCTGGAACCTCTGATTGAGATCCACCGTCACTTAACTGTATCTTTGGTTGCAATAATCAATCATTGCATCATGTTTAATACATTTTTCATCTTATCCAAATAGCGATTAGCAAGTATCATTTATGGCTAACTTAGACTCTGGTTTAGTTTGAAAAATTTGGATAACAGCTAGGATAAATGCTGATTAGTCACCAGTGTAATGACATTACATTACCATCATCATAGGCCCACCTTCGTCCATGACCTTATCCTCAACATGGATGACAATAGTGAAATGCCAGACTTTGACCGAGTATTATTAAGACTAAACATAAGTCGATGGTGCTGAGCTATTGTAAGTCAATGGCTTGCTCAGGATCCCTACTCAAGAGGAGGCTCGAACCTACACTCGCAGCATTACAAAGCGAGAGCTCTAATGAATCCGCTTATCGTGTCTCGTGTACACTTTGTTATTGTAGATGCGTTTAGCCAAAACATGGCCTTGTTATCGTAATCGTAATCTCCAAACTTCTAAAGCGCCACTCGAAGGCCAAGCGCAGGACACCCTATTCACGAGCGCTACGTCAGATCAGAGGGGTTTCCAGAGAGTAGTCCAAAAGAGGTCCAAGTCCGATTTCCAGGGTACCAGATCAGGAGGTTTCCAGAGAGTGGTCCAATAGAGGTCCAAGTCCGATTTCCAGGAGGCCAAACCAAATCAAAGGGGGTTCCAGAGAGTAGCCCAAAAGAGGTCCAAGTCCGATTTCCAGGGTACCAGATCAGGAGAGTATTTCTTGGATGAAAACGAAGTGACCCGAAAATGAAAACTAATGTGTAATGCTAAATACTGACCCTGTTCCATTATCTATGACAACAGCTGGCATCCGACCATCCATGGCCTTTTACCCGACGTTAATATGACAATAATAAACTTCTGTTGCTGCCAATGAGCGACAATGTAATGGGAAAACACCGACGAGGTAATGAGACGACACAAAAGCCCCGTAGGCTACAGCTACAGTGCACGTACACGACACTCGGCGGACGAAAGTCACTCGTCCTAACCAACAAAAACGCACCTAGCAAAATAAGAAATCCCGCTAGATTAAGTGAAAGTGTGGTATGGTGGAACCATCGACCTATATGTCGATGGGTCAATAATTTAATATCTCTGGGTGGAACTATCCATCGACATGCAACTATCAGCCAATATTCAAGATTGGAACCAAAATCTTTGAAACCACGTCGGCTACGCTTATTTTACCAGATGCGATTATTGTTTCACCTCACCACAGAGATAACGTCCGCAGATGGCTTCAGTATTAAAAGAATAATAAAGGCACCGATGCCGAGTCAGAAAACTTACCGTACCACTCCAACTTCCAGAGGACAGAAAATCACTTTAATAATTATTGTTTTTAAATGGCAGTTTGCTTCCATTTGCAATTGTTTGTCCTGTATCTCTCTTCTGTTGTGAGTTTTTGATTATATTTCGCTGATTGCCACATTTAGTAGTTTATGGCTTTTGAGGAGGAAAATGTGTGTGTGTGTGTGTGTGTGTGTGTGCGTGTTAAGAAGCATAATTATACGATATCATTATACGCTTATTCTATGTTAACTAGCGAGGCGCTCCTCCAAGTGTATACATCAGCAATAGAAAAACATGCAATACAAATTATTTGTATTGCATGTATTGTATTGCCCTCCTTCAACATTTCTGAAGTGCATGCTCGACTATACGACATAACATTGATGGGACTGAGCTAATTTTGACAGATGTTTGTGAATGGCAGTCACTATGCTCAAAGCTCTTGCGTACTCCACATTATAGGCCGAACCCTACCAGGGCTCAGTACAGTAGGTAATAGCTGGGACTAATGTTACATAGGAGTACATTAATAGAATTCAAAATCTTGTAACAGTTGATACTTACTGAGATTGTAGGTTGTATGTGCCATGTTTTGCAGCCTATTTTCTGGGTACAGCATGAAGAATCGACAGTCCTGTTATTGCTTTTCAAAATATTACTAGTCGAAGTTCATGTTTGAGTCAAACAATCCTGTAGTGAATACAGAGGGTCTGTAAGCAGTGAGTAATCTAGACGTCTTTGGGGGGGGGAAAGTTCCCCCCCAGGATTGATGTTTCCCCCCCCCCAGAGGCGAGGAATATTACAATGTACAGACCATCAGGGGAGGAAAAATCCCCCCAGGATCGATGTGGATACATGGTTTCCCCCCCCCCCCAGAGAGATGGATTCCTAAAAAAAAGGTCATCAACTTTTTTGACAGAGGAAAAAAGTAAAAAATCGGGTGAAGGACTAAAAAAAAAAAGGTCATCAACTTTTTTCGAAGATGAAAAATGGAAAAATTTGAGAAAAGTCTGAAACTTTTTAAAGATGGAAGACAAAATTTTGTGTCAATTGTTTGCTCCCCCCAGAAACCTGGTTTCCCCTCCCAGACGAGGGGGACTAGATTAAACACTGGTCTGTAAGGATGGTACCGGCCCGCTATTCCGGGGGTCCGCTATTCCGGGGGTCCGCTATTCCGGGGATCCGCCGGAATATGCATACGTACAACATACATACATGCATAGATACATACATACACACATACATGCATCCATGCATGCATGTATGTATGAATGTATGCGTGTATGTAAGTATACATACATGTATGTATGAATGTATGTATATGTATACATACATGTATGTATGCATGAATGTATGTATACATACATACATGTATGCATGTATGTATGCATGCATGTATGTATGCATGTATGTATGTATCTATGCATGTATGTATATTGCATGTGTGTATATTCCGGCGGATCCCCGGAATAGCGGACCTCCGGAATAGCGGACCGGAACCGTAAGGATTGTATGACTCAAACATGAACTTCGACTAATAATATTTTGAAAAGCAATAACATGACAGTCTAGGTAACATAATTTGTGCATACCTCCATACATACACATCTGCACTATAGGAAATGCAATACATGTATAAGTGTTCCCTATGAATAGAACTGCAAAGCTCATCAGTGGCAGTTCCCTTAATTATTTTATGGGTCATCCATAAAGGACGTCCGCAATGAGGGGGAGGAAGGTGTCGTAGAAATGCGGACAAATGCTGACAATGAGGGAGGGTAACTACCAGTGCGGACGTCTGCATCTGAACTTCTATATTTGATAGTTTTCTAAACACCACCTTGTTTCAACCTTACCCGAAAGACAAAAAGGTCAGTGACGTGATTGCTTAAAAATGGTATGAACTTTACTGCAATTTTAAGAGGCTTTGTTACTGCATATCCTGACGTGAAACCCAAAATGTCACCTAAGTGGCCATCCATAGATTACGTACGCAAAAATCCGGGAAAATTGGACCCCTCCCTCCCTGTTCGCAAGCGCACTTTCTTCCACCCCCACCCCACCTGCGTACGTATGCTTTTGTAAAAAGAATGATGATGATATTATAATTTGGCTTTGGTGTGTGGACATCCGCAAAGGGTGAGGAAGGGAGGGTCAGGTCAAATGCAGACAAGGAGGAGGGAAGGTCTAAAGCAGGTCATATTTTGCGGACGTCCTTTATGGACGACCCCTTAAGGTTTCAGACTGTATTCCAGTCCTTGTATAGGTCTTCCATATCAACTGCAGTCAACAGAAGCAATGGCCCCACCTAATCTCTTGACGAGCTGTACAAAATCTTTACTGAGCAACAGCGTGTTGAGTGGAGTGTAGGATTCTACAGACTCTGTTCAATCCTTACCAGTTATCAATATACAGGCTGGTAGACAAAGAATGTGTCACATCAGTACTCAGTAGTATAGAAGGCAAGAACAAATACATCAACCATATAAGAATAAATGTTTATTTATTCATTGCATTCATTCAAACAATAAATTTCCAACTTCTCTTGATGTAGCACAATTTGAAGCCTTGGCATTGCACATATGTGGTAATAGCTTTGGTACTCAAATGGCCACCCTTTACTCTGAAAGTAATTAGCAAACCAAAAATTGGATTGGAAAAGTAAAGGCAGTTTCCAGAGACAGTAATTAAACAAAATACTTTTGACTACATGTAGCTAAGAATTCGTTAAGCTTAATATTAATTATCTAAATTATCTTTTTGTCCTGTGCTTAGAGTTGGCCAAACGCCGAGCCATATTGATGCCTCCAACTAGCAACTGCATAAACTGTACTTTTGATAAAAGCAGCGATACTGTTTGCATCTTTTTGTAAACAAACAGCCTTTTTTGCATCTTTTTGTAAACAAACAGCCTTAAAAGTGAACTCTTGAATGGCAAAAATAAAAAAATTCTAACACAGAACAAATATACCAATTTTATGCTCAAAATACCACTAAACCCACCACCATTTACATTTACTAGTACATATGTATACAAGATAAAATTTCTGTCACCATGTCTTTCGCCTGAATTTGGTATGAACCACATAATTAATATAACCTATCACTAAGAAAATTGCAGTGAATTGAATGTCTTGTTGCATTCTGTCTATATTCTAATCAACCCCTCCTTGCGTAATAAGTCCGAGTATGTATAAACCCAAATCAACTGAGACTTTTCTGCAGATACAAAATACTGTGAGTTTTCTAAACTCATTAGCTATCTCTGCTCAATTGAGACATGAGACACACGCTTCACTATCAAATAATCAGGGTAATTGCAATATTTTACCCAAAAATACTCAAAGAATAAATTTATGCATTATGTTTAAAACTGATAAATCGTCAAATTGATAAAGTAAATGGAAAAGGTGGCATTTAGCCAATTATGTTGTCGTTGTGGACGAGGGTTCCAGTTCATGCTGTAACGCTGTATGGTCCCCTGAGAATGTTCTGTCTACTTCGGTTGATTGATGTTGTGCCTAGTCTGGACAGGTCTCATCTCCTTTGAAGGCAAAGGAGCTTCATGAAAATGCTTAACTGCCTCTGGAGGATACGCCTTCTCCTCCTGTCACATAATAAAATAATAAAACAAAGCATATTATCTGTCATCCATTTCCTTATGAAGAATCTCAATAACATAAACAGAAAAATGGTAACCGAAAAAATGTACTTTTATGTTATATTTAACAATGTTTTATGAAAAGTTGCTAACACTATACCTATGGCTGCCTCAGGGCTAGCTGAAGGGACTGCTCTTCTTCTTCTGATGTTAACATAATCCTACTAATAGAGTTGCTCAAAATCCATTTACATTTATGCTGCAATGAACTTTGCACTGTGTAACATCTCATTCATGTACTTAGCTATATGTGATGCCAGGGCTCAAAACCCGTCACATGTCGGTTTCTGACCTTTTTAATTAGTCATATTCTACAATTAATCTGCTTCAAAATACTTTTTACAGAACGAAAATATCTTTTCGCTAACTGAAGTTATGCTCGTTTGATTCCTTCATTAATAAATAGTGAGAAAATCGACTAAAATATTTCGGAATATTTGTGTCATCAAAGTCCTCAGCAACCATTCCTTGATTGTACTATAATTTTGCTGGGCAATAAAGGGCTATATCCTGTATCGAATAAAACAAACGGCATCAAAATCGGATTACTACTTTGCAAATTATGGCAAATTCATAGGCAACTGGTGAATTGGAGAATGTTAAATATTTTTGACCACTCTCCCCTATTTCGGCTTCTAGCTCAATATCTAGGAAGCGAAAAGCGACGGGTTTTGAACTCTGGCGTCACGGTCACATATCGCAAAATTATCTTGAAACTATGAAAAGTGTCTTGCAAATTGAAGCTATGAAGATAATTGGACAAACTAATCAGTTACTCATAATGAGCAGAGAAAACAATATATAAACAAGTGATCACAAGACAGTAATGTACCTTTGCCACGGCCCCTGATACTACAACATCTTTGTTAGTCTTTGGCGGACTGAAAAAATACAAAATTTATCACAGTAAAAAATCTAAATTTCTTGTGCAATGTAACAGTATCCTACATATTAATACCAAAAGTAATATTTTCTATATCTTAAATGCATAAATGGATGTACACGCTTATATCACTTAATACAAGATATATTGTCTTAACACAGCCATGTGTCAACTCTGTATAGAATCCATTGGATGGGCTCTGAATGCATGTGGAGTCCACTTCACTTGTGACGACTATTAGTTTTCTGAGCATTACTTGCCAACCAATGAACTTTCTGGTCTTAATTACATTTTACATTGTTTAGGCTAGCAGTGACAGAGCACCTCTGATAAGTTTATCTTCTAACAGCATTATATAAATTTCCAACTGCATTAAAATTATGTACTAACCTGGTCCCATATTCTTCTTGCTCTTCCTTTGTCATTTCATTCTTTGATTCACCCGTAGATGAGTGGTGATGACGTGCCACTCTCATTCCTCCAGCCTTTACTATTTCGAAAAATAAAGGATTAATTAATAACATATATTCATTTTTAACCCCCAAATACACACAATCAGGCCATCCAATTTATCAAAGTTACTAAAGACTTTAATGGTTGACATGGGAAAGATTAGTTGTAACATGTAAACTAGTTGTAAAATTTCAGCCATTAGAATAAAACCTGTTGAAATGCCATTGTGAATAGTTAATTCATGAATATAACAAAAAGAAAAGTAATTCTTTACGATTAATAGTTCAAGTGCCATTTACCAATTGATATTTGTAAATATTACCTCCCAACATGCTCAACACAAAGCTGGCTTGTATGTATATTGCATTTTTGCAACCTATCACTCCCAATGTAAATATTGTATTGGCATGCATCTTAACATAAAAAATATCATATCCATTATAATAGGGTAGGGGTAAAATGCTGATTTGCTGATTGGCAAGGGGTAAAATGCTGATTTGAAAGTGCTGATTGATCAGCATTTTACCTAACAGCCAAATCTGCAAATCAGAGGGTAAACTGCTGATTGAAATCTAATTGAAATCAATACACTTTGTTGTTTTCAATATTGTCTTAATTAACAAATGCTACTTGAAATCCAGGCAACTAGTGATCACAGAGGCTATAAACCTTGTTGTTTTCAATATTGTTTTAATTAACAAATTATGCTAATTGAAATCCAGGCAACTAGTGATCAAAGAACCCAAAACACTTTGTGGTTTTCAATATTGTTTTAATTAACAAATGCTAATTGAAATAAACAAACTTTTAAAACACTATAAATACCCCCTATATAATTGTGTAGCTTATTATTAGTTTGACTTTTGGAGAGTTCACATACATGGGATTGGAATAATTGCAGTCATGAGTGATATCTACGAGTGTTTTAATAGTCAATCAGTAAATGCAGTTGTTAATCGACCAACGGAGGATCAATTCTTCATTATTCATAGTCAGAAGATTTTAAGAAGGATGATTGGAAAGTTGATGGATATCGTTGGCATTTTTGTGGATCAGCAAAAGAAAGAAAATGTGGCAGTGGTCTATGCGACAGAATGTATTTCCAGATATACGACGGTCCCAAGTCATGGAGCAATTGCTTCACCAAAACAGCGTATTTTCGAAAGGGTCGTCCAAATTGTGTTGTCATCAACTACAACGGTGATAATAAAGTCGCATCTGATTTTCCTCATGGAAATGCAAAAGCAACGAAAAGAAACTACACTTGGATACAACCATCAGTACTTCGGTCAATCGAATCATCAGAAAATGGATCAGCAATGGAAGTCTATCGGTCAAAAAACACAAAACTTAAAAAGTAAAAAATTAAAAATATTCATTGGATCGAGTGTGATTCATGCCCACGATGGTATCACAATCAGCATTTTACCCCTTGCCAATCAGCAATCAGCAAATCAGCATTTTACCCGTGCCCATTATAATACGCACTCGCACATTACTGAAATGCAAAACCTAAAGCTCACTTCTAAAACTGGCGCCCCATAAATGTATACGATACGTGGCAAACAAGTAAAGCATACAACATCTGTCTTTGTATAATTAATACAGAGATACGCAAAATATACCTGCTGGAGGATGTCCCCCTTTCAGTTCAGGTGCAGGTGCATCTGGAGATGACATCTTGTAAAAGTGCTAAAATGGATAACTTTATTCTTGAATTTACTCTAACTGTCATGCGGTCAAGAAACTGCACAGATTACGTATCTGTCTATGAACTCTACCGTCTATGACGTCCTCAATAAACTATACTATCGCCATCTTCTGACTTTAAACAACAGTTGGCCTTCTCAAACGTTTAATCACAGAATAAATAATTATTTATACTGTGGTTTAGGCCTAATAGAGAAAAGTTAACGTAGGACGTGTTGGGATCACTTATTATCTTAGGTAGCAGCTCAACGCCAGAGACGCCTATAAGTGATGCCTTGTGCATTATGATAAAAGCGACATACATGTAGAAGCATTTATTCATTTATTATTTTTATTAAAATAATTCATAGAATTATTATAGCGTCACTTACTAATAAAGAAAGGCACTCTCTGCGATAGCTCAAATGGTGCTAAAATTAATGTCATTAGATAATTTATATTACCAGTAAGCATTTTCACACACGCACGCATAGCTGACCCTCTCAACCGGACTCGACGGACCTCCTTTTGAGTAGGCTTACACCCTTTGGACAACCCCTTTGACTCGACGCAGCGCTCGTTAATAATCTGATGCCCTGCGCTTATCTTTCGAGTGGCGCGTTAGAAATTTCGAGTTTACGATTACAATTAGGCCCTACGACTTGAAGTCTGTTTTGGATTTCAGACAGGAAATTCATTCAGAATCGAATTTAGAACACAAAATTAAAGTCCGAAAAGCTGAAGTGACGTCACGAAGTAAGCCTTTTATGTCATAGTCTTATGAACTTCTTTTTCAAAACTCACTTGAAGCTAAGCGAGGACGTTCTGGAGTCGTCTATTTACCGCCAGACGTTGTCTAAACTTCGATCGCCGATAGGCAGCTCCGCCGCGGCAACTCATCGCGCACCACTCAGGTTGCGGGCTAAAAAAAACACCCGTGGAAATGTGCATGCCTTATCTCTGTCGCCATGCCCATACTTTGCGGCGCATCTGGACCCATATTCCTATATGAAACATAGAATCCACATGGGTCCATCTAATGTCTCTGGTCTCATGATGACAGATGCAATCAACTCGATCTACATCCGCGTTTATAAATATTGGACTGATCTATCTCTATTCGTTGAGAGAAAATTGTACCTGTATGTGAAAAGACTAGGAAAGATGCGGCATGCGCCTGTATCATTTTGCTCGCATTTAAGTTATTGTAAAACAAAGATCTTCGAACTTGTCGAGTTGGCGATGCTCCTGCTTAAGCCTATTTAAGCCGGTTGATTGGGCAATACAACTATAGATATGCTCTTGCTGTCATTCATTACATTAGCAGACACTATTTTAAGATAAGAACATTTTTGTCTGGCAACAAAGGACGTTAACTGTGACATAACATAATCTATGTGATGTAGGCCTACTTTTATGGTGATATTACAGAATTGTTTATCTTCAGCGACACTTTCTGTAATTTATCGTCTTTCGCTTTTGAAGAGTGTGGCTTTAATTAATTAGCATTTAATATTATTGTCAATCATTGTACTGTCTCGGAGAACGCTAAATACAATTATTACCATGGGGACGAATTGCGTCGAATTTGCATTCATCTTGCAAGAAAAGCAATATTGTTCTTCATTTTATGACGTCATATTGTCAAAATGATCTAATTTATATATTGACTTCTATGACGTACATTATGATAATACCAAAGACATCAGACGATGGTCACTTTGAGTGTAATCGCAATCGAAAGACATTAATCAATTGGAGAAGCCAAGTCCGACAGGTTAGAGTCATATAGAGAAACCAGAAGAATGCTATAGGTTGGGGTATTCAAGTGTCACGTTCACCTCCTCCAGAATACGCAGACATCGATGCAGCTATACTCTGCCTTCTCCCTTGATCTGATCCCTTTGCCGCCTTTGGACTACTCTTTGGGAAACCCCATATACGCGTAATTTGTGGGGGCACGAGGGGTACCCGTACCCCCCACTTTTTGAACAACGCCAATCAATATTTTATTAGGCCTATTGTGCCTTCCAGAGATCTCAGTCTCCGCCTTGCTACGTGAATGTCAGAAATTGGTACCCCGAACTTTTTAGACCAAAGTAACGCCCCTGGGAAATCCCTCTGATATGGGAAAGCGCTCGTGAATAGGCTGGTGCCCTGCGCGTGGCTTTCCAGTGGCGCTTTAGACGTTTGGAAATTACGATTACGATGCATCATGCATGAGCCGCTAGTCCCCTCTGGTAATTACAGATAGGCCTAGCTGTAGCTGAAGGGGTTCCAGTGACCACACAGGACCCTACCCGCGAAAACGGATTGATCACGTTGACAATCATGCGACCGTGCACGGTCGGACGGAGAGGGGACTCGGCGTCAGTCTGTTGGAGTCCTCGAGAGTCGTGTTTGCTACACATATATACTTATTTTTCGATAATTATTATTAAAACTACAGTATTTGCCAGTCATATTATGACGTCATATTATGACGGCAGTGTATAGGCCTATATGTATCGTTGGTTAAAATGCTCTGATCGCCGTCGTCAGGACCACAGTATAGGTTAGACTACTGACGTGCCAAACGGTTTCTGTTTCACAATAGAACAGAAACGGTTACCGTTTGTGACGTAGGCCTAGCGTCCTCCAACAGACACAGGCTAAATTATGGATAACGCTATATGGATATATGTATAGATTATTATTAATACAAGGTTTTGTTGAGTAAATAATCTTTTCTGCTGGGTCCACTCAAGGCAGCGGTTGTCGTTGCTTTGCACGTTAACAACCGAGCGCGAAGGAATGTATACTTTGGTGTGGGAAAGTAAATCTTGGCGCGGAATCTTATCTTATCTTATCTTATATAATTATTTATAAAGCGCCTCTCACAGCATAGACTATTCAGAGGCGCTCCCAGCGTGTCAGCCTCGAGGGAAAAGAAAGGTCTTTAAGCAGCGGAGAGAAGAAGGCGAGATCCCAAGCAAAATCTTGCTACGGAGAGAGGGGGGCAGGTCATTCCAACGGGAAGGGCCAAGGATGGCAAACGCACGATGCTGAGCCATCGAAGTCCTTGCACGAGGGACAAGCAGATCAAGGCGGTCAGCAGACCGAAGAGGGCGGGAAGACAGAGCAGATAGAGGTTTGCGCATTAGGTCACAGAGGTATTTAGGAGCTTTTCCCAGTTGAGTCCTAGAGACCAGGAGAAGAACCTTGTATTGGATGCGGGAAGCAACAGGAAGCCAGTGAAGTACATCAGTCATAAAGGTAGTTATGTGAGAGAAGCGAGGAAAACGGGCAATGAGCCTGGCAGCCGCATTCAGAACAGACTGCAGAGATGAAAGGCGCGCTTTAGGGAGCCCAGCAAACAATGAATTGCAATAGTCAATGCGGCAGCAAATGAAGGCATGGACCATAGTAGTAAACACTGAATGGTTGATATCTTGCGATACCAAGGTCTAGCACTACAATTAACCCGCTTCACTCTCCATCCAGATCACCCTTGTTTGATACGCTCATCGAGACGCCTTAAGACTTCAGGCCTGGCCGCTGCACAACTCCCTAGCTGGGTCTCGCGGGGCTCTTGAAGTAGGCGTTGTAGTGATGGTGTTGGGAGCCTTGTTCTCATCAGTGCCCGCGCGCGGCGCCACCTTTTCCAGCTCAATCGTTGTTACTAGAGAGGCCTTTAGCCCGCGCTTCCTATAGCCTACTCTCCATAATCCATTAACCTAAGTCACAATGTTTGGAGACATTGCATTCAAGAACTCCAGTGGATCTCTTTCCAACCCATGGCCTTGGCAGCTCGGAAGTCTCTCAGACTAATGGCGAACTCTCTATGGAGCTTATAAACTGGGGCGGCTGTGGAGCCATCTCTGCCATGCAGCAGCTCGTCGAGGCACTCGTCCATGCTGGTAGTTGGCCGCTCACGGCGTGGAGCTGGTGTCGATCGATCACGGCGTGGAGCTGGTGTCGGTCGTGGAATTAACGACGGGCGCTCGCGTGGCCGATAGGCCTATGCCGCTCGCGCGGAAGCCTGGCCAGCAGCTGCCAGACTATTGGCGTATGTTTGAGGGGTTATCTGTAAGCTGTTTTGCTGAATGTAAATGTAGACGTTTTTATATAGCGACCGCATGGCCTCGACCCTGCTCATTTTTCAATGAATTGAATTGATCGGGACCGCTGTTCATTTGAATAGGCGACATGGGGTCCATAGAGTAGTGGTTACATCACTGGCATGAAGAGCAGTAGGTAGCGGGATCGCCTCCCGCAACCCTCGGAGGTCCACTCAGCCTATCATTCGCGAGATGGCGCGTTGTATACAGTTCAAATTCGATGCAGTTAAAATTCCACTCCTGTGATCATCCGTTCATACTGATTTGTAATCACACTGCGTAATTGTCAGTTTGAAAACAAAGTGTATAGAAGGCCTTCTATACACTTTGGTTTGAAAATATTAAACGGAGATTATTATTATCATTATTATGTGCAGTCGCGCATATAAATTTACGTATGCCTATTCGTAAAATTGTCCTATTTATGTTAGCGCTATAGAAATTTGAAATCTATTGTTGCAAGTTATTATTAGGGACAGTAGAAAATCACGGTAAAAAAATGCCAAAAAAACGGCATACTTTTAAAAAATTCGCGAAAAACACGGCAAAAACACGGCATCAAAATTTCACAGTTTTCTTGTAACACTGTTATATGTTTATCTTTCATATTCATTGTTCATTGACAAATTGACAATTGTCAACCATTTGTCAGTCATTGGTTCCTTGCTGTAACAGTTTAGTTGCGAGTATTGAATACCATCACAACATGAAGCGCTAAATTGTCATCTGTCAAATTTTGACGCTGAGGTGCATTCACCAGTGTGTATTGACTAACGCTCCGTTCTGCCTCAACAGAATTGCCAGGAACTGACAGATATCGAATAGCAAGCTCAAATACTTTCGACTGTGCAAAACTTTAAACTGCCACAACCAAAAAAAATTGCAACAAACACGGCATTTTTTACGAAAACACGGCAAATGTCAAAAATCACGGAAAACACGGCAAATGCCGAAAAACACGGCTTCCGTGTTTGCCGTGTTTTCGTGATTTTCTACTGTCCCTAGTTATTATACTATTTGTGGCGTGGCGCGTGCAAGGTTGGCATCAAGGTTTTCTACTACGTGATTTATCGAAATTTGTTTTCAAAGCTTTTCTAAGGGTTGCGTACTTCGAAGCTGTCTTTAATGTTTTCCGGCAAATGTTTACAATTGGGGTGCCTAACCCTAACTCTGAATTTTACAATCCAGCTTCCACTCGCAGGTATAGCTTTTTGGTCGCACAAATACATAGGCTACACTGACCCTAACCCTATGCCCTAACCCAGCGGTTCCCAAACTTTTCTAGGTCGCGACCCACTTGTGCACATCTTGGCAGTCTCGATACCCACTGTGTAAAATTAAACATTGTGTACTAAAAGTTGCTTCGTAAATTGGTATCGAAATATGCGGATTTACGTACGGCGCTTAGAAATTTAAAGCATTAAAAGGAAATTTAGGTAAAAACAGTTGACAATTTATTGCAATCCAGCTAGTTATAGCCTGATCATAGCCAAATGTTGGTACTGCAAAAAAATAAATATTTCTCGAAAAAATTTGGCGACCCACTTGCCAGAGCTTTGCGACCCACTTTTGGGTCGCGACCCACAGTTTGGGAAACTCTGCCCTAACCGACCCTGACGACACTTACCATGACCCTAACCGACCCTCACGATGCACACACCGGCATGGGTGAGTATTTTACCAGCGGGTATAAACGATACCAAACATGAAAATAATGATACCTTAGACCATAACAATCAAAACGCACCTATTCCCAACTCGCGCTGACGATCCGGCGATTTTCTAGAAATTTTTGAAATTCTGTAGAAACCCACGTTAAAAGTCGATATCGCCATATTATTAATTTTACGTAGAACATATATCACTCGGGGTTCACATTACTTTACGGAAGGACTGTATTGCGGACTCTGGAATGATATATGTTCTACGTAAATATGGCGATATCGACTTTTAACGTGGGTTTCTACAGAATTTCAAAAATTTCTAGAAAATCGCCGGATCGTCAGCGCGAGTTGGGAATAGGTGCGTTTTGATTGTTATGGTCTAAGGTATCATCATTTTCATGTTTGGTATCGTTTATACCCGCTGGTAAAATACTCACCCATGCCCAGACACCCACCCAGGTAGTACATAGGCACCCCGATTGTAAACGTTTGCCTCTTTTTCCTGCATGGCTACCAAACCGTGTGTTTAATTATTAAGATCTTGATTGTACTGTCATGTTTCAATGTAATCTTACTGCATACTTGTCAGTTTGAATGCATAAAGATTATTATTATTATTATTATTTTTTTTTTTTAAATAAATAAAAAAATGCCCCGAGGTATACAGGATCCCTCAGGGACTTCAATATTAATTAATGTAACTTATAAAAAGTCCGGAATGGCCCTATTCTAACTCCTGGCTGGGGAAAGTGCCTCTGAACGCTATCGCATTAAAACTATTATTATAATATTATTATAATATTATTATTATTATTATTATTATTGATTTTCTATAACAGTTGGCGGTGGCAGTGACATCTAATATAATCTAATCACATCGAATCACAATCAGAAATCATACTCCATTGAAGAAGGCACATGGAATCTGATAGAACAGATAACCAGAAGCCAGAACTTTATGATGATTAACATTGCAAGCATTATAGGTTGTAGTTGCTGTTTTAAATTACTCATGTTGCAAGAAAAGGTCTGTAAATCATTCAAACTCCTCCAGGAGTTTAACACAAGTAATAACTTATTATTTACAATTTACAGGCGTGTATATAGTTGTGCGATAGTGTAGTGGTGAGCATGCAAGACTGTTAAGCAAGAGATTGTAGTTCATATCTGCATCTGGGACTGTTATTTTCTTCTTCTGTAGCTGTTATCTAGCGCATCACTGAAGTTGGAAAACAGAGATGGAATGTAAACGACTAAACGTGTTCAACTTCTGTATGGAGAATGAATTAGACAAATTTTGCTAAATTACAGGGGTGCAGAGCGAATCCAGAATCCCCTAAATGAATTTTGGCCGGATCCGCGAAATCGATTTTCGAAGTCTTTGTCATATATAAGAGTTCAAACTTGAACAATTCATTTTTAAACACGGTGTTATATTTCAAACGTTGCAGTTTAATTTTGGGAATATTTGAATAGCTTTTGGGATATCGACCGCTTCTTATAAAACTGTTTTCGGAAAATCAGGCTGTTGTGTATTTTCAGCGTTTTCGGGAATCAGGTTTCAGGGATTGAGGACGGACCCAATAGTATGTCTTTCTTGAGCAAACGCTGCATGAAACTATTACTTGTTGTTTGCTTAAAGATGGACGAGATTTCCAGGCTGTCCAATGTAAAGAAAACTCTTCCAGATGTCGTTGCAAAGCAACTACGTAATGTCAACATCTTCAACTTCTCTACCGCAGAACATTTTCCGGTTGAAACATCGTGTGTAACATTTTCTCAACCAATTGGCCTTTGCCAAAAGCAGCAGAGCAAGATCAGGCACTGTGAGGGGAACGTTTGTCATGTGGCTGAAAAAACCCGGAAACTTGGATTCAAGTACAGATGCCACAAAACACGACATTTGAAGGAGCAATGCATAACAACAATTTCCCCTCCCCAGAACACTGTTTTTGTAGGTATTCATCTGACCACACACGATGCTTTCAAACTGGTAATGGGTTTTGTTTCACAGTTTACTGTGAAGCAAGATGTATGGCAATTAGGTTTCACAAAAGAAACAGTTATTGACTGGTTTATTTTCTGTAGAGAGGTGTGTGAGGTTGTTCTAGCAAATGAATTTCAGGGAAAGATTGGGTTAGAGGGAATGACTGTTGAAGCTGATGAGTCACTCCTTTTTACGCAAAAGTGTGGTGTGGCAAAGAAATGGAAGTTAGAAGATCATTGGATGTTGGGGTGTTACTGTCGAGAACTAAGCAGTGCAGAATTGTTCTCATTAAAGACAGAAAGAGGAACTGTTAAGCCGCTGCTCTTGCAGTTCATTGACAACAAAAGCACAATCCTAACAGATTTTGCACAGATATACAAAGTTTTTGAAAAGTTTGGTTTTTGCATGCATAAATCTGTTTGTCATAAGCGCTATTTTGTTTGTCCTGCACACAAAAATGTGTACACAAATAACATGGAAGTAACTTGGCATTGGCGTAAATGCAGTGTATCCTGCTTCGGGTAAGGCAGGAATCACATTTTCAACAACTGATGATGTAGGTGATGACACCAGCTGTGAACTTCAGTGTTGCGAAATTTGTATAAACTGTCAAATGATTAATCTGGAGTAAATACTAAGTAAATAATATAGAGGTTCCACCAAAGAAGAAGAATTCACCTGCCATGTCAGCCATAGTAATATGTCTGATGATATTGAATATAACGATCACAGAGATTTACGTGAAAACGCTAAGAGTTTGTGTGAATTGTTTATTTGTGATGGTTTGTCTTTTGGATGTGGAGTAAAAAAGTAAGTCAGCTGTTTAACTTTAATGAATCAGCCTTTACTGACATGCTTGGTCTGCATTCAAGCATTCCCCAAACACCAAACCTTCGGTGGGTTTGACAAGGGTTGCAGAATGAACTTCACCCTCGTACAGGATGCTCTTTATGGTTATTACAGCTACTGGTGACTACTTCTACCCAGCAGCTTCCTTAAAACTTTTGGCTATGTAAGATGTATGGAACTTATTGTTTTGGGTACAGCATTTATGTAATTTCAATACTGTAATGTGTTTGAAATTGTCTTTGAGGAGTTGTGTATGGAAGCGAGTTTAACGTGATTGAACCAATGCATTTTATAACAGTTTATATGTGCAACTCTTTCCTCTTTTGTTAAACGTTGTTTGAGCTTAAATAAGGGAAAGAAATGGGAAATGTACAGATCAACACCTTCTTTTTGGCGAATACTATAACAGTCCTTGCATTTTCCCCTGCTTGCCAGCATCCAGTGTACATATATGCGTATGTATTTGAGTACTCCCGTCTTCCGACCAGGTTCATTCAAGTTACACAGATGATTTGTTTGGACTTGACAATTTCTTCAATATCCCATTTCTTTGAATTTTTAAGCACACCTTAATTTGTGTTAAAACTTGTTATAATTTTTCTGCTAACGGTATTGATGTGATTATTAATTTTGCTGTGAATAGCCTTGCAACAATCACTGACTTGAATCAGTTATTAGTATTTAGTACTGTTGTTAATATTACTTTAATTTGTAAGCTTATATTATTGGCCGGAGTTCTGTTGCACTCTTCGTGGAAGCTGAGAATGGTGTTGTACAATCGTAAGTACAACAAAAATATCATTTATAGGTTTTTAGTCTTTCTTTTTCTTGTTACCTCCACTGGCGTAAACTTGTCCAAAATGTTGGGGGGCATGGGGTCTGGACCAGAGGTGCAAAAAAAAATTTTTCAACATGAAAAGTTGTTTCTTTGTTGTTTTTTTTCTCTTTTTTTGGCTTTTATGGTTTTTGTTGTTTTGGTTGTTTTTAAGATTTTCGGATTTGGGATCATAAAAATCTTGAAAAATGGCATGAACAAGAGCTCCAACTCAGTTTAATTCAGTGCGATTTCCGAAAATTATAAATCATTAAATCAATGTTATTAAAATAACTTGTACAAAAATAAGAAATTTATTTTAAAAAAAAACAAAAAAAACCCACAAAGTTTTTGGTTTTCTTTTTCTTTTTTTGGTTTAAAATTCGAAAAATAAACCTTTTTCACCTCTGGCCTGGACAGTCAGCAGAGGCTTCCGGTGTTACGTTAATGCGTATGAAATGGGACGTTTTGTTTACATGTAAATTTGTTTCATATTGAAGATATTGAAGATAAAAAATAAATTTTTGTTTTCATTATGAATTTCAGATCGTATTTCAGTTCTGTGTCTCTGTTTTCTGTTTCTGAAAAAATTTGTCTATATTGAAACATAATATTTTAATATTTGAAGAAATTCTCTCGATTTTTGGGGGTATTACCCCGGCTCCTCAATTATTCCTCAGTTATTGGGGGGGGGGGGCACGTGCCCGGGTCCCCCAGAGTCTACGCCTATGGTTACCTCCATGTTGCTGGTGTGAACATCCAAAGTACCACTTGTGGCATACAGATTTAAGTAGTACTTTTACTGTATTAGTTGAGGTACAAAATGCTATTGATTGGAAATAGGGGCTGCTCTCAGTGCCAGTTATCAGCAGAGGCGCGTTTACAAAAAACGGGGTCCTAGGCGCAAACATTTTTGGAGCCCTTCTGAACTTCTAGACTGAGAGTCTGATACTCTGGTGGTGCTTAGCATATCATGTGCTGCTGTGCAAAAACCCGCGAAGTTGAACTTGAAGCCGTTTCTGTGAGTCTTATTGTCAATTATTATGATTAGTTATAGACGCTATTTTTAAGGAATGTGAAGTTATTTGATTTATTGATTTTAGTAATTACAATAATATACTTTTATGTGAATGCCAAACTAAAAAATAGAAAATAGGTTATCTTTACAATAATTCAAATTCACAAATGTTATTTTTTATATTTGAAAAAAAATTCCTTCGTTTGGGGCCCTCTGAGATTTGGGGGCCGTAGGCGCGCGCCTATAGGCCTACGTAAACGCGCCTCTGGCTATCACCAGACCCGTGCCGCCCTACCAGTATTTTGTGTCATCTTATACATATCGAAGATAAATGTAAACTTAGATGAAGTTATTGGATGCCCAAATTAGTCCAGCTGATCAAAATGGTAACAATTGTTATTGACTGCATCGCATAATTTTCGCGGCTCGTTTAGCATTTGCAGCTTGGCGGCGAGCCGGCGACGGAAGCCCAGGTTGTCAGTCACTTCTGAGCTTATCTGTGTTTGCAGACCCTGAAGTCTTGGCACCGTGGCAGTTGAGAAATGCCGCAGCAGAGTTGAACATATTGGCAGTCACTTCTTGGCTTCTTTGTGTGTTGCAGGCCCTGAAATCTTGGCGCAGCATTACCGTTATTGACATCGTGATAGTCATTAAGACCTTGACAGTTTTTCCAGATGAAAAGTTGGTTTTTTGTTTTAATGGTTTTTGTTGTTTTTGTTTTAAGATTTTCAGATTTCGGGTCATAAAAAATCATTGAAATGGCACGAATAAGAGCTCCAACTCAGCTTAACTTAGTCGCGATTTCCGAAATTAAAAATCATTAAATCAATGTTATTCAAATAACTTCTACAAGAATAAGAAATTTATTTTAAAAAGAAACAAAAAATTCGCCTCTGAATAGTCTATACTGCGAGAGGCGCCTTATAAATTACTAGATACGAAAAAAACATTTTATGGTTTCTGTTTTTTTTAAACAAAACAACGTTTTCCACCTCTGGTCTTACCACGGTTACGCTGCTGCTTTGGTCTTCCTCTAGCTTGCTCACGACTAAGCCTCGAAGCTCTTCTTTCAGCAGCTGATTTTGACGGCTTATAAGTTTAACATCGACGTATAACGGTATAATATATAATATATGTCGATGGCTTATAAGTTATAACGTTAAAAGTTATTGGCACATAGATATAACGCTGACATTAATATTCCATAGTTAAGAATTATGTCTCTCATACAGCTAACTGTTGTCTGAGAAACGCCCCACTGAAATGCCGAAATGACGTCACAATATAATCTTTTTAAAGAGATCTTGCTTAAATGACATCACAATAATGCGACCTCGGCTGACAGGAAGGGACCGCTTCTCGGGAATGGATTTATTAATATTTTCTGTAAGCTTATGCCATAATGTTAGTCCCAGGTAAATAAGTCTAAAAATGCAGAACGTTTGGTCCAAAACGTTAAATTCCGCCACTGCTCGTAGCCTACTCTGACAATGCAAGTCCCAAGCCTCCAGAAAGAAGGAGGGCGATATTAATGATGACATTGGTGTCTTTTGTTTGTTTTGCTGGTTTTTTCGAACCATTACCTAGCTAGCTACTTGATAGAGTTTTGTGCATTTCCGTTTTAGCTTATTTAAATGTAGGCCCTATTTAGCTCTGTTCAATCATACTGGTAATCGATACACACGCAATTTTTTGCGTTCGTGACACATACACACTAAATGAGGTCAAAGAGTTCACCTACATATGTCTCAAGAAGTCTTGGATATTTTTTTATTAAAATTTTACTGTGTTAACAGTGTTTCTGATCGTGGTAGGCTGAACTGCAATGATTAAATTGCTCACTGTTTCAGTGTTCATAGCTCAGGTTGCTTATGGCGCTTATCAGTCCTAATAATACAAGCTCTCTTTAGCTCTTTTGCTTCGGACTTGTTGGAAAGCTATAACATCAATATTTGCTGATTTACATGTGTCATTTGCACTGCACTACCTCAGACATGAATTCTGATATGAATTCTTCAACTGTTAAGTTTATTCTTCATTAATGATGGTAGTAATAGGCTACTCCATAAAGTTTTCGACATCTTTCTTTTGTTGAGCATCTGTTTTTCTTCCGCACATAATTATACTTTTCTTCTAAAGCTTAATTGTTTTCTCATTTCAACTGCAGTTCTGTCCATCTTAAAATTTCTGGAATCTGCTTACATTTAAAGCATTGGTAGGTCTGTTTAGTGTTGTAATGTAAATGTAAATGTAATCTCCGAAATTTCCCAGCGCCACACAAAAGCCACGTGAGGGAGACCAGCTTATTCACCGGCGCTATATCAAATCAAGTCCGCAATAGCCATGTCCGCCTTATCCGTTCCGGTGCCAGGTTAGAGTCCGGGGAGGTCAAGCCGAGGAGATGTTAGTGTTAAGCCAGGTTCTCGAAAGATGATTAAGCCTGCAATTCATGCTCGACGAGTTTTGGCAAAGGAGTGATATGTTCTAGCAACTCCTATATAAATTTCGCGTGTGTTAGGATAGGAGAGCTTGTCACTTAGTTACTGCCCTTGTGTGTTGGTTGTCTGCCAAGACGGTGTTAGAGCTTCTTAGGAGAACCGAACGAGGTTTACTCCGGTTATAGTTAAGACGTCGTGCTCCCTGTTGCGTGTCCTCTAGCTGTGACCGACCGAGTGGTGTTTTCTGTGAGGCTGTTTGTTATGTCAACAGTACTCGTCTACTGTTGAAAAACGTTGTTGCTGTTTTGTTGACGGTCGTACGGTAGAGTGTCGAGATGAAGAGTTTCGAAAGGTATCACTGTTGTATAGAATAGTAAATAAACTAATTTATCGAAACCAAGCCAGAAGTTGTATTTTCTTAAGGGGATCTTCTAGCAACATGTATTGACTATCCAGTTGCATAATTCGTCTTCTATTATAGGCCTATGAACCAGCCCCTATACGACAGATACATGCAGAGGCCCCTAAAGGTTAAGGTTACTTAATTTATAAAATCAGATTAGCCTAGGCCTAGGCCTACCTGTCAATAATCAGGTATTTAGGCTATAATCATTAATCAAAGCCAGAAATAATATTTCAAAACCAGGTTTTTTTACTGGAATTGACTAAATGACTATCGACAAATGTTACAATAAACTGAGGCTATAGCTCGTGATTTTGAAGACTGGATCGTGTCTTAAACACTGATGTGTAGAAGAACGAATGTTTTGATATCTGGACTGTAAACCAGATTTATGTGACCAGAATGAGACGACGTCTAACTCCACTGAACAACGAAGGTTGATGAAAGCGGTAAGCTCAGACCGGTGATGTTCAGTTCCTGAAACAAGCGATATGTATAATACGGTTTTATAACGATACCAATCATAAAATGATACTAAACATAAGCATGACCCGTTAATCAATAACGAAATCATTAAAAGCGATAGGCCTAAAGCAATAATAACTCAGCGCTCGTGAATAAGATGGTGCCCTGCGCTTAGCTTTCTAGTGGCGCTTCAGAAATTTCTTGCTTACGATTACGAATAACAGGGTGACAGAACTCCGTTGGTTTTGTTCTAGGTGGGGGAGAGTTGCCATAAATGGACCACCTAAGGGAAACCGAGGTTTACTGAATGAATGCTACCGAATTTCTAAAAGGAAATTATGCCATATGATGGGCTGATTCATAGGCGTAATTTGTGGGGGGTACGAGGGGTACCCGTACCCCCCACTTTTTGAACTGGGGGTACTGTACCCCCCACTTTTTAAACAATGTCAATCAATATTTTTGTTATTGTGCCTTCCCAGAGAATGCAGTCTCCGCCAAAGTGCGAAAGTACTTAAATACACATGTAAACCGAGAGCCAAAATTAATGAGAATACTGACAGAGAATATGTTCAAAATGGCCACCATGCGAAAAGCGAAAGTGGAGAAGAAATTGGTACCCCCACTTTTTAGACCAAAGTATTGGTACCCCCCACTTTTTAGACTAAAGTTACGCCCCTGGGCTGATTATTCAAGTATGTTGTTAATAATCAAGGGACAGATAGTATTCATGCATATATGAAAAATAACTAAAACAACTTGAGCTCCAATAAGTCCAATCAAGGCAACCTGTTTCCTTAAATGGACCACATGGTGTCCTTGATTGGACCAGTTGCCCTGAATGGGACATATTATTTTAAAGACTTTTTTAAAGATAATGTGCAATAAAAAAACACTTTAAACGTTTTAAAACACTAATTGTCTATAACATGCAATAAAGGCGTCTGTATCTAACTGTCAAAATACTATAAAAGTAGTAGAAATCAACTTAATATATGACTAATATATCCACTGCCAGTAAACTAATTAGGTGTACATTGTCAGAATCACTAGTTATATATAGACTATACATAGTTAACTATAGACTACTTAATTACGACTAAATGATTAGTTAAGTCTTTTATTAATACTTAGTTACAACCATTTGAGTCTAACACTTAATAATTAATAGGGGCCTACTTAGAGGAATTACACACAGTTTGCACAGAGGAACACATCATCATCAAGCAGTCCCCGCAATTTTTTTAATCGTTGACATCTACATATAGGCTACAACTGAAAGAAAATGTTGTTCGACATAATACAAGCCAATGGAACTTATTATTATATAAATAAGCACCTCAAGCACAGTATAACATTGCAAGTGCCGGTGTCCTTAAATGGACCACCCCAAATTATCGGTCCAATTCAGGAAACTAAGTGTGGTCCATTCCAGGCAACACGGACTACTTTTGCTTACACTGCGATAGTTCAACCCACGTCAGTCTTAGCCTAAAAACACTTATTGTCGCTCAAACATGAAACCTGGCTATAACTAAAACAAATTTGATTGAATTTTTAAAAGCTGATCTTAAATGTATATCCTCGTTGTCAGGTACGGCTAAAAATAGATCAGAACTACATGAAATAGAGTTTTAACCGCCATTTAATAAATGTTTAGTATTCCGTAAAACTGCCTACGTCGATACGATCAATATTCAACTGCGCAAGAATACAACAGTTGAAAACGAAGTTAAATGGGTATCTAGGGTGTAAATCAGCTGCGGTCCAATTAAGGCAACGGTCCAATTGGGGCAACTCTCCCCTAGGTGAGTACAAGAGACCGCTGAACGAACGCTGCATCGTATCAGAAGTGCTAGAGATCAATGCTCAGAGGAGGTTCGAGTCCGCTTGCCACACGGTTGAGAAAGCAGAACGGCTGCTAAGGCGGGTTTCGTTGAGGACGAGAAGGTAGGATCAGATGGATAAGGATAGGAATTCTCGAAGAGGTGAGACTTCAATTTGGAATGGAAAGCCTGTGGTTTGGGAAGTACAGGAGCCTGAGGCAGATGACGGTGAGTGAGTGGCGGTATTGGCGGATGAACTGAGAATGTGAGGAATTCAGAGGAAGATCGTCCCAGATTCGAGGCGGTGTTTGATATGGATCGCTTGGAGAACTTGAGGCGAGTAGTGCATGGAGGACGGGCAAGAGTGAGATATGAGGTTGAACGGGAAGAACGGGGTGCACGCTGAATGGTGAAGTGTTCGAGCACTACTTGATTAAAAATAAAAGACTCAAGTTTCCACGTAGACATAACATATCTAGCGTCTATCTGAACTTCCACAAACGACAACGTGAATGCAACTTCGAAGAAATAGTTGATAATTTACCTGCTGACCAATTGGCCTGCCATAGCATGTGAACCAAACTTTGTCATTATGCATTCTAAACCCCTTCCATGGCTTATAGGCCTAATAATGTTGTAGATGTCTCTATAGAATCCTTTAGGAAATCCATGCGGTGCTATTATTGCCTACTTCATGCAGCATAGGACCTATACGCGTGACCTTTGTTGCTCACCATGACCTTCGTAGCTATAATTAGCCACAGTTGTAATTTATTCTGGGTTAAATAGTGGGGTAGTCATAACAAGTACCTGTGTAGCGCCATTATGTGTCCAAGGGGAATGCGCTACAGAGTTGACAGTCACAGCAGTGACGGTATTGGCAATTCCCATAACTCGTATGTTATCTATGGACAACGAGTTGACTCCAGAGTAGCCATTTTGCTGGATAGAGGAAGTCAGCTGTCCCTGTATAGTCACATATTTGTAGTTCATTCACTTTACGAAACTCGTGTTAACAAACAATTTTATTTAAACAAAGAAACACAACAGATACATGTATTTGTCTGTAGGCCCATATACTCATCTGCTCTCGTCTCAACAACTGCAACTCTTGCTTGCAAGCCTTCCTCACTTCTCACATTTCTAGCTATATGTCGGACCACCTTCATTGACCGGGTTTCTGCTCGCATTAAGTTTTGAATTCTCTTTCTTAGCTCATACCTGGGTCAAGCCCCAAAGTATCTCCGGGACACTATTCGTTGACCTACCTCAGATGCTTCTCTCCGTCCTCTTCGCTCTTCGGATAGGCTCGATCTTCTTGTCCCTCTCTCTAGGACAGTCATGCGCAACATCGTGCTTTTGCCTGTTCCTTTACTCTGGAATGGCGATCCTCTTGCAACTCGCTCTACGATTCTCACTGGGGGTCCTGCTACATCTATCCGTTGTCTAAATTTCTTTTCTCTTTCCTCGAGGTTCTTGCACTGGGAGCGCCTCTGATTAGGTTGCACTAAGAGTGGCGCTTTAGAAATTTATAAAATAAAAACTGCGAAGTTAAATATGGCAAATTTTTCGTAAGTCACGAAGTTCTAACTTTAACCAATACTGATTCAGAAAGGTTCGCTTTGTCAGACAGTCGACCGAATCATATATTCAGTCCAGGGTTCTTACTTCTTTGCTGCAAAAGTTAAAAAACGCGTTTAATGGTCCATCAGAACAGAACAGTCAAATATATATCTACACGACCGCTCATCTTCTGTTATCTACAGTTCCACCAGGTCGCCTTGAGTCCCAATCCGGATTGGCTTCCTTCAGGGTTTCGTATTGGGTCCCCTCTTATATATTATTTTCACCTCGGATCTTCGCCATCTTCTTACTTCCTGCTTTCTGTCTAACCAGCTTTATACTGATAATGTACAGGCTTACACTCATTAATTGCTCTCCCTCTGATGCCGACACTACAGTCCGCCTTATGTGCCTTTCCACTGACTCATTGGCCGTCTGGATATCTTCTAACCGCCTCCGTCTGAATCCCTCCAAGACAAAATATATATGGCTGGGTACTCGCAGGCAACTTGCTAAGGTTGATCTTGCTAGCCTTGCTACTGAATTCCCTAATATCGTCTTTTCAACTTCCAGTAACGTCAGCTCCGTGTGGTCTCCCGCTCTCTCCCCCCAGTCTACAGCTACTCTCATTCATGCTTTCATTACCTGTCGGCTTGATTACTGCTGTTCTCTCTATATTGGTCTACCTCACACTCGACTGCATTGCCTTGAACGCGTCCTACGATCTTCTGCGCGCCTCGTTGTTTGGTCACGTGTCTGATTACATGCGTGACGTCCTCCGCCGGCTTCCTTTTTCGCAAGGCATTGTATACCGGGTTGCTTCTATTGTCTGGCAGTGTCAGCTTGGCCGCGCTCCTTTCTATCTACGTGAGCTCTGCTTTCCAGCGTCCGCACCTCTTGATCGCCGTTCACTCCGTTCCACTGCCCGCGGTGACTTACATGTTCCTTTCGCTCGCACTGCAACCATGCAACAGTGACCATTCTCCGTTGCCGGTCCCACTATCTGGAATGGCCTTCCTGTCGAACCGCGGTCTCTTCCTCGAGACTCGTCCACCGTTTTCTTCTCTGCTCTTAAGGCTGTTCCCTTTCGTCGAGGATGGGATGGGTGCGCCTCTGAATAGTTGCCTTGACGAGCGCGCTATATAAATGTCTAGTTGATTGATTGATAATATATCTGTGGCGTGTGTGTGAGTGTTTGACTACAGGAAGACGAGAAGGTCTGCAAACTCTGCATGCCTACTTACGTTTGAAGAGACTGCATATGTTGCAAAATAATAAGCTCCACTTTCAAACGTGTCTGCACAGAAAGAGAATTGTATCTTATATAGATACCAGTTTTATGAAAGAAACCGAATATATATATATATATATATATATATATATATATATATATATATATATATATATATATATATATATATATATATATATATATATATATATATATATATATATATATATATATATATATATGAGTATCATCAACACTATTAACCGATGACATGCATAGATACGAAGTCGACGATCATAAGTTAAATAACGATTGAAAACATTGCGATAGAAGAGGATAAAGGACGACATGCATAGCATCAAGTGTTAACAAGGAAGATGCGCTTATAGTAATGATGTCAGTGTTGCTGAAAATGGGTTTTACAATAGGTGACCTGTGGTTCTGACGATGATCGACACATTATTAAGATGCTACTGATTTTGATTAGCCTATTTGACTACTCCAATTATTGGATTTTGATTAGGCAGATGACATTAAAGTGTATCGATGAATGCGACGAAATTGATGAGAAAAATAACGACGATTAAAGTGATTTATTATGATCACGATTACGAATGTGGCTGTGATGACGAGCACGATGATGAAAAATATCATACACTGTGATTGTGGTTATGATCATAATGGTTACCATGATGAAAGTGTGAAAGTGCTTACCAATCGATTCGCCGTCGTCCCAGAAGAGATCGCCTGTCGCTTGTGCCTGGTCATCGAGAGCGGCGATTAATCCCATTGGCAAATTACGACTGCGAATGAAGAGGAAGAATTTATATTGTACCTTAATCAGAAATGTGCTTCTTTTATCTATAAATTCAATATTCATTAGGTCTAACATACCGGTAGTGGTTTAGATTTGTTCTTAAAATAATTTTGATCAGCAGCAGTCTTTATTCATGTCATGTGCCACAAACTCACAACTCGTCAAACTGTCTCCAATATTAGGGAATCACCCTTTCTGTCTCCCCCTCAATAAATTTTGGGACAGATGTTCCCTTTCCACAGGGATCTTATCATTATGCATAACCACGTGTACATATTCAGAACATCACGGAAGTAGGCTAGTTATACATGGATGACATAAAGAAGTTGGAGAAGAAATTCTAACAGAATTAAAGGACTTAATCTTGTATCTGACTCTCCTCTGAATTCAGGAAAACTATCTATGAAGGATGGGTATTTATTAATCAGGAATAGAGTAGATAGGCCTACATGCCTGAATAGGGTGGAGTTGGCCGGTTGTTGCGTGGGAAGAATGGATCCTCCGCGGATATGGAGAGGAATGAAGTCCAAGGGAGCGTCTACCGTCGTGGGAGAACCGCGTGCTGGAACTATCAAACCCTGCAGCATTAAAACAGAGGCCGTATTATAAGGATGACCACTTAAGGCCCACAATGTAAAAATATGCTACAAGTCATATAACCTACAATACATTTTACTATCACTGTCTATCAGAAACATATATAGCTGATATAATTTCTATAATACATGCACCGTGCAACGGATAGGTTCATAAACCTACATCAGAAAAAAGATTCCGCTTGTATACGATGAAGACGCATGGTATTACTAGCACCTTAACGCAAACATTGAAAGTTGTTACAGGCTTCTAGGCTATGAACTCACCAAAACTGCGACTGTTGAAATTTCTTTGCTGGTCTCATTCAAAACTGAAAACACTCCTTTCCCACAAATCCAATCATGACTCCTCTTCCTTTTTCCTTTCCTCCACCGCTCCGATTCTAAACACCGTCCTCCGTAGCCGTCTGACTGACTGCTTAACTATCGGCCTGACCTTGAAACCGATTCTGAGTTTACCTGCCTACAGTGGGGCGCCAGGATTTCAGGTTTGGGGGCTGAAGCCCTAAGCTCTTCCTTTTCTCCCTTCCTCCTTTGTAAGCATTGCAAAGCTTCAGAGGTTTCCAGCGTTTTGTTTGGGGGGGCTGAACCACTGTTTGGAGGGGCTAAGCACCCCCTAGCCCACCCCTGGCGCCGCCACTGCCTGCCTATCGATTCTGCTTTCACTGAGTGTTTGTCCGCTTCTGTGATGCTTGCCGAGTCAACCGCGTGGAATTTTCTCGTCTTGGATCATTTTAATAATAACAAGTATACGATCAACTGTTGCCAAGAATATCGCGGTTGCAGTCTTATCGGGGATTATACATTATATAATGTAGACTTTGCATCATCGGCTACCAATGAACTCGCCATTATTAAAAGGGTACTTACTTAATGTACTTAGAACGCATAGAACTTAAAGCATAAACTTAAGAATCGCTTGTTTTAACTTGCTGACCCACCGTGATCTGATATCTGGTTTTCTTTACCTGTAAGATTTCCAACGGATTAATAATGCGTTGTGCACTTGAAGCGACCATTGATTGATGCTCTGTGTATTTTGATGACGGTGCAAATCATTAGATTAGACAGATTAGATTAGCTTAGATGTTCACACCATTAATATGTCACTCACATCATAGTAGCTGTACCATTTAGCATCCGGGAAATAAGCGTTCACGCTGAGAGTATCCTACAATTAGAGAACATCGTGTTAAACCAAATTCATGAGTTGAAATGTCAATTTAAGCTCACGCTAATAAAATTCCTAAAGCTTTCGTTGTCACAATCTAAGAAACTAAATAATTTAAACCGCACACAATGGCGACGCCTCGGATGAGTCTGCCAGATGAGGCGCTATAAAAATCTTGAGATCTGCGTTGAATTTACCTGCGTTAGGACCGGAGAGATGAGGAAGGCGGATCCCCAGAGCATCTGGTCATCTATGGAGTAGGTGTTGACATCGGTTGGGAATCTAGAAACAGTTCCATCGGCTGACTGACTGAATGACTGACTGAATGACTGACTGGGTGGGTGGCTGGTTGACTGACTGACTGGATGGCTGACTGAATGACTGACTGAATGACTGACTGAATGACTGACTGAATGACTGACTGAATGACTGACTGACTGACTGACTGACTGAATGACTGACTGAATGACTGATTGATGAACATAAATCGATCGATCGAATAAGCCACTGATTGAAGCAATTCGATTGTTTGAAAGCATCATTGTTTAACAGACCAAGTGAATGGCTGATACACTAATCCAGTTAATGAATTACGAAAACAGTAGATCTTACTCAAAGAACAGAGGTCTAACGACTGAAGATCCGTCGGAATGTGCCTTGTGCATGAGGGTGTACAGGTAGGGCAACAGGGTGTAGCGGATGTGTAGAGTCTCGCGTGTGACCCTGGCCACCTCAGGCCAAACACCTGGATCCTGGTCCTAAGTGACAACCACATCTCAATGCATAAAGTCGCCTATACAGACCCTACAGCTGAACTTAGGATATCCGCACCAATCTAATGATACGATAATGACCTTTCACACCAGTTTAAAACTCAAGTTGTTTAGTGTATAATACAAACACAAAATAGCAGCAGGTACAGCGAGAGGCTGGCAAACAAAATTTCTATGAGTAATCGTTTGGTTTAGACGCCATGACACGATGGTTATGACTTACGAACATTAAAAGGTGAACGTACTTTACAGAAAAGACAAGAGACAACATACGCTCGCTGCTTTTGAGTTGTGGTTTCTGGAGAATGGATAGAAGGCGCCAACTTCTTGCCATCGTTGGCACAGCTGTTCTGTTGCATTGCCGAAAAAACCGCAAATATCTGGTCCAACCTTTAAAATGGAACAGCACTGAATCATAAAACGGTTTAATCAACGTTACGTTAACATTTTTAATCGATCCTGTTGCTTACTAACGTCTGAGAAGAACGTTACTGAGGCGTTTGGATTGTAACGTAAACAATCATTAAACGTTCCCAAGAAGTTGATGAAAAGTTGGCCGTTTCACGCTGTGGCTACGACACTGGCAAAGTGTTGTTAATATTTGGATGGATGACGGTTTATGAAATAATTGACTATCTAGGCCAACTCAGTTCTACATTCTTCGGGTTAAATATTGCTATTAGAGCAAGTCGGGCGTTTGATTTCATAGGTTGTGGTTTAATTAGTTGTGTCTGTATATCAACCGAAAGCTCCTTCAATCTTGAGACCACACCTGTAAGGGAGTTTTTTTAGAGGCGCATGAAGATATGCTTTATCTTTTCCTATATCTTTCGCTCTATTGTTCTAATTTGCTGTTGTCGCTAATGTTGTTCCAATTAGACTGAAATTTTTTAATGTTGTTCCTGTAAAGTTTTGATTCCTGTTTGATTAGATGTTTAAAGCCAACAAGCAAAACCGAATGCGCAGTCCAGAGAAATGTTTACGAGTAGAAATAAATTACATTAAAACCATATTTTATACATTGAAAAGTGAATAATCTAAGAGGAAATGTTTAGCGATAGTTCTTCATTCTTCCAAGCTTTAGATGCCAGAAATAATAACGTCTCTCCAACACATAATTATATGATCAATTCTATCTGAAGATAGATGTTCACGTTTTTGCAGTGATAAATAATTAACAGGTGGTCAAAAGCGTTTGCGATAAAGAATGTCAGTTAAGCTATACGCACGTATGGGTATCCCCACATGTTGAATTCCATAGTTCCTGAAAGAAAATAGTAGCAAAGTAGTTAGATATTAGATAAGACGTAGTGTCAATTCCCTGTCAGTATGTCCATAGGTGAACGCACCTAAGATCGTATTGCTGTATTATGCCATAGGGGATCCATAATTATGTGTCTCATAAAATGTTTATGTGGGCACAGTGGTATAGCATTTCGTTCCATCATGAAAATCAGTTACATCAAAAACAAATACTGAAAGAGAAAGAACAATAAGCATTTCGGAAAACAAGAAAGTTTGATCTGGAAATATTCAAAGTGAAGTGACGGGCGAGAATTTTGCAATGGTTATAAGAATATGATCAATCAATCAATCATTCAATCAATCATAAAATTTATATAGCGCATCTTCAAGAGTTCTACTCAGAGGCGCTCCCGAGCCAGGCCTGATCATAGAGAAAAGTCTTCAACAGGGTGTAGAAAGGAAGACGAGTGTGTACGAGGAGATAGGCGAAGGGAAGAAGGCAGGTCATTCCACACTGTTGGACCAACAACGGAAAATGCTCGACGCTGCATTGTAGCAGTGCGGGCAAATAGAACCAGAAAGTCACCCCGAGTAGAGGAACGAAGAGCTGAGCGACCTATAGAAGTGGAAGAGAGAGTAAAGATGGAGCATAAGTAGCGATGATCACATCTAACATGAGAATTTCTCTGGCGCAACCGTAATAATGCTCAAAGCATCTTCAGGGCGTTATCGTCAATGCAGAGCTTATATTTAATTAACAGGTTTTCGATTTTGTTATGCCAAACACAAAAAATGCATAATAGGCTACACAATACCATGGCGTCCGGAGAGTGTCCAAGAGGCATTTGCCCATGGATTTTTCAAATATTGTACAAAAATAAAAAAAATTGAATATTATGATTATTACAAGAGTGCAAAAACACTTAATTATTTAGGTAAAGTCCTTGATCATTATATATTTATATTTTTTTTCTATGCAAATTATTTTCTAAACAAAAACGTCATTTTCCCACCTCAAAAACTTTGCCCCTAAAAATTCCTGCGAACGCCCATGATTATACCACGTCGTTGTGTTGGATATCTGTTATAAATGGTTTACGATCCAAACTGATCTAATCTGATCTGAAACTTATATAGCGCTGTCTGTTGTAATGCAAGTGAAATCCTAGAATCAACTGAAATCCATTAGATCACATAGACCAAAAACATTTCCAAATAACGATGGCGTTTCTGATAAGTAAGGCTAAATAATTTAACATTTACGATAGCAAAAAACGAAACCAGTTAGTGAAACCAATATAACAGAATCCTACCGATGAGTGAGTATCCGAGGGCTGGCCATTGGCTGAGGTTGTCACCCAGCCAATGCTGTGCATATGGAGCCGAACCAGGAAATGTGGAGCGACTGAAGGCTATGCTTCTCTTTCCCGTTGCAGTTCGAACCGCCCTGAAAAAGAAAACTCGATGATTAAATTCTCTTGGGCAATAGACTACACATACTTGGCTATACGTCGACTGGTTGCATAGAATAATTCGCTGTAAGTATATAGGCACTATGCATGTACGTATGATGTACGTATGCATGGTGTATGTATGTATGTATGTATGTATGTATGTATGTATGTATGTATGTATGTATGTATGTATGTATGTATGTATGTATGTATGTATGTATGTATGTATGTATGTATGTATGTATGTATGTATGTATACATGTTGTATGTATATGTGGAACCACTTAATATAGCGCGCTTTAGGTAAGTACCTCTCAGAGGCGCTGTGTATCCAGATATCATTAGGCCTACCACTGAAACTCTGCGCAGCTATTGTAAGATCAGAAATGCACACAATCATGTGTCATGTCGTTACAATGTTGTAATTTTGTTTGAGCCTTTTTACTTTAATTTTCCACGCTGTCTGGCATTCTGAAATCAGTGAGCTATATACGAGCCATTTGAAAAACTCTTGTCAGCATTATTTGTCTTTATTTATCCGTACTATCTTTGGGATGTATTGAAGATTGTGTGTATTTGCATGAGTCACTTATATAGCGCTTATCTGACGCAGACATATATATATTATATATATATATATTATATATATATTATATATATATACACACGGTCAGTTAAGAGGCCAGCATGGTTTACGAATGTGTGGTTGAGTCAAAACATTAAAAGTGCTAAAAATATTGTCTAAGGATATATATATATATAATTATATATATATATATTTCAATATTTATATGACCACTAGAAACTCTTATTGAAGTTATTCAAAAGCGCCACATACAGGTTTTTTAAGTCTCTATAAAGCATCATATCACATCATAATGCATTAAATTAATAAAACTCCAGACGGTCATAGTCATCACTAGACTTATTAAGTTATATAACAAGTATTATTACAGGTATTACAGGTACTGTCACACTTCAGTTGAACGTGTATGGAATGAGTTGGTCGACTTACGGAAGCGTCATTTTTGCCATATTCCACCCGTACAGGCTGTGATGATTGTACAGGGTGCCTGAAAATTGAACCCAATCGGGACAAATTGTTTCCCGGTACAGACTGCGATCCTGAATAGCTAACAGAAGAGCGAGAAACGAAAATAATTTAATGCATCTCATCAGTACAGCCAATTCTTTCACTTCTAACACGCATCAGTTCGTTATTTCTTTCATTCATTGCTCACATCATTAAAGGCCGTATTAAGCCAGACATGTGGGTTAAATGATGGTTCCTGGAAGACAAAGGGAAATCCAGGAAAGATTAAAGTACCTGCTAACAGGTCGCATTTAAAAAAAATTTGTTTTTAGTAAGGATGTGAGCTGTTTCTTAATCTCCAGACTTACCTTTTTCTAAGCTTACCTAAACCCTCTATCGATACTAAATCAGGTTCAAATAACAGAACTCAAGAGTGGCAAAGTGAACGAGAATCGACCGGCATTTTGTCGACTAAAATCACAGGTTAAATTAATAAGAGATTCTTATACATTTATAATAACCTGCTGAAATAATTGAGCCTCATATTAGGACCATTTAGATAAGTATCAGCACATCATAGCGCCTTGATGACATGATTTCACAACTTATGGGCTTTATAAAGTTTGTGCGAGTATATTTGCCTGGTATGTAAGGGGGGAAATTGATTGAGTTGTTCGTGCAGGTTCCAAAGTCTCCGTGTTGGAAGTTTGACGGTTCGTTCATATCCTACAACGGGAACAATTAGTCCTAAAGTATTTTTTGCATGATCATCATTTAGCCTGATAGATAACATAATAGCGTTGAGACAACGTTGACCTAAAATATATCTGATGTAATACGTTACATCGTCGTTACAACTTAGCTGACATTGCCCACCCTCTCTCCTTCGGATGGCACACACCAATCGTCGACTATACGACGGAACATCGATGGTGCTGAGCAACGGTAAGTGAAGGACGCGCTGAGGTCCTTACACGTTGGCCATCTGAGTGGAAGCACAGTATAAATAATTACACAGTACGTCGACTCCCGGCCGATGCAGCAGTCAGAATGTGTGACCGACCGCCATTTTGAATATGAGCTTTTACACGTCGATACACCGGAACCCATCACATAAAATATTTTTAAACGTTACAACAACATCGAGGACTTCATTAGAATTAACAATATTATTTTTAACGTTAATTTCAGCTTAAATCTATAATTCAAAAGCTCAGTTTCAAAATGGCGTCACCCCAAAAACTAATCAACAGTTAGCAATGCGAGTCGACGTACTGTGTAATTATTTATACTGTGGTGGAAGCACGAATTCGTATACGGCTACTATTGGCGCTACCATAGGCATATATAGGCCGAGCATTCTATCCGTTCGACTGTCATATAATGTAGCCTAACAGGCCCACAGAATTATTGGCAACGGAACAAATATTTGGTAAATTACTTCACCACTAAACATAAGATATAAAAAGAAATATACAGACGTCTGTTGAATCTAAGGACGCAATCGAGAGAAAGCCGGACTTACGATCCACAGAGCGTCATATTCGATGACCCGAAAGAAGTCTACGCTCTCTTGTGTGTACCAAGTCTGTGTATTAGGGTTGCTGAAGTCTGGATAATAGACCAATCCAGGCCAGACCTAGAAGAGGAACATTGGAAGACGGTTGGTTAACTGAGGCATAGATTTGTAGGTAGGCCTATATACTACGTAGAATATCAGATGCTACAGGCGCTCATACTTTTCATTCTGTCTAGTCCCCAGTACCGTCGCCATCCGCCGCCGCCGCCGTTAAGCCCTCAAGTCGAAACCAGTCGCTAAGCTATCGACTGCTAGCGATTTCGTTCAATTAATATTTTGCTTGTTGTTTTAATCGTGGTTTCCAAGTAAACAATGACAGAACAGTGCTTCTACTACTTAACGTCACATATAACATAATTATATATCATACGATAACATATAATTAATCAATTATTGTACGTCCATGCTGTTGTCTATCAATGCAAATAATTATGTAGAAACTGAAACTGAAACTGTAATTTTCCAGTTACTGAAACGAAGACGAAAATTATTTCAGAATTGAAACTGTAATAAAAACTGAAATAATTTCAGAACTGAAACTTGAACTGAAATAAAAATTAGGGCCTACGAACCAAAAACTGTATTAAAACTGAAACTGTAGGCCTAATTATTTTCAAAACTGAAATATTACAGGCTTGGACTTAGTGGTATGCTTTCTTCCTGTTATAAACACTCAAATGGGTCGCAAATTCACAGTAGCATGAATTTTCACAGTCATCGGGCATGCGCACATAAAGCGGAGTGCCGGAGCCCTTTGTAGGACCCATTATTTCCATATTGGACCCGCATAGAGTTAATATGGGTCCCATCTAATGTCCATGGAAATGATGGCACGCTCAGTAGAGTATGCGGTAAAATGCATTTTATTGATAGATAATTAGGTATGTGCAATGGACATACCAAATTACACGAGAAGTCGATAGCAAGTCGCTAAGTCAGTCGATAAGCTTAAGAGACTTAGCCAGTCGATAAGCATGCGACTTAGTCGACTGAGTCGCTAAGTCACTCGCTAACTCATCAAGTCAGTCGCTAACTCCTTAGCAACTGACTCCGGGTACTTATTCTGTCCACATCACTTTTATACTCTTCTGATTCCCATTAAATTTTATGATAGATTGAACGTTTTATTTTAAAGTAAAAGGTTCGTTTACTCAGTCAAACAGAATCAGTCCATAAAACTTCACTAGGACGGCATAACGGAAAAGAAAATATAGAGTAGTTATAGAACCTAGAGTCATAGGCCTGTAGCCCTCTATCGAACAAAGAATACATATGCAGTCGGTATAAAGTCTAACAATTTAACACATAAATTTCGTAGTATGATGCAACAGTCCACCTTCACACACCATTTATGGTTGGTTTTTGTTTTGGTGGATTAATTAAATCGCAGAATTATTTAATGATACCAATAACAGGAATTTGTTTTATAATAATGGTCTAGGCACGTGCATGACCTGGCTATCTGTATGCCTTGGTGAACGCTGTGGCTACCTGACGAATAATGTAAAAACAAGCGATGTGCTTGTGATAGCGAATTTCTGAGGAGAAAATCGGATTTCCGTCACAAGGGGCATTTTGCCAAATAACGCGCAAATAGGCCTACTCTGTGCGAGAGAGGCTATTATAGGGTCTTCTTAAATAACTTCTTAAAATCAAACTGCGTGCATCGAAGACGTAGCGTGTTATTAACTTATAAACACTGCCTCAGACAGTAACTGTTGCTAAATTCAGCAGCATATTTAATGATACAGATATGTCATAGACACTTCCGCCATCTGAACTACGAGATCTGCCACCGAAAAGAGTAGACCCGTTTCCCGTTACATGTTTGTGTAGTCGCACTTGACATTTTTATCCATGTTATCACATGTTAGTTAATGCTTTATAAATTATGGTAAATGTTGTTTTGTTTACAATGATCGACGACATAGATCATGTTTTATGCTTTTACATGAATTACGAATACCGATAATCGGTTGTATACCGAGTGTCGGTTATATATCCGTTATATCTAGCATGGGTTATGAATTCTCCAGATAGGTTTTGGCTTTATATGAAGAAATTGGAATTCAGCATCTCTGAATGAGCAATTAACTGTCTACCTCTCCAACTCCGTAAGAGCCATCGGGTCGCTTAATCCAGATGTCTAACTCGGTGCCGTGGTCCAGAGGTGGATACTCGCCAGGTGTGGCTGTGTTCGCAATTCCAGGATCCTGAAAACGACAAATAGCTCTGAAAATGAAGAACATCTTGAAACGAGAGAGCAATTGATTTATTTTATTATGAATCATTCGCTCCTAAAGCTATAGTCCCATGCTTGAGATAGTAACATTAGAACAAGCAACAGAAGACACTTGATCTAAACCGTTGGAAAGACTCGGTAGCATAGAATCTTTTGTTTTGAACGCTTTTTAACGACGCCGTCGTGTCATAGATGATTGGCGTGATAAAAATATTTTACATAACTTTAGGTACATGTATATATATATAATATACGCTGTATCATTTACAAATATATCGGTCTACACGTTTCCTCTAAGCTTCCAAGAAATTAGATTTTAGCGAGAAAAGCTAGCATTTCATGTGTGCAGCGTATTAAAGTGTCTTTAATATCCCAAGTGTGCATCAGATAGCATTTATTTACCAAAATGATGACAAATCGGGTGCCCTGTTGCTTGAGTTCCTGAACATATTGAGGAAAACCGGCGTAGGCCACAGGGTCGTATGTGAAGATTCTGTACAAGTACATGTAGTCTATATCTGCGTATTGAGTATCCTGAAAGGCAGAAAAAAAAACAGTTTCACTGCAGTAGGACAGGAAAAAACGACGGAAATTGCAGCAGTGGCAAAAAGGAATGGATGACCATGTTAAGGCTGCTGTTTCAAAGTAGCAGAGGTGTCACTAGGGTTGGTGTCACCCAGTGCGGTAAGTCATGGTGTCACCCCATGGCCTTCCTCCTTAGTCCCTTACCAGACCATTTGGTATCCTTAGCAATGTTTTTTTGCATTAATGTTACTCGTAAATCGTAATTCCTGTATATAACTAAATGTAATGGCAATAGTAGTGACATAAGCAACCAATAGAAAATTGAATTAAAATTACAAATGCATATTTTTATTTTATTTTTTATTTTAATCATTTACCATCAGATCAACAGTAATATCATTAAAAATAAATCAAATTAGCAAATAATAATGTAATATTTGAACTATGGAGGGCAATGAAGGTGCCTGCAGCATATGCAGGCCTCTTTATAAATAATGTTCAATGAATAAAAAATTAATAATAAAGTAACAGAAATATCACGAAGTCACGAAGTCATTCATGAAGTGAACTTTTTGTTACGCTCCTCTCATTGGCCGCATCCAACTAATGTATATTCATGACCAACGATGTCACTGTTTACGAATGGCGACATTCCAACGGACTTTCGTTTCACACATAAATCAACGTAAATTTAAATATAGGCCTACCGTAAACGGATGCTTTTAAACTTCTAACGACTTAGAACAGGCTTAAACTAGTTTACTTATTTGGCGAACCCGTTTAAACCTTGTTAAGCTCGTTCGTTTCAGCCTGTTCGCCACCTATGCAAGTTAGTTTAAGCCTGTTTTAAGCCGTTAGTTTAAAAGATTAGCCTTTTACTCTATGTTTCAATTATTATTCATTAGTTGGAAGTGGCCAATGAGAGAAGCGTAACAAAAAGTTGACTTCATGACATTTCTGTACGTTTATATTATTAATTTTCCTTGTTACTATCAGGTCACTGTTTGCCTATTATTACATCGGCTACACCTACTATAGTATGAATGTATTCAGGTGGTCCTGGCTAGCAAGACTTTGGCCCCTTCTGGGTCTCCTGGTTAACAGTGACCGGCATTAGGCCCCAATTGAAAAACTGTACCTTGACACTCAAAATATTTATGATTACCGAATAAACGAGTGTTGAGTAAACTATGAAAGGAACTAAGACTTACTCCATAAAAGGGAGCGGATGGATGATATCAGGGATTGGTGCAAACAAGAGCAGCAAAGCTTAACTAGCAGCAAGCACAAGATCGGAGACTGTGGCAACAAGTGATGTTGCGTGCAAACGGTGCATTGGACACCTACGGGCCTTAGGCCTATGGATTATACCCCGTGATCGATCGAGTCGAACTGCTACGATCGACTTGGCTCGGCCGACGATCGACTCGATCGACTTTGTCGACTAGTCGACTTCTCGTCGACTCGATCGACTTGGCAAATAAACGATCGACTTGGTCGACTTTGTCGACTTAGACTTATCTCTTGGCCAGGGGCCCGGGAGGCGTATTTACAAAGCCCTGCATTGCAGGACGCACCGTGTTCCTATTCGCTGGAATTGGGTCGTAATAGGGAGTTCCTATTGGGTTGTAATACCTCCTTGCTATTGGGCAAAATTGGGTCACTAAAATTGGGTCACTAACCTTTTTCATAATAATTGTTGCCTTCCAATTCGATTGTTTAAATAATTGAAATATTCTTGCCAAAGATAGTTTTTAATGCATAAAAGATGGGAGATGACCAGATTACCTTGCCGCAAGGTTACGTTTATGCAAACAGCAAGGACGACGGTTGTAACACATCATTTCGCTTCAATTTGTCGACATCGCAGGAGTGGTATGATTGGGTTCAAATGTTCGAAAGTTCTGCATGTCAGAAGTTTATTGTGAAGCGAACACGCAACAACGTTATTCGGTGAGTGATAAAACTGTAAGTTATGTAAGAAATCTTTACACTTCATTGACCAAGTGCACTCGGAAGTATTTATTTATTGTGATAGCCTTTGGCAGTGGGCATGACATTATTAGATTTTCAGTTACAAAGCGACACAGAGTTGAAGATGTCACCGTTGCTACGTAGCTACGGACCGCAGAGGAACGATTCTTATGTACATTAAAACTATAATGTAGTCAGTGAACATTGTGAATTTTGTATATGTTTGACCATGCATGTTATCAAATGAGAGAGTGTTGAAGCATCCAGTGTTTCAAATCTATTGTTGTGTTCAACATTTAGTCAGAACAAACGAGGACCAGATATGTAGCTAAATATATCAGAATAATAGTTACGGTAATAAAATCGACATCTATTGTTCAGCAGTGTCAATTTATGAAGATTGCTGTTAATGCTAAGAATGTGCTTTGTCGTGCAGATATGCATTTGGTCAAGATCTGGTGTGTCAGCACAGTACGCTCAATAAATCGGTGTCAGGAGATGGTCTTTATTCGAGTCGGTCTACTGGTTGTAAAGCATCAATCAGTGTCAAAATCAAACATGTCAATAGAAACACTCGGCGACATGATTCGTTTCTCAAACAAGTTAGTGTATAGTTTTCAGTAATGATTACTTGTAAAGATATAGGCACTGAAATAAAGTAAGTGAAATGTCAGCATTTGTGATAACATAAAACGACCCTATAATATGTCTAGATTTCTTGCGGTAGTTGTGCAGAAATAAAGCAGTTCATATTTCTGTCCTCGACAACAAGAGTCAATGCAGTTTCATTTTAGTTGACTGCCGACTTGGTAGTGGCTTGCCGGTGGAATTCTGAGCATGTCATGAACTTGCTGAAGTATTTTTGAAACGTAGTAGCTAGCGTATGACTAAATTATAAGTTTAAGTTGAATGTGTGAGCAGTGTGAGGCGTTCATGTACATTGCCATGTCTGTTGCAGGATCCACCACTGCCAGCTACGATTACATTCTGCTTGGAGCACAAGCATCAAACACGATGTGCGGATGCACTTCGCGTGCTACATGTGTCGAATGAGACACGCGATCGTTTCATGGACTACTTCAATGATGGTCTATCACCTGCAGCGGCAATGTCATTGCATGAAACCAAACTACTGGTATCTTGAGCTGCCTTTTCTTTCTGTATGTTTATCTGCTGCTTTGAAGGTATTGTGGCTGTATTGTACCAAATAGATATCGCCAAACTGTATGAGTGGGTTATTAGGAAATGGAGGTAAGTAATAGAACCGTTGTCCCCCTCATACCTTCCCTTTCAATTGAAACATACGATAAGATAGATACGTTTGCATTGATAGACAACAACATGGACATACACATCAGATCAGATCAAAATCTTTATTGTAACCAAGCAATGAGTGAACAGTTGTCAGTTTCAGAAACGCAAACCAGAATGATCATCACTGGCCACAAAAAGGGGCCCTAAAGGGATTATTTAATCCCGCTAAGCAGGCGCACCTAAAGTGGACCAATCACCGTAACTAAATGACTGTCATTGAGAAAGTAGTCTCGAGAGGTCCATTTCTGTATAGAATATAGGGCGTATCCCCTCTTGTTCAGTAGAGACCATGGTGACAACAATAGAAATGTGTCTTATCTAAACTCCACTATTCGTAACTAGAAACCTAATCTGATAGCCACAAGGATTGGATAGACCCACGTGTAGACGTATGCAGATTTGTTTCAGTTTGCATTAGTAACATGCACAGTGATGAGGGAGCAACTTAAGGAGTATCCATCAAATACAAACGCAGTCTACTCTTGAACAATAGGGGTTAGCAGCATGACATACATCTAGGGGTATGGTATTCCAGATTATAGGTCCGTAAAATTTTAAGCTGAACACTCTAATATTAGTGCGAGGTTTACAATTGGTTATATGGTATCAGCTGCTAACTAGTAGAAGCACTGTTCTGTCATTCTTTACAGGCATACTGGTAAGGTCATTACTGGTAGGTAACGATCTCCAAACAGATGTCCACAATATAGAATGGAAACTATCTAATAATAAAATACATATTAAGCATGCGTGGTAGTGTAAACTTGCTGTCCATCACTTGTATCATTTCTGAATGATGCATTATTGGCCAGTGTTAACTATGTATGCTGATTTCAATTATGTACTGTTATGTTCTTGTTACTTGCTTGTTGATTTGTTGTTGATTCAATAAACTATATATATATATATATATATAAATATATAGTGTCACATCTCACACATGGGTAATATGAAACACAATATAGATTGTAACAAGTTACTTGCAACCATATCTGATGGAATATTAAACACACTTTGACAGATTATCTTATCTTATCTTATGATAATGATTAAGTCAGCTGGCTTTAGTGGTTATACTAGTTACACTAATCAAATGTGAACAAAAACACCCCTGCTTCAATCAGCATGTGCTGTTTGAATGATTGCTGCATACATGTGGTTGGTGTGGAGTGGTAGGCCTAATTTATGTGATTAAGTGAATTACTGAGTCCATCAACTTCAGTCAACACAGAAATTATATGTGTATTTATCTATTTCTTCTTTCTTAGTTTGAAGAAAATGGAGTTCATGAGTTAGCTAATGCAGCGGTGAATCCGACGTCAAGAAGCGTGTATTATCTACATAGTATCTGGCGTCACGACAACCCAAAGTGCTTCAACGACCATGAGGTGAGCACATTACTTGTGCTTTACTCATTACTTGTGTTGTCCCAGAAGCTTTACTGGGCTATAGAGGAGTGAGCATACCTTTGAGAGCTTCTTGAAAGGTGCTATATAAATATCCTAATATATACTTGCGAGTACATACGTAAGCGTTCCCAAGCTACATAAATACTTAGCATTCATCTGCGTTACATTGAACTTGTCCTTTCCCAAGATCTACACTACTATGATACCTGAGCTGACCAATAATTACCTTACCTTACCTCACAAACAATTGCCTTAAGATCTGTACTTTGTTCTCAAGAATGACCATATCTCACCTCTACACAAATTTCCATATCATAATCTTCTTGTCTATTTAAATCAACTAATGAACTGTTGTCATAATTTGTAAGTCTACAATCTACACCTGCAATAAATGAATGGATGTCTCAAAACTGACTATGTCTTGACATGAAATAAACTTAAATTCTTTAGTCCTCCCAGATCTCAGTACAATCAATTTTGCATGCAGCTGATCACAATGTTCTATGGTCCCCATTTACAGACTTCACCTTGTTACCTTGTGCTGTCAACTCCTGGAGGAGCTCTAGCGATCGCCACGACACACATTCTCCATTGCTTCCTATTCGAAGTCAGGTCCCTTAGTGCTTCCAGATTCATGCCAGTTACATCGTGAATCTCATCCATCCATTTCTTCCTTGGTCGCCCCCGTCTTTTTTTCCCCTCACCACAAGCCAACATCATTTCCTTTTCTAGCCCATCAGATCGCATAACATGACCAAAGAATCCAAGCTTCAATCTTGTCGCTTTTTGTTTTAATGACTCTTCATTCTCGACACCAATCTCCACTCGTATTGATTCGTTCGTCCTTTTCTCTGTCCATGATATTCTCAACATTTTTCTCCATATCCACATTTCACATGCGTTGACCTTTTTCTCCATGTTCTTTGTCATTGTCCACGATTCACAACCATACAGAACCGTTGGAAAGACTAGGGCTCTCACGAGCCTTTTTTTGTATCTATGCTTACATGCTTGTCCTTCATGTCTTCAAATTACACTGGCTACTTATCACAGCTTAAAGCTGCTTTGTTAGTAACACCTATCCTGAGACTGATCAAAAGTCAGCTTTGTGATCTCTTCATGTGCAACATAGAAGTTCTTTGTGAATTCTGAGAAAGTGATCTCTGAGTATGTTGTTATCGGCTAACAAATGTCATTAAATCAAGAACAACTGCAACATGTTCGTTGTACATGAGCAATGAGAAATGGTAATTTGCTGTAATTTTCAGTCACCACTGGCTGTTATGACCGATGATTCAGCAGCCATGAAAATGGCATTACACGCAGTCTGGCCATCGACAAGGCAGCTTCTGTGTCACTTTCACGTAGCTCAAGCTGAATGGCGTTGGTTGACGGCCAAAGTCAACAACATTCCTGACGATGAACGCCAGGGTCTCATGAAAGCCTTCCAGAAGGTTAGTTTCTGGGTTGTCAATGTATTGGTCAACAAGACAAATATCTCAAGTGTGTGCAACTGATAACTTGTAACATGTTCCATTTTGCACACAATATACACTTACCTAATAGCTTGGCATGATGTGTGTTGAGTGTGATATGTGTGTGATTAGAGGGAGTTATAATTAACAGTCAGTAAATTAAGTAACCTGCATTTATGTCCAGCACTTTAAGATATAAAATTAACATAGATTTATGGGTATACCTTCAGGCATGGCTACCTGGCGAATATCCTGGCCAAAATGCCAATTCCTGATTAAGTATACAATTGGATAATAGCCTTCTTGGAGGATTGCCAGCACTGCACTAAATTTCAAGGGGAAATATCAGCCTATGTTGATATTATTGCCAGCATCGTCCAAGGTTCGGTCTTGGGGCCCAACAATTTCATTTCAGTAATTTCTAGGCTGGCCACTGCTCACTCTGCAAATAAGCTCCATAAATATGCTGATGATAGCTACCTGCTGGTTCCGTCTTCTAACAGTGCCTCTGTGCCACTTGAGCTGGCACATGTGTCGCGATGGGCTGCAGAATGCATGCTTCATGATGTTGTGCGTGCCACAACCTTGGCTGGGATGCTCTGTGCCTCTCCTGCTGGGTGGGGCTTTACCAGTCGGAGCGAACGAGACCGTCTAGAGGCTACCATTACCTTCCGGGTGATAATCCTACTTTTGAGCAGCTATGTCTCAAAGCAGACTCAGGGTCATTAGTATCACATAATAATTTAATAATCAGTTATTAATGTGCTGGTTTTAAATAGGATAGGATTAGACTCTATAAATAGAAGTTCGTTGCTCGATATTTAATCTGTGTGAACTGACACTCATTTAACCTTTCACTTTATTACATATTTAAGTTTCATGAACAGACTTTTCTTATTTTGACTCTATATAAATAGAATGGATTTATGAGTATTAATGGTGGCTGTCAGCTAAGAATAATCAAAGTAACTGGGTATATGATCAATACCTGTCCCTAGGTTAGAATATCCAAATAAGGGACCCAGATACATTACATAACTATTGTGAGCCTGTTCATTTTCTTGTTAAGTTTCTTGTTTCCTTTGCTGTTACAGATCATGTACGCTACCTCGAACGAAGACCTAGAGGCAGCTCAGGATGAGTTAAACGGTGCCACAAATGACCAAGATTCCGACTCACCGCGCCCTAATGACCGCTACAGACAACGCTTGCAAAAGTTCCTTCAACGAGGAGATGAATGGCTGTCGATACGGCGAGAGGATGTGCTGACCCGTGGCAGCAATACGAACAATTTCTCAGAAGTTTGAGCCAAATAAGTTATCGCTTGAAGATTACTGTGATGGCTACCTATGATCATTATGCTGACTTATTGTTTGAGGTAGGCTAAAAGACTTAATGTAATACCTAGTCGAGTCAACGTCGTTCCAGCCACCTGCTAGTAATGTCGCTGCGTCTAGTCTGAGTGTGAATCCTATTATACCGGAGGATGTCGGCACCATGCCAAACTTTGCACTTTAACTGAGGAGCTTTTTGTTGTGTACATGGATTTCCAACCAGGCAACTCCTCTCGATCGGCACTGTTGCCATTTGCAGGCAATCACTGGAAAGAATTAAATGAACTTGTGTAGTTTGTTTGAATGAATGTTCTGAGTGCTGTATCCAACAATTGTGTGTGCAGTGCACTACTGTACTGCTTGTATTAAATATTTTGAAAACTGGAATTGAAATTTTGGTTAACTGGAATTGTTCATGCTTGTCCCATACATTTCATGTTAAATTACATACACTGTATCTGATGTTAGGCTGTCTGTGCAGTACCATTTCATAAAACATTTTCAGGGCACTTAATATCGTGGTTATGCCTGACAAATGCGACAGGTGGTTTGCCAGATTTTAGTAGAGCGAGGTGAACTATTCTTGTTGGGTGTCTGTGCTAAAAGTATGTTGAATAATTATGTTTGTGGTATAGAAAATGTGTTACTTTAGGTTAATCTGGATAATCTGTAAGCTTCTAAATGATCCAAGAGTCATTCACTGAAATAAAGATGGCCATTTAAGAGCAGTTATGTGATTTCTCACTTCCTGTTCTAATGTTCATCATCATTCTGGGGTTTTGTCCACAGTTATCCAATGAAGCCTCCAGTCATTCGATTCATAACCAAGATTTTCCAGCCGAACATAAGTCGTCATGGGGACGTTGGGCTGGATTCGATACATCACAACTGGAGTCGTGCTTTAACGATTTCCAAAGTCCTAATAAGCGTCCACACTGATCCATATTTTTCTATGTCTTTATGGAGCCTACAGTTGGTTGCGTCTACCAGCAGAATCAAACAGAATTTGATAGAATTGCCAGAATATGAGCTTGCTATCAATTTAACTGTTCAGTTTAGGTCAGAAGTCAGGAGACCCAGTCATCATAGTATTTTGCAGTTTTACTACTTTGCAAAATGAAAGCAAAATCCAATTTTATTGTAGTAATAAATTTATAAAGCCACTCTTCGAGGATGCTTCTTAAATTTGCTTGAAACTGCAGTCAAAGAGAATGGTTTTAAGTCTGCTGGAATAATTAAAAGTGCAGGAAACTGGTATGGTTAATTAGCCTATTCCAGAATTATGGGCCAACAACCCTTGCAGGTACATTTATGCTGCACTTTTGAGGTTTGTGAAACAATGATAACCACTGACCTTGTGTCCATTTTTACAGCTGATGCTGAGATACAGTTTCCTAACATAGTAAGTTGTGCATGTGGAGTTTCCATGTTTGCCATGAAAATGCATATTGAGTTTAAGATCGTTGTCGTGGTCTACGCGGGTGCATGCATCAAGGGAAGAAAACCGACGTGTCAACAAGCTTGTTTACAACGCACGGAAAATTCTGCAGCAAGCTGTCAACATTAATTCGGTGCATGCAACAAGGATATACGTGTTCAGTAGGACTTTCCAGGGAAAAGTACAGTGACGTCACAGAACGTTCTGGAATCCGGGAGAACTCTATATAAGATAGACCTGATGTACATTGGGGGCCTTTTGACGAAGATTTGTAAACGTTGAAACATTGATCGTATAACGTTCAATCGAGACCAGCCAACCTGTGTGCTGTCTACGATTGTGATATTTGATAGACGAGTTGACTTACTCTACACTTAATCGACTTTATTTTTAAATAAAGATCTTTTAATAGTTCCTTCGTTGGTTCGTCGTTGCGATCGAAGGAGTCGACCGCGACAATCGTAATCTTAAGCTCAATATAGATTTTCATGGGCAAACATGGGGTGTTTCAGATGCATACATTTCTAATAGTTTTGTTGTTTTGTATAAATCTGCTCAGCATACATTCTCATTGGTTGCAGCATCCACTTAGAAAATTTATGAACAGTATATATATATATATATATATATATATATATATATATATATATATATATATATATATATATATATATATATATATATACATTATCTAAAGAAATCTGGAAGAAACACAACTTATTTTCCAAGAATGTTTCCACTACAGCTGCAAAGAGTAACACCCACATAGTTAATACGCATATATATATATATATACGCGTATATGCGTATTAACTATGTGGGTGTTACTCTTTGCAGCTGTAGTGGAAACATTCTTGGAAAATAAGTTGTGTTTCTTCCAGATTTCTTTAGATAATGTATGACTGCTCGTTATGATGCTTGTCTTCATCAGTTTGTAAAAGACCTATGGGCTCATGTTTGTATGAACATCTGTCACCTTTGAAGGCAGAAAGGGTTGTCCATGAAGGACATCTGCAAAAAACATTATTAATATTCTTTATTGAAAAACCAAAAGCGAACTGCACATTGGTAAACCAGTATAGAAAAAATATAAAACATAGAAGTAATAAGAAGATAATAATATTTGAAAAAGCAGTGTAAATTTTACAAAAAATAAAATATTACTAATAACACTACATCAAAAGCATCATAGTAATAGAGAAATTTAAAACTATAACTATTATCTAAAATGGGTAGCAGAATGGGAGAAGTTTAACTAATTAAACAACTTCAAAAAGCATCTTAGTATTAAAGCTTTTTCTAACCCGATTATCAGAATGGGGTAAAGTAAGATAATTGCCTCTGGAACGCAACAGATAACCTGTTAATTTAATTTGAGACAACAGACCATGAAGGACATTCATTCATTCATTCTAAGGACTTGATATACCGCATCTTCAAGATACCTGGTACCTACTCAGAGGCGCTCCCAGCTGAGCCACAGCTAAAGAAATGAGACTTGACGGGCTTACAAAACGCAGGCGTGTTTAACAGTGGCAGCAAGCGCAGGCTCAAATGTAGGCCATTCCAGATGGAGGGCCCTACAACCGAAAAGGCCCGACACTGTCTAATAGCAGTGCGAGCACGGGGGACCAAAAGCTTCCCCCTTGCCGAAGAGCGGAGAGATCGACGAGCTGAAAAATATCAGAGACAGGCCGACAAAGATCAGACAGGTAGGATGGATCACAGCCTAGCAGGCACCGCCAGACAAGTGCAGCAACCCGATATGAGATGCGCTGAGAAACAGGGAGCCAGTGAAGGACATCACGCATAAAGGTTAATCCTGGAGACAGGAGCATGCTTAGGAAGGTGACATGACCATTAAACCTTCTTATTGCTAAGAAGAGACGGGTATCAGCCAGTTGACAGAGTTGAGCATAGGAAGCGTTGTCTTCAGGCAAGTAGTCCTGTCATTAGTTGTCTTATGATTGAAGATAGTTAATTAAATGACCCACTCCTTGTCCATATTTGGCAATGAATGTTAAATTTAAGGTCCAACACTTTTCATGTGTTTGCAGTTGTTGAATACCCACTTAGACTTGGTCTATACTGAGTTAGTAGCCTACGAAACAGGCTCCAGCAGCCAATACTCTTATGATTAGGGCTAACGAATTCCGTTAAACCATGCGATCTTTTTGGATGGAATGTTAATTTCACAGGCCTACTGAATAATGACTGACCGCAGCATAGAATGCTCACAAAAAACGTGACTACTACAAAACACTGAACAATTCAGCCGATAAAATTTGAAAGAAATTCGTATTCATATTGAATATAGGGCCTATAAGGACAACAAAAACTTCTCACCTAGGCTTATGTTTAAGGATATCTATTAAGACATTACTTACACATTCTCTTCCTCCTTCACTAGTTAATCCTCTTCATGCTTCCTGTTAATCCACTTTTACTACTACTATAGCTCCTAATTTTCCTTCAACCGATTTATTGAGAACTATTATCGCTATTATTTCAAATTAACATTTTTATCCTGTTTTGTTTTACTTATTGTACATCTTATCTTATTGTCAACAGTTGCGTTCTGACGACTGTCTTTTTTTAAATAAACGAATATACAATGCAAAACCAAAATAGGCCTATACTTGCCTAATTCGTATTTTCATAGCACTAAGCTAGTTGAAGAGCCTTGCCTGTTATTAGAAAGTCCCTTCCAGCTTATTAATAATCGACTGACCGCATTCATGAATATTTATGAGCGCCTTGAGGTCAGCCAATGGGAGCAGAGGATTTTCCCTCTGTGTCGTACAATGCAGGGCTTTGTAAATACGCGCCCGGGAGCCATGGCGCCAAAGGTGCCAATGCTCACACAAATTTTGGCTCTGTAGGGCCGAGCCTGAAGCATGCTCACACAACTTTTCGCTGGCGCTTTGTATTTGATGCTTGCTAAAGTAGTTATTGACATACTGCGCTATAGGCGCCTAACGCTTCATGAATATGTAGGCAAAGTATAATAAACTTTTCCACTGTAAAAAATGACAAAATATTCTTAGGCCCCTTGGTTATATCGGAAATAATGTATAATTCTATCCATCTTAGGCCTGTAGCCTACTTGGCTGAGGTTAGCTCACGCAACTTTTAAACACTTTCCGAGCCACAGCTCATGGCCAAATCGAAGCATTCAGTCCCGTCCTAACACACAGACATTCGAACGTTTTGAGATCGTCGTTACTCGTTAGGCCTACAGACTACGGAGTTGAAATTTCCTGAAACTAGCGCATTTTTAACGCATCTAAATCTTTCCATTTTCACCGTAAAACTGTGAAAAAATATCTGCCGCTTCCACTAGGCTAGGCCTATACGAAATCATCAAAAGATCGACTCATAATTTACACTGAACTTCAAATCAGATTAATACGGTAGCGGTGCGTTTACGAAGCATTACGTCATCACATCATGTGAGTCATTTTGTGAAGTATAGCCGCAAAAAATAGTAAGAAAATATTTCAAAGTCGAGTCGAGTCGAGGAAACAACGATCGACTCGACTTGTCAAAACATATGATCGACTCGACTTGCAAGTCGATCGAGTCGAAGATTTTTCGACCGACTCGACTTGGCCGAGTTTCGATCGACTTGATCGACTGACTCGATCGATCACGGGGTATACTATGGATGGTGATGATGATGATGATGATGATGATGATGATGATGATGATGATGATGATGATGATGATGATGATGATGATGATGATGATAATGATGAAAGGAACTAAGATGACTTACGTGTGGAATGTCATTATCTCTCATTCTTTCTACAACCTCCTTCACATGGTCAAGGGTTGTGTAGCCCCATCGCGACAGCTGAAACCCTAGAGCCCAGTATGGGACCATCAGAGGTCGCCCCAAAGCCTGAAAAACCCAATACAGTGTGGCCAAAAAGGTGTTCTACCAGTACAGAATAAAATATTTCCTGAACAATAGGTACGAGAAAATATTACCTGAGAAAATTTCACTTGACAAATGTTTTGGAAATAATAATTAAAATATTATAATATTATTACATCATTGTCGTCAATAACACATTTGGTCCAACATCATTATGACAATCGGGCCTATTTCAGTATGACAAGTAGGCCTACTTCATTCTGACAATTAAGCTTACTTCATTATGACAATTAAGCTTACTTCATTATGACAATTAAGCTTACTTCATTATGACAATTAAGCTTACTTCATGATGACAATTAAGCTTACTTCATTATGGCAATTAAGCTTACTTCATTATGACAATTAAGCTTACTTCATTATGACAATTAAGCTTACTTCATTATGACAATTAAGCTTACTTCATTATGGCAATTAAGCTTACTTCATTATGACAATTAAGCTTACTTCATTATGACAATTAAGCTTACTTCATTATGACAATTAAGCTTACTTCATTATGACAATTAAGCTTACTTCATTATGACAATTAAGCTTACTTCATTATGACAATTAAGCTTACTTCATTATGACAATTAAGCTTACTTCATTATGACAATTAAGCTTACTTCATTATGACAATTAAGCTTACTTCATTCTGACAATTAAGCTTACTTCATTCTGATAATTAAGCTTACTTCATTATGACAACTAAGCTTACTTCATTATGACAATTAAGCTTACTTCATTCTGACAATTAAGCTTACTTCATTCTGATAATTAAGCTTACTTCATTATGACAATTAAGCTTACTTCATTATGACAATTAGGCCTAAGCTTACTTCATTATGACAATTAAGCTTACTTCATTATGACAATTAAGCTTACTTCATTATGACAATTAAGCTTACTTCATTATGACAATTAAGCTTACTTCATTATGACAATTAAGCTTACTTCATTCTGACAATTAAGCTTACTTCATTCTGACAATTAAGCTTACTTCATTATGACAATTAAGCTTACTTCATTATGACAATTAAGCTTACTTCATTATGACAATTAAGCTTACTTCATTCTGATAATTAAGCTTACTTCATTCTGATAATTAAGCTTACTTCATTATGACAATTAGGCCTAAGCTTACTTCATTATGACAATTAAGCTTACTTCATTATGACAATTAAGCTTACTTCATTATGACAATTAAGCTTACTTCATTATGACAATTAAGCTAACTTCATTATGACAATTAAGCTTACTTCATTCTGACAATTAAGCTTACTTCATTCTGACAATTAAGCTTACTTCATTATGACAATTAAGCTTACTTCATTATGACAATTAAGCTTACTTCATTCTGACAATTAAGCTTACTTCATTATGACAATTAAGCTTACTTCATTATGACAATTAAGCTTACTTCATTCTGACAATTAAGCTTCCACCGTGCAGCACAGAAGCTTCGCTTTGGTCGTTCCAACACTCCATAATTAGGTTGCCTAACTCCCCACAATATGAGCTCTGGTTTTTCTTTACCCCTACTCTGGAGGAGCTTCAAAATCATTCATTTCTATCTTGCTTTTTCCCGTTATGTCAGGAGCACCTGTGTCGAGTCTCACTTGAAAAGGCGTTATATAAATATGTGATTATAATTCCAATTACATTCTGGTAAATTTTACCCATATAAGTTTATGCATGACGTTGGGGTTACGTCAATTCGCCAACCTTTTGTTCACTAGGGTGGAGTGAAAAAATGATTTTAAATAAATGAATTCTAATAGTAGGCAAAAGATGCAACTTAGGTAGAGTAAGAAACACACCAAATATTTTAAATTTCAAATGACATCTTCTGCCCTCTACCGTCGATGCAATATTTCAACGTGATTAACCTAATATCACAATGGATGTCATCCAATCTCTTCTACCTTAACCTTTCCAACACAGAATTCGTAATCCTAGGCATTCCTGATCATATCAAGAAAAGCCCTAACCCTTCATATACCCATCGACAAACTCATCGCTTCTTAACTTTCACATCGGACACCCCTCCATTACTTGTGATCCACACCTCTCCTTCTCTAACCACATCTCCAACCTCTCGCGCTCCTGCTTCTGGCACATTTGTGACCTTCGTCGCATCCGGCCCAAGATCGACCTTAACACTGCCTCTACCAGTGTTACCTCTATTGTTCATCGATTACAGCAATTCCCTCTTCCTCAACCTTGAATCCACCCAAATCAAGCGTCTGCAACTTATCCAAAAGTCACTAGCCAGGGCTGTCACGAGAATGCTGAAACATCATCATATCACTCTCATCCTCAAATCGCTACATTGGCTAAAAATCCCAGAGTGAATCCACTTTAAAGTCCTATCACTAACCTGTAACTCCCTACAATATAACCAGCCCAAGTACCTCTGTGGTCTCTTCACCATCCAGACAACCCGCTCCACCCAATCCTCCTCCTATTTCAGTCTTTCTCAATCTCCGGTCACTACTCATCTCAAGTTCTCCAACCCAGCCATATCCAACAGAACACCACGCCTCTGGAACGATCTCCCCCTTGAATTCCGCTGATTCTTGGTTCCTCCATCATCATTCCAACTCGTCCTCCATCCTTCTCCTCATGTTCCTCTATCTATCTCCGGGCTTTCCACTCCAAACTGAAGTCTCACCTTTTCAAGCTGGGCCTACTGCTACCCTGACTCATTTGATCCTCTGCTTTCCAATTCTCCTCGCCCTAAATAAAACCCGCCTTCACAGCTGCTCTGCCTAATCTCTTGATCTGCCCCCCCCCCCAAACCAGACTCGGACCTCTTTTGGATTACTCTCTGGAAAACTTCCTCAACACTCACAGTCGTATGCTGGCACAGCCTGCTTGAACAGAGCTTTGGTACTTCTTTCGTTCTCTCCTAATTTTCTTCCTTTCAGTAATGTCGCTGCATTCATTAGGCGTTACAATCATAGGCGTAATTTGTCGGGGAATGAGGGTAACCGTACCCCACCCCACTCTTTGGGCTGGGGTACCGTACCCCCACTTTATGAACAATGCCAATCAATATTGTATTATTTTGCCTTCCCAGAGATCGCAGTCAACGCCTTGCTTCCTGTATGTAAGAAATTGGTATCCCCCACTTTTTGGACCAAAGTTACGCCCCTGGTTACAATTATGTAATCCTGTAACACACCAGAGGTGATTTCCGCAACTGATTTGAACGTGTATTTCATGAATTGTAACCGTTTGAAGACAGTCAGTTGAAGAAAAAGAAAAATAATGCACCACATTGACGTTATTCAAAGAATTTTATATGGTAAATATTTTACCGCCGGTAGAGGGCAGAAGACGCAGAGCAAAATCAACAATATTTTGAGCACTATTTACACTCACATGCTGGCAACTTTCCATCGCTATTAGAAAACGTTTGCTCAAACATTTTTTTTGTGCCATTTTCACTCCACCCTATTGTTCACCCTTCGAGCATCTCTTTCTTTCTCTAACTATGCCAGAGGAATCTTATGCAATGAACATGATGTGCTTAACATTGAGATCGCGAACGCAGCGATGCAGACTTCAGACTACTATTTAATTGAAAGTATCATCTGCTTTAACGCTTACAGACAATTTATCTGAAAAGACACAATTTGCTTAATCTTAAAGGAACAGTTTTCGTGGCTTCTGTCAATAAAAAAATGAGTAGGTAATAAACAAGCTTCTTTGCCAAACAGTACTGTTTTGGTGCCATTACATTTGAAAATTACTGTTGCTTTCGTTTTACATTATAGATATAATTATGACGAGACTTACTTGCGTATACTGCTGTACGACTCCATTTGGCGTCGGTCCAAGAAAGAAGTAGATGTCTAAGATTCCTCCGATCGTTCGATACGTCAGCGCAGGTGCCGGTGCCAATGTCACTTCTATACACAGCAAGAAAACAAAGCCACTTCACAAAAGAGTCTACATTTTTGCATACTGGCTCCAAAAGAGAATAGTCATCTGACAAACTTTGAGATATATTGGAGTTGTTCAATACCATACAATACAACTGTAATTTGATGATGCCCTCCTTATGAAGTTCAAAAGTACACACTGAAGTCGGGCAACCATTAAGAGCCAAAAGTAAAAGTTCTGGAATAGGTAAGCTTTCAGCTTAGAGCGAAAGACCGTAGGACAATTGCGAACATGAGGAAGTGTAGAGAGATCCATATGGAGGGACTGGCAACTGTAAATGAACGCCGGCCAAAGTCAAGACGTGTACCAAAATCAACATACTTTCCTGCAGTAGATGCTGATCGAAAAGAGGAGCAGTACTTAGCAGAGTTGCTGTATATGACGATGGAAAATAAGTAAGGTGGCAGATGGTTTGCTTCATTTTGCTTGTATGTGCGTCAACACTTCATACAGCGCATATCAAGAACCTAAAAGCAGGTGCGACTTAAGGCAACAGACTCCCCTACCATGATCGCTTCTCATTAGTTTTTCTCTAAGCGGCTTCATATGGGACCTTTTAACTGACATAGAAAGACAACACGTGAAATTTAGAAAACACATTCATGTAGATTTATATAAGGAGAAAAGTAGTTGCACCGTCTGCTGGGAAGATGCAAAATTACCATAAACATCACTGGCGTAAACTTGTCCAAAATATTGGGGGGGGGGGGCATACGGGGTCTGGACCAGAGGTGCAAAAAAACAAGTTTTTAAAAGATGGAAAGTTGTTTTTTGTTGTTTTTTTTCGTTTTTATGGTTTTTGTTGTTTTGGTTGTTTTGGTTGTTTTTTAAATTTTCGGATTTCGGATCATAAAAATCATGAAAAATGGCATGAACAAGAGCTCCAACTCAGTTTAATTCAGTTGCGATTTCCGAAAATTAAAAATCATTAAATCAATGTTAATAAAATAACTTCTAAAAAATAATAAATTTATTTAAAAAAACAACTAATTTTGTGGTTTTCTTTTTCTTTTGTTTTTGTTTAAAATCAAAAACCGAGAAATCTTTTTTAATCTCTGGTATGGACAGTCGGCAGAGGCTTCCGGTATTACGTTAATGCGTATGAAATGGGACTTTTTGTTTACATGTAGCCTAAATTTGTTTCATATTGAAGATATTGAAGATAAATATAAATCTTTATTTGCATTATGAATTTCTGATAGTATTTCAGTTCTGTGTCTCTACTTTTCTGCTTCTGAAGAAATTTGTCTATATTGAAACATAATATTTTAATATTTGAAGAAATTCTTCCCTCGGGGCATTGCCCCGGCTCCTCAATTATTGGGGGGGGGCACGTGCCCCGGCTGCCCCCCCAGAGTCTACGCCTATGATAAACATTAATATTCATGCTGATATGATAGTCATCTATGAAGTTTGTCATCAAGTACAGTAATTAATGCAAGCGTGTGATGAAAAGATAGACTATTTAGATTTGTTAATTGCGTATTTGCCTGTAAACTCACCTTGAGCATTAGAGTTGTGAATGAAGACGCCATGAGCCTGGGTACTTCCCTCAAGATTTAGGTAAAACGGGTGAACTCCGTACAAATTGGAATCCTAGAAGTTATTGTTGTCTGTAAATCTTGAGACGAATTGTAATCGGTCATATAGATGGCGCCATTAATCGAAAGCGCAATGTGAATGATCTATTGCGTGATTTTAGGTAACGAAGAATGTCCAGCTCGTTCATAGTATAGAACTATATCAGAGTTTTAGAATGTATCTGCTGTCAAGTATGTGCAGATATTAAGACTTTATCCTGCCAAGCCTTATCATGTGGAGTTTATAAACTGACTTCGGCAGTTTGGACACACCGCGCGCTGCGAAGATCCAGTGATTTCTGGCCCTCTGAGAGGATGGAAAAGACCTGCTGGCCGTCGTCACATAAGGACAAGAACAGTGGAAGCTGAACTGAATTGACTGAACTTTGGGTTGCACACGGGCTGGAGAAGAGACCAGAATCGAGACGGCTGGATAAACGTCGTGGAAAAGGCAACGCTCAGTAGACACCATAGACAAAAATGATGATGATGATGATGATGATGATGATGATGATGATGATGATGATGATGACCCAGTTAAGCTTAAATTTTAACGCATTCCAATTCACAATTTAAATCTCAGTCTCCATTACGAGTTCAGAGAAGAGTTTAAGGCATAGTTTAACCATAAACGTGTATCTGTGTGAAGAAGTTATATTTTTTTGATGAATTCAATTGAGTTACGGTCATCGAGCCAAACAAATACAACTAGTGCCAAACAAGAGCCAGTAAGATGGTCGTTCAACGAACCGTGACGCCTTGATCTCTGGCGTACATGGCCCATGTTTTCCAATTCATATCATGCAACAGAGTTCGATGTTCAGATTCACCGAATCCGTAGATGTATGGACTGTTCAGTCGCGTTGCTATCTGCAGGAACTGATCCGAAAACACCAGTCCACCGATCGTTGTATCAAAACTAACAAAACGGAAACAATTTCACTCGTTACTAAAGTCATCGCCTTTTCAGTTAGGTTAGGTGCTGTTTAACAACGTTGTATTATACGAAAGACGATTAGCCTCGCCCTCCTCGCAGTGGTGGAGTTCTCCTTTTCAGTAGCGACACTTGCATCACCTCACCCCACCCTACTTCATCGCGGAAGACGATGATGACAAAAGAAAAAAGCTAACATGAAAACCAGTGAGAAGAACGAAGACGAATACCCAGAAGAAAGACTAGTTAATTACTGGACCAAAGTATGCGAAGAGGCAGTCAACAATAGAAAATTAGCAGAAAAGGTGATGCATAAAAGAAAAGATTAAAACGATCAAGCAAAATACCGAGAAATGAAAGGGAAAGGGAAAGAGACTCAAAGAGTCGTCAAGCAAGCTCAAAAAGATTACTGGGAGGGTTACTGTGACACTTTAACAAATGATTCTAAATTGTCGCCCGTGTGGAAAATGACCAAAAGGATGTATGGAACAAATTCACACTCTGGCATCCCTCTAACTTAACCAAAAGTGATGAAAATTAACTGGAACCTCCTTAGACAAAGCAAAATAGGCAAACTTCCACCACTGTGTTGGTAGAGTGAATCAATGGACTCAGTCAGATTGCCTATTATTTACTTACATCACTGCTCCTGTCGATAAGCGAACAACCTTGAACCCGAAGACTGGACTGGTTGTGTCGAAGATGACGTCATATAAGGGGTTGGGGTATTTATTCGGGGGAGATTCAATCGTCTGAGGAACCTCATATCGAGTTGTATTCGGATCGCTTATCTGTAATATTCGTCCAATACAAAATAATCGTTTATTATGCTATAATTGCAGTTACCAAATGTCCACTCAGCCTATCATTCGCGAGATGGCGCGTTGTTAAAATGAGATGTAGGACGTGATGGGCGCCTTGCATGGCTGCGTTTACAGTTAAATTCGACTCTTGTAATAACTTGTGATCATCCGTTCATACTGATTTGTAATTATACTGCGTAATTGTCAGTTTGAAAATATTAAACGAAGATTATTATTATTATTATTATTATTATTATTATTATTATTATTATTATTATTATTATTATTATTATTATTATTATTATTATTATTATTATTATTATTATTATTATTAATATAGGCAATCAAACAAACATAGTCAATATAAGACTAATTACAATTCTTAAGTTCAACTATTGTTCAGTTAGGCCTAATAATGGTCTATGCCTAGTTCAGTCATTATTGCTTGGCACGAACCGGATTAAGCCCTACTAGCCGTTGAAAACAAACACCATTGCTAATTCTTTTGTTGTTCATTTGGATATAGTTTAGAATCGTCGTCCTCGTTCACATGAATGCATTCAATGCAATACAACAATTTTTCTTTGTTTCTGCCATACACCTTCAGTGTAACATAGTCTTTTCTCATTTCATAATTTTCAGCTACGTCGACCTATACACGCGTACTGAAGATAATTCCTCATGCAAAAGAATTAGCCTGAAACGAGTGGATGCTTATTTAAATCATAGGTAAAGTAGATTAGTAATGATTTAATTATTGACGGCTTCTATGACATTTAAAATCACGTGGGCTACGTTTGAGACGATTCAATGGCATCTGGCGCTAGCAGGTAAATAAAATTTAGCAGCGCTTCTTAATAGATTGGGTTGGGCGAGCGTTTCCGTGGAATGTCAGGGCATTTGCGACCGCTCATCGTGCCATCCTGAAAATGAGTACTAATGTCAGTTGGAAAATAATTAAGCCTTGTATTTGGGTTTCTGTGTTCGTGCTGAGGTTCATTTGTTGCGCTTTTAATAAAAGATAATGAAACCTATGGAATCACATTTAAATAAGTAAGTGAACTTAAACAAAGATGTGGTTAACAATGTATTTGCCTGTAAGCTCTTCTCGTCGTAAGATCCAGAAAGGAGTGCAACTCTTGCAATTAATGAGAAAACGACAGAACATAAAACACTGCATCATACCACAAGGCATGACATTGTGGTCTGGTGAATCTAGACCTACCTTGATGCGCAGTCGTTCTGCTGTATGAAACTCCACATCGATCCTTATTGTCTGCACGTCAGCTCCGTACCTCGAAGGGGTATTGACTCGTTCGAGGGTGGCAGTGTATCCTTTAGCCGTGGGTGAAACCGTTCCCACCAGTCGATACCCATTCTGCTTAGGGGTGAAGCACCATGGCGCTCCTTGAGTGGTGCTGTTGCACCAATAGCATCCTCTCTGAAGGCAGGAGGTCTCTGAGGCACCGGGTTCCGGATAACAATCAATCCTTTCCGATTCAGGAATAGATGAGGGACAAAGGCTGCCACCTTGGGAAACGTTAGGATCTGAGAAGCACCAAGGCACCCCTGGAAACAAACGGAAGAAACAATAGACTGGCAGACCATTACGGGTAAAACAAATAGACTGCAGAAAGCAAGCGACAAACGCCTATATATGTGGATTTATAGGAGCCAAATTGAGAGGACGTCATTAACGATGAAGCGATATCATTGACTCGGAATTTCTAAAGCGCTCTTCAGATGCTAAACGCAGGGCACCAGTTTTTTTACGAGCCCCGCGTCAAGTCAAAGGGTTATCTAGAGATGCCGTCGGATCACGGATGACGGAGAAGATGAAAATACTGTAAGATGACAAATGAGCATCTGAGCCGGGCTTCTCGCATTTAACGAAGATAAAACGACAAAACCAGTGTCGGAAACTCGGAATCACTATAATTTTGCTGTTATTAGTAGGCTACCCTTTCAGACTCCATGATGATGATGTTAATGGTGATGATGATGATGATGATGATGATGATGATGATGATGATGATGATGATAATGATGATAATGATGATGATGATGATGATGATGATGATGATGATGATGATGATGATGATAATAATAATGATGATAATGATGATAATGATGATGATGACGACGACGAAGATAATAGGAAGACGGTGAAGGCAAGAGTGCAAAAGCGTTTACCATTTATTGAGCTTTCGCACCAGATGCATCCCTTGACAAGGCAGTCCCCTCTGGCTCCTCCCTCGGGCATACAGTCTGTTCGGCTGCCTTCTGAGATCAGCGATGGACAGACATTGTCGTTGTAGAAGCAGGCAGGGAATCCTGGACTGTCATCACACCACGTGCAGCCACGGGCCTCGCAGGCACTCTGAGAGGCACCCGGCCAAGGGTAGCAGTCACGTCTCTCTGACCCAGGGATGTTGACCGGACACTGGGCAACCACCCCAACGCCAACAAACGACAGCAACGATGCTGGAATGCCAACAAAACTTTATTAAGCTGTCCTAGTATTTCTTTTCAGAACTTTTCACCACAAGAAATGCCTTCGAAATAAAGATGGCGCTAAAGCGGTCATAAATATAGCCTAAGTTGTCGGATAATAAATCACATTGTGGCTCACACTCATATCTTAAAGTGAATGGATATTGATATCTGGCTGCCGAGTAAAGTGAACGTAGGCCTATACTGTGATATAAGACAGTCTATTATTCTACAATTTCTAGCAATATTGGCGTTGATCGTAGTTAAAGTACGTTTGAGTAGTCAAACCGTATGCAACACTTTAGCAGCTGATGAACTGTTTAAACGTTTCGATGTTACACTGCAAGAAGTTTTCAATGAAATATTCATTTCATGCCTGATCGGTTAAATTCTGTTGACTATCAATGTTAGGCTATTTCTTCAAGATGGAGAACACAGTACTTTTTCTCTGACCAAACATCATGTGGTTCCTAGTTTATTTCAGTGCAATAATCAGTGCTTGTTTTCTAGAAAAAAGGTTCCGGAACTGCACAATAGGTTCCGAAACTGAACAATTATGAAAGGGGTAAAATCCCGAGAAAATAGGATTGGGAGTTGGGAGGGTTCTCAGCAGTTCCGGCGCGTTCCGGCTTGAAAAGCATTAGCAATAATTGAATAGTTTCTTGATATGCGACCCTGAGTAGTGTGCTATAGTGCGCTTGATATCTAAGTAATTTTGTAAGTTTAAAACATTGTTTGTGCTGTGCCAATTACGTTAAGTTTGCTAAATTTTAGAAACAAATGCAAATCTTAAAACCAACCTGTTATAGCCAACAGCTTTAACATTGTGAAGACTTTATCATGCAGTCGACCTAAAGGTTCTAATAAGGTTCACTGTCATTAATATATAAAAATAGATTTTCATGACAGCTTGGTTAAAACAATATGATGATCGTGTGACGTATTTCAGAGGTCGGTGTTTCTTGCGATGCACTGAGGTTGTCACTTGTCAGAGACACCTGCCGAGCTCCCACGATATCTGAGATCGTCTAATGACGATTGTGTATTCCGACACTTTTATAGTACACCCGATGGCAATCAGTCAGATATCAGGTCATAAGCAGTAGGCCCACGTGGTCTAACATGTAGCTTTTACTTCTTCGACCTCTGTTGCAAGAAAATGGCATAACTAACTTCTCCATGATTTTTACCTGTTGGTCGAATAACTGAAAATTTCAGCTGATTTTGACAGGTCTTAAGTTTTTAGATTAACACTTCAACGACGGCTGGGACACTTGGGTCTTACCACGGTTACGCTGCTGCTTTTTACTCCTCTAGCTTGCTCACGACCACTGGCGTAAACTTGTCCAAAATATTGGGGGCATGGGTTCTGGACCAGAAAACAAGTTTTTCAATATGAAAAGTTGTTTTTTGTTGTTTTTTCGTTTTTTCGTTTTTATGGTTTTTGTTGTTTTGGTTGTTTTTAAGATTTTCGGATCATACAAATCTTGAAAAATGGCATAAACAAGAGCTCCAACTCAGTTTAATTCAGTTAATTGCGATTTCCGAAAATTAAAAATCATTAAATCAATGTTATTAAAATAACTTCTACAAAAGAAGAAATTTTTTTTGTAAAAGAAAAGAAATTTGTAGTTTTCTTTTTCTTTTGGTTTTGTTTAAAACCAAATACCGAAAAACTTTTTTCACCTCTACTCTGGACAGTCAGCAGAGGCTTCCGGTTTACGTTAATGCGTATGAAATGGGGCGTTTTGTTTACATGTAAATTTTTTTCATATTGAAGATATTGAAGATAAAAATAAATCTTTGTTTTCATTATGAATTTCTTATAGTATTTCAGTTATGTGTCTCTGATTTTCTGTTTCTGATGAAACTTGTATATTTTGAAACATAATATTTTAATATTTGAAGAAATTCTCCTCTCGATTTTTGGGGGGCATTGCCCCGGCTCCTCAATTATTGGGGGGCACGTGCCCCGGCTGACCCCCCAGAGTCTACGCCTATGCTCGCGACTGATCTCGAGCCTCGATCGTCCACACGTAACTCTTCTTTCAGCAGCAGATTTTGACGGCTTATAAAGTTAAAGTTTATTTATTGGCACATAAATCTAACGCACTTTTGACTTTTCAGTTTCTTATCTTTTTTACGATGCATTTGATCATAGGCGTAGCTACATTGAGGCAAGAGGAGACAGTTGCCTCCTCGTGCTTTTTTAGATTAAAAAAATTTCCATGGGTTATACTTCCGCACCCCTACTATACCTGGATGTCTCCCGGAGTTGCCTCGTCTTGAATTTAAGTCTGGCTACGTCCCTGCATTTGATGCAGCATAATTAGCTCTATTTTAAAATCTTGTGAATTTTTGCTCTCTTTTTCAAATTTTATTATCTTCTTATTACTTTAATGTTTTATATTTTCTCTCAGCTTGTTCCCCAATGTGCGGTTCGCTTTGGTTTTTCAATTAAATAATAACAACAACAAGAACAACGACAACAATTATAATTATTGTAATAATAATAATAATAATAATAATAATAATAATAATAATAATAATAATAATAATAATCACAAGGATAATGATAATAATAATAATAATCAGTGCATTTTTTCTAGAAAATAGGTTCCGGAACTGAACAATAGGCTCCGGAACTGAACAATTATGGCAGGACTAAAATCCAGAGGAAAACGGGATTGAGGGTTGGGAGGGGTCTCAATAAACACTGAAAACAGTTCACAACACTGAAACTAAATTAAAATAACTAAATTATTGTTTTTATTATTAAAATAAATAAATTATTTTTTAGTAGCTGAAAAAGGTGCCAGAACGCCGTTCCGGCGCGTTCCGGCTAAAAAAGCACTGATAATAGTAATAATAGTAATGATTATAACAATAGCAATAATGATAACCGATTGTCATTAATTGCGATCTGAATATGCAAACAAATTGTGCAGAGTCTGAATAGTAATCGTAATCGTAATCTCTAAACTTCTAAAGCGCCACTTGAAGGCTAAGCGCAGGGCACCAGCCTATTCACGAGCGCTACGTCAGATCAGAGGGGGTTCCAGAGAGTAGTCCAAGAGAGGTCCAAGTCCGGTTTCCAGAAGGCCAAACCAAATCAGAGGGGGGTTTCCAAACAGTAGTCCAAAAGAGGTCCAAGTTCGATTTCCAGGAGGCCAAACCAAATCAAAGGGGGGTTTCCAGAGAGTAGTCCCAAAGAGAAAATTAAACAAGCTAATGTTTCGTTCCCGCGTTTGCTCTCTTTCTATGGGAGTGCCTTTGGATTCGATGAAAGTTAGAATAACGCCTTGTACGTGGACATATGCACACATTACTTCCCCCACACGCGCACAAGTACACATTTAAAGACAGGTTATGGGGGTCAAGGCCATGGACGCCATTTAACGTACCTTCTTTTGCTTGTGGTAATTAGAAGTATCCAATTTTTAACATCATGTTGATACTAAAACCGTTTACACGTCAATCTTATCTTGCATACGAACTTCAGAGATGTTCACATTACTGTCATTAACGTCAAGAACTTCCTTAGCTCAGCCAAGCCTCGATTTCCCTTTCTTACAGGTACACTTAACCTTCTTTAATGTACAGCTCTAATAAAATCCTGTACTATCCATTCCGCAAAGGTTCACCAGTCACTCTAATTCAGAGTAAAACGGGGAGGCGACCTGACCGACGTCTCTGATGAGCGTAGACTCGGATCCGACCTGGGCTGGTGAACCAAAGTCCTCCGTGCCCACCTTCTCGTGGTGCGGACCGTTAGTACCCTTCCTAGGAAGGGGAACGAACGGGCACGGCAGGCAAAACCAGGGGAAGGCAATGGCAAACCACCCCTGTTAACTTGCCAAGAGAATCGTCATGAGAAATTATGCTGGCGTGTGGTGAGGGGAGGAGAAGACAGGGTCGCCCAAGGAGGAGATGGATGGATGAGATACAAGATGTAACTGGTATGAATTTGGCGGAACTAAGGGACTTGTCATCGAATAGGAAACAATGGAGAGTGTTCACAAGGACGATCGCTAGAGCTCCACGAGCTGACAGCACAAGGTGACAAGGTGACTATCCATTCACTTGAAAATAATTAGAATTTTTCACTTTAAATGCCTTGCAATTAAAATAATTAAAAGTCATATATGTTTTCAAGTTTTCTGAGACCTTCCGGTGTAATTTGTAAACAAGAGGCCTCCAAACTTTATATAGGCCTTGCTTAAGATCTCACAAATTCTAAATCCGGCACTGTCTAGAGATTGTGTAGAATTGATCATTTTAGACTCTTTTATGGTCCGTCGTATGCCGAGATTGGACGCATGACGAATCTCAAATGATCGCTCCAGTGTGGGAATTGTAGAAAAATACAGGGGGGTTGAACATTTTATCCGTATTTTGCAAGCTGATGTCAACAAAATTTCAATGCAGCTGATTTCAATGCTAGCAGTTTTGCAAGTCAGACTCGAATCAAAATCAATTCCTTTGTTGAGAAAATTCAAAAATGCATGCCATACATGATACACCATGGAAATGTCTTCTCTTGTCAGAGACTCAGAGTCAAATAATGCTAAATCACACTAGAACAACAGAGGGGAGTTGGAAACGACCCCCTGGGGTGTGCAATGAAGACTTAACTGTGAGGGTCCTAAGAAAGACTAGGGAGTTGAAGCCCCGACAATTCCCACCCTGGATCGCTCTTATCTACAGCTTTCAGTCTATTTTATATCAGGTAGAAAATGTACCAAAAGCTCAGGGCTCTGTTTTGTACTCAATCCCTTTGAAAACAACGACAAAACATTAACATTTTCTTTTCATCCATTATTCTACAGGACTTGGGCCTTCCTTAAAATGTCATTAACTGTACGAGCTAAAGATCATCCGCAGAATCAATCTCATAAGTCATCTAGTTCAAGAATTTTTCATCATAACAGAATATTATTTGTTTTCGTTTGCACAATCATACTGTATCTTCAGGTATATATATATATATATATATATATATATATATATATATATATATATATATATATATATATATATATATATATATATATATATATATATATATATATATATATATATATATATAACCATGGGGTATATATATAGGGATATATATATATATAACCATGGATGACAGGTGCTCTCCTTAAGTCATGTAATTTTAAGAAATCTCGGCTATACTCTAAATACCTAAAAAATCCAACTGCAGCAAATAAACTGACCTTTACAACTAATCGAAATAAACTCAAAACGCTCAGATTTTTAGCAGAAAAGATGTACTACGCGGAAAAAAATTCAAAATTGTCAAAATAACCTTTAAAAACTTGGAAGATAGTTCGAAGTATCTTAAATAATGGAGACCATTCATTAGATTCGAAGCTGTTTATAATAGACGATGTTGAAACTACTGATGGGTCAAAAATAGCCAATAAATTCAATGACTATTTTATAAATGTTGGTCCAACACTGGCTTCGGCGATTACAGAAAACAAAATTTCGTTAATAAATTCTTAAGTAACCCCTGCTCATCCTCATTTGCAATTACTATGACCTCCCAACAGGAAATTTTTGAAATCTCCAAGCAACTTCGATCATCATACAGTAGTGGGATAGATAATATTAAACCACATATAGCAAAGCACACTATCCAGGCTGTAGCCCCTATGCTATCTGAAATTATAAATAGTTCCTCTAGCAATGGAGTTGTTCCGATTGATATAAAAACTGCCAAGGTCATTCCTCTGTTCAAATCTGGCACTAAAAATAAAATTAATAACTATAGACCTATTTCAGTCCTTCCCTACTTCTCCAAATATTTTGAAAAACTAATGCATAATAGGCTAATGGATTACTTTACTAAATTGAACTTGCTATCAGTAAACCAGTACGGATTCCAAAAGGGACATTCCACTTTCATGGCCCTTCTGGATATTGTCGCGTGAGGAGATCGACGACAACGACGAGATGGCATCATCATTATGATGTAAGCGTCGTTGGCGGTCGAGATGGAATGATGACGGACGAAAAGCCAGTCTCCACTGGGTCAACAAGGAAGGCAGCTAGGCCGAGGTGTAATCGGACACCACACAGCCAAGGTGTAATAGGACACCTCGCGGCTATGATGTAACCAGACACCGCCCGCGCTGCAGGCGAGCGACGACCCGCGTCGCGAGGAGCAATCTGACACTAATTGATGATAGCTTGACGTGGGGAGGGGGCTGACCGATGCACGCTGAAGTTCCAACTTAACGGAAGGAAGAGGAGAACACGGGACTTATACTGCTGACGAACGCGACGTGTGAACATCGGTCGAGCGAGAAACATCGGGAGGAACGACCAGCGGCGGCGGCAGAGTATTAGTCCGTCAGATTCAGAGACTGACGCGAAAGAACGATCTGTAGTTAGGCTGTACGAAGCAACATTTGAGATAGTCCGATTTAATATCTAAACGCTTTAATACTACGTGGAAGTTCCCGTAGAGTTAGTGTATATATATTTGTTTCTTTAATTAAATTCATTTATTAAATAAACAAAGTTCGTCGTGAATCTTCTATAGAAAAGTTAGGCACGTTAAATAAAAGTGCAAGTAAAAGAACAAGCAATCGAGGGTCGACATCAACACACGGCAAACACACGACACGGCGACCTCCGATTGCGACATTGGCGCAGTCGACAGGATTTTTCAACTGAAGACGTCACGACGAAAAGCGGAACCGGAAACGGAACAGAGGAATCTCAACAGATCGGGACCAGCGGCGAATACAACCCTTCGCAACTGGAGAAGTCGAGTGCCGGACTCCGGAGACGAAGGACTCGAAGGAACCGACAGCAACAGGCAAGGACGAGGAACAAGAGCGCCAACGGACGACCGACCATCGCTAGCAACGACGGACGGGAGTGACAACGGAGGACAGCGGATCAGCCAAGATACCAAAAGACGGAACACGCTCGACGTATCAGAGGGTAAGTCCTTACTGGTAGTCGTGGTAATCTGTGAGGTTGCGGTTGAGGTCTGGATGAGGATTGGTGTGCGAATAGCCGAGGCTTTTGCGTAGCTCCTTTTGCTCAGTTCTGTTCTTGTTGTATTTGTGGTAGAATTTTAGGACGTTGTTTTCTTTGATTTCTGACCAGCGGTGACTCTCCTCTAACTTACTTATCTTTTTCTATTAGTGAGCGGACTGTTGGAAGATGGATAAGTTGTCGGTAGGGAAAAGAGTGAGGGTGCAGAACATGCCCCGTCACAGACTAGTCGCATATCTGATAAAGATGGGACTAGGAGAGGAGGAATTGGGTTCCATGAGTACGGGCCAACTCCAAGAGGCGAGTGCTGAAATAATTGTGTCTGGACGGGAAACCCCGCCAGAAGTAAGTGAGGAAGTAAGCACGGGTAGCATAGAAAGCAGTATCGACTCGGCAGCGCAAACGCCGTTATACGAATTAAAACGCTTAAAATACGAGAGAGAGGAAGCCGCGAGGCTGAGAAGAGAAGCGAGAGAGGAAGCGGAGAGAATAGAAAGAGTGAGAAGAGAAGAGAGAGAGGAAGCGGAGAAACTGAGAAAAGAAGCGAGAGAGGAAGCGGAGAGAAAAGAAGAGAAGGAAGAAAGACTGAGAAAAGAAGCGAGAGAGGAAGCGGAGAGAAGAGAGAGAAGAGAGGAAGAGAAAGAGAGGAGAAGAGAAGAGAAAGAAGAGAAACAGAGGAAAGAAGAGAAGGAGGAGGCTGAGAAGCTCAGGCTTCAGGAGGAGAAGCGGGCTGAGAAACAGAGGAAAGAAGAGAAGGAGGAGGCTGAGAAGCTCAGGCTTCAGGAGGAGAAGCGGAGGAGAGAAGAAAAGGAGGAGGCAGAGAAGAGAGAGAAGGAAGGCCGAGAGGAAAGGGACGCAGAGAGGAGACTCAGAGACGAAAGGGACTATAACTTGAGGCATTCGGTCGTAGGACGAATGAAAACGTATAGTGAAAGCTTGCGAGGACTCTTACCGAGATTCCCCAGCGACCATGCGCAAATCCCTGGTTTCTTTGTGCATTGCGAAAGGTTATTCGACTCTTGCGCTGTCCCGGACGACCTTCGAAGCAGATTACTCTTGACCTGTCTAGATAATCAGGCCAGAGCACTAACGGCCAGACTCACACAAGAGGAGCTTGATAATTACGGGAAGCTAAAAACCTTCTTGTTGAAAGAGTTCAAAGTGAGCGCAGTCTCTTTACGAGAGCGATTCATGAACGCAAAAAAGGCGGTAGATGAATCATACACAACATTAGCTTCGAGATTGCATAACTTACTTTCTTACTATCTGCAAGATCGCAAGGCAATGACGTTTGATGAGGTTACGAGCCTCTTGATTGCAGATAAGATGAAAGAAATGTTGCCCAGAGGATGTTTGAATTTCATCCTCAGTCAAGAGCAGCAGAAGTGGCTAGGGCACAAAGAGTTAGCCGAAGCGGCTGACACTTATGTCGCTACACACCCTTGGGAAAGTGACTATACGAAGCATAGTCTAGGCACGGGTAAGACGGAGGCTCGCTATGCGAAAGCGCCAGCACCTCCTCAGACGACAGCTAAACAGACGGACACGTGGACTGACCGACCGGGAGGGACACTGACAAATAACAGGACAGACGGACGTCCAACCCCCGACGAGATTAGAAAGCGTGGCCTTTGTTTCCTATGCTTTTCTCCAGACCACAGAGCTAAACTGTGCTCGAAGAACAAACAAATTAAAAGCAAGCAGGTGAGCGCGTGTGCGGTCCAGCCAACCGTGACCAGAGCTCAAGACAGACAGGCAGACAGACAAAGCGAGACGCGACAAGATGGACCGCCATTGATACAAGAGATAGAACAGCATGCATTGCCGACAAACCCGGATTGCATTGACGTGGAGGAGACTTATGTAAGAGAGTACATGAAAGTGTATATTACAGGGCTCCCTGTGACATCGTCTCTAATAGATAGCGGGGCCGAATACAATTGTGCGCGAGCAGAACTAATCAGGCCGCTCAACCTACCTGTGGTCAAGCAGATAGAGGTGAAGGGGCTGAACGGTCAATCAATGGTTGTGGACGTGGTGCGGCTGAGACTAAAGGGGTCTCAGGCCGGCGAGGACAGGGAGGGGGAGGTAAATTACGCCCCTGACGTTCGGATATGGGCGGCACTCATTAAAGACCTTAATGAACCGTTAATTATCACGCCCACTACAGCCGACTTGCTGCGCGAGACAGCGTTGTATTCGAGTCACGCGGCCAGCGCTCCTGAAATAGACCAAATTTCAGAAGCGCAGGCGGTCGCAAGGACTGAGACGAGTGAGGAAGAGGAGAGAGGGGAGGAGGTAGAGGGACTTAGGTCGCTGACAGGCGAAGATTACTTCACGGTCGCTCAAGCAGACAGTGGGAGTGTAGGAGAAATCAGTCCCGAAGAAACGGATAATGAAGAGCTATTCTTCAATCCTGAGATACCACCCCCACCCAAGGAAGACACAATAGTAGGCAGAAGCAAGATGGCGGCCGAACAAGCACAATGTTCGACTCTAGCACCATTCTTGGCCCACGGGAAAATTGGGGCGAAGAACTTCTTCATTGAAGACGATTTGCTCTTTCATAAAGACAAAATAGCTGGGCATTCTGTAAAACAACTGTGTTTACCTAAAGAAAGAATAGACAAGGTCTTAAACTTAGCACATGACGCTGCGTTCGCAGGTCATATGGCGTTGAAAACGACTAAGGACCGAATCAAACTGAATTTCTGGTTTCCCAACGTGGAGGATATAGTGAAGGAATATTGTGCATCTTGCGACATTTGCCAAAGGCATGCGCCGCTGCGAGTGGCGCAGCGAACCCCCATAACTCCTATCCCTCGCAACGACGAGACCAGATTCGGCTGTCTAGTGGCAGATTGTATAGGGCCTATAGTTACCAACGTAGACCCCACAAGCCCAAAACCCGAGTACAACTACGCCTTAGTGGTAGTTGACCAATTTTCAAGATGGCCGATGGCCTATCCTCTGAAATCATTAACGGCAAAAGCGACATGTGATGCATACATGCAAATCTTCACGACCTTCGGTTTTCCAAAAACGATTAGGTCCGATAACGGGTCGAATTTCAACAGCAAATTAACCCAAGAGTTTCTGCATCGTATGGGGTGCTCACCACGCTTTGGGCCAGTCGCACATCCTGAGTCACAAGGTCTAGTGGAGCGCTGCAATGCCACACTGAAGACCATGATTCATAAATTGGCAGAAGAAAATCCGAGGGGATGGCACAGACTGTTACCTTACGTGCTTTGGAGCTTAAGGGAACGCCCCTCGGCAACCACCCACGTGAGTCCCTACACCCTGGTGTATGGTACCCTGCCTAAAGGACCTCTATCTGTCCTTTCTGAGGAATGGGCGGGAGAGCGGGATTCTCCATTAAGTCTGGGCACAGGCGCCGCAGCTTACTTGGACCAATTAAGGGATAACCTTGAAATGTCTAAATTATATGCCGAATATTATTCAGACATTGAACAGCAGCGCTATGCTACTCATTACAATTTAAGAAGCATGGACAGGCGTTACGAAGTAGGGGATAAAGTCATCATCCAATCACCGGAAGCGCGAGGAGCAAAGAAGGAGGGCCAATGGCAAGGCCCGGCCATCATCGCTCAGGTGAAATCGCCCTACACATACATCGTGGAAATAGGGGGCAAAAGCCGCTTATTACATGCAAATCGTATTCGCAAATATAACGAAAGAATACAGCAAGCATTGATTAACAATTGCTCCATTCTGTTCGAGAAGGACGAAGACTTCGGTCACGTGGAAGCAGTGGGTAGCTTCGTCACGAGTCAGACAAGGCCCAGTGCACAAGTAGACCCTATTGCCGTTGCACACTTAACGGTACCCGAGCGGAAACAGCTGTTTAGTCTGTTAGACAGATTTCCAGATGTGTTCTCGGACAAACCAGGTTTCTGTCCCGTTCTAGAACACACAATCACTGTTAGCGCGGAGTTCAGGCCGAAGAGTTTGAGAGCCTATAAGGTGCCGGAACTGCTCAAACCGGAGATGGAGAAGCAGATCCGCGAACTTTTGGCCCTAGGTATCATCACTCCCTCACATAGTGAAATGGCTAGTCCCGTTGTGTGCGTTGTGAAAAAGGGAGGTCAAGGCGGTCTAAGACTGGCCATTGACTACCGATATGTAAACAAGTTCTCGGCGGGTGACGCATACCCCACCCCCGACATCCAGGAAGTGTTACAGAAGGTAGGAAGTGCAAACTTCATATCCTGCTTTGACGCACGTCAAGGATACTACCAGATTGGACTCCACAAGGACTCTCGTTGGTTATCAGCCTTCGTATGTGACGCTGGCCTATTTGAGTTCGTACGACTGCCCTTTGGTTTAAAGTCAGCCTCAAATTCTTTTATCCGATGCATGTCAAAGGTCCTTCATCCCATTCGCGACTTCACTGAGACGTTTGTGGATGACATGGCAGTACACTCGATGACGTGGCCGGATCACATGAAACACCTAGAGAAATACTTAATGACTATTCAACAGTCGGGTCTGACCCTTAACATTAAGAAGAGTTCGTTTGCTAGGCAACAAACAACGTTTGTTGGTCATCTGATCGGATCAGGGAGCATTGAACCGGATCCTATTAAAATCGCCGGGCTAGGGAAAATCCCTCAACCCGAGTCCAAAAAGGACATACGGAGATTAATTGGTTTCTTCAGTTATTTTAGGAACTTCATCCCTAACCTGGCTGAGACAGCCAGAATTCTCACTGACTTGACCCAGAAATCGGTGCCTGCTAAGATACCCTGGCGAGTTGAACATCAAAATGCGCTAGATAAACTTACGCACGATTTGAATAACGCTGTATGTTTGCAGACAATTGACTACGGCAGAGAGTTTGGTTTATCGACTGACGCTTCAGACAAAGCAGTCGGTTGCTGCTTATTCCAAATTCAAGACGATGGAACAGAACGGCCAATATGTTTCGCCAGTTCTAAATTAGATGCTACGCAAGCGCGTTGGTCCACTGTGGAACGCGAAGCGTATGCTGTAATCTTTGCGTTGAAGAAGTTTAGGAATTGGATTTTTATGTCAAGGACCACCCTCTATTCTGATCACAATCCCTTGACTTTCCTAACTGCTTCTACGCCCACAAGTGCTAAACTTGCGAGATGGGCTCTGGCACTCCAGGACTTTGATATCGCTTTTAAATATCGTCCTGGGGCGCTGAATATTACCGCTGATCTTTTGTCCAGACTATGATTGAGGAAGAAGGCGGACTACCATGTAAGGCACCGCGACAACTGTAAATATATTTCTAACTGTGCTGATATTTTGTATTTTCATGGGAACGACGAGGACATGGTCTGGAGGAAATCGGCGGAGGGAACGACATCATTCTCAGCCGGGAGGCGAACCAATGACTGGCTTTGTCCTCCCCCGGGAAGGGAGGTGTCGCGTGAGGAGATCGACGACAACGACGAGATGGCATCATCATTATGATGTAAGCGTCGTTGGCGGTCGAGATGGAATGATGACGGACGAAAAGCCAGTCTCCACTGGGTCAACAAGGAAGGCAGCTAGGCCGAGGTGTAATCGGACACCACACAGCCAAGGTGTAATAGGACACCTCGCGGCTATGATGTAACCAGACACCGCCCGCGCTGCAGGCGAGCGACGACCCGCGTCGCGAGGAGCAATCTGACACTAATTGATGATAGCTTGACGTGGGGAGGGGGCTGACCGATGCACGCTGAAGTTCCAACTTAACGGAAGGAAGAGGAGAACACGGGACTTATACTGCTGACGAACGCGACGTGTGAACATCGGTCGAGCGAGAAACATCGGGAGGAACGACCAGCGGCGGCGGCAGAGTATTAGTCCGTCAGATTCAGAGACTGACGCGAAAGAACGATCTGTAGTTAGGCTGTACGAAGCAACATTTGAGATAGTCCGATTTAATATCTAAACGCTTTAATACTACGTGGAAGTTCCCGTAGAGTTAGTGTATATATATTTGTTTCTTTAATTAAATTCATTTATTAAATAAACAAAGTTCGTCGTGAATCTTCTATAGAAAAGTTAGGCACGTTAAATAAAAGTGCAAGTAAAAGAACAAGCAATCGAGGGTCGACATCAACACACGGCAAACACACGACTGGGAGACCTCCGATTGCGACAGATATGCAAGGAAAAATCTCAGAAGCTATAGACCGGAATGAATTCTCACTAGGAATCTTTTTGATCTGTCGAAAGCATTCGACACTGTGAATCATCAGATTTTGCTCAAAAAGTTAGAACACTATGGCATTAGGGGTATAGTACTACAGTGGTTTTCCAATTACTTAAGTTTCAGGTCGCAGTATGTTTGTTATGATGGATGTAGTTCTGACATAAAGGCCCTTAGTTGTGGTGTACCCCAGGGTTCTATACTAGGACCTCTACTGTTCTTAATATATGTAAATGATTTGTCACAGACCTCTGATCAGTTTCACTTTGTTTTGTTTGCTGATGATACAAATGCATTCATGTCTGACAAATCAATTACCTCTCTCATTGAGCGAGCAAATCGTGAACTGAAAATAATAGCATCATGGTTTATGGCAAACAAGCTTTCTTTGAACTTAAGTAAAACCAGCTACATATTGTTTCGTTCGCATCGTAAATTTGTTTCAATGTCGAATCTAAAACTTGAGATTGATGGCAAGGAAATTGTGCAAACAACATCATCCAAGTTCCTTGGTGTATACATAGACCAGCATTTAACCTGGTGTGAGCATATTGCACACATATCTAGGAAAATTGCAAAAAATATCAGCATACTGTCACGTATCCGTCACTGTTTACCTAAGAACACCGTACAAGTATTGTATTATTCTCTAATATTCCCCTATTTGTCATACTGCAGCATATCTTGGGGATGTAATTATGCTGCTCGTCTTAAGTCATTGAAAACTCTTCAGAAACGCGCACTGCTCATTGTTCATGTGCTACCATGTTTTGCCAGCACTAAGCCTGTATTCCATGCATATAATATATTACGCCAAGAGAACATTACTAGGTATCAAATTGGTCTATTCATGTATTGTTATCACTATAAACTGCTACCATTAAGTTTTGATAATTACTTATGTCAAGGTAAATCAGTACACAGCTACAGTACAAGACCTTCACAGAATTATCGAAGTCATGCAGCTCGTACAAAGGTCATGCAGTTTTCAATAAAATGCTCTGGCCCAATGCTTTGGAACACTCTCCCACAGGACCTGATTCAAGCTCCTGTCCTTGGTTTATTTAAAGTACAATTGAAACGCTACCTACTGTCCTCACAGATTTAATTGTTTGTATGGTTTGTTACTGTTTTTTTTACCTTGCACTGTTAGATTCTTCACATATGGATTTAAATGTTGTTTGAAATCATCATGACGCTGTGAATTTGTTGAACAGGCCGCCTGTAAAATGTTTCTGTGAGAGGATAATCCAGGCTGTAGCGGGACTTTTGACCCTTTTGGATTACCCTTTTGACGCCAGCACTGGTAATGCTATAGGCGAAACTGTCATAATTTGATTTGTCTGTTGTGTGATGCTTCAATAAACAATTCAATCAATCAGTCAATCAATCAATCAATCAATCAATCAGTCAATCAATCAATCAATCAATCAATCAATCAATCAATCAATCAATCAATCAATCAATCAATCAATCAATCAATCAATCAATCAATCAATCAATCAATCAATATAATATAATATATAATATATATATAATATATATATTATATATATAATATATTATATATATATATATATATAAACGTTCTGCGCGCACAGCAGCGAACATTGCACAAGTCCAAGAGTTCACGTCATACGGTTGCCTATCTGAACGCTAACGTGCCAGAGTTAATTGAACCAGAGAACTCGCCACCGAACAGTCCGGATTTAAACCCGGTTGACTATTCGATCTGGGGTTGTCTTCTGCAACTGGTCTATCGTGAACCGACACGTGACGTTGAGCATTTGAAAGAAGTGATTATTTGCTGCTGGGCTGCGATAACCCAAGCACTGGTGGACTCAGATATCGATCAGTGGTCGTCTCGTGTTGATGCAGTCGTTAAAGCACGTGGTGGACATATTGAGTATTTGTTTGACTGGTAGTAAATTCACTCAAGATATTAATTGTTAGTACTAAGTGACTGTTTAGAATTGACATCTTTAGTTTCAGACTTTTGTTTTTTCTTGCAGTTTTACGGCAATAAATATAATGGCACATCGAATATTAATAGCATTATCTCAAAACGTCGTAACAGTATCTCGTAGATATTTTGCAGAATGATAAAATGGATAATTATCTTCAATCTGATATATTGGACAAGACGCTAAGATAAAAAGTATTCAAGTTATAAGGCGTCAGAGTTGTTGCATTCCTACTGGCCCACCCTGTATATATATATATATATATATATATATATTGGAAACTATATATATATATATATATATATATATATATATATATATATATATATATATATATATATATATATATATATATATATATATATATATTGGAAACTATATATATATATATATATATATATATATATATATATATATATATATATATATATATATATATATATATATATATATATATATATATATATATATATATATATATATTGGAAACTATATATATATATATATATATATACAGGGTGGGCCATATATATATATATATATATATATATACAGGGTGGGCCATATATATATATATATATATATATATATATATATATTAGGGTGATTCAAGTTCTGTAGGAAAAAAATAAAAGTAAACAATTAAAAGAGGCTCTTTACTTTTTTTGTTCCTTTTAGTCAATAGAACAAAACTGTGAAATATGGCTGAAATTGGTTTGGATTTAGAACTGCCTCAAAGAGCTCAAATATTTATTTGGAATATAAATTTTATTCAATTTAATATTTTTATTGTAAAGCATTTTAAATTACTCAGTAATACTTACTTACTTATTTCTTAATAAAGAACTAAAAAGAACACAAAACATAACTATAATTTATGAAAAAGAAAATATTGGAAACTATTTGAGAAATACTTTTTAGCATTATTTAATAAATAAAGGAAATAATATTATGGCTGAAACCAGGTCAAAGACATTCATTCATCTTATTGGAGAACCTCAGGAAATGTTCTGAAATAGAGTATTGCCTACAAGCTTGGATGTATAAAAAGTTTATTTTATTCATCACAAGAAAGATAAACTTTCTCAGAAAGAATTGAAATTGAAGAAGACAGAACATTTCTTGTGGATAAGTGATCAGAAAGAAAATATACCATTGCATGCAAATTTGGCCAAGAAAGAAGAAAATAAAAAATTAAAATCACCAAAAGGTAACTTAAGGCGTACCGTATAAAAGAGGAAGAAAGGATGAAAAAGCAGCGGAATATCTAAGTCACAAACAGTTGTCTACATCAAGTTTTGAAAGTGAATCAGATGACAGTGATTCAGAAGATGAGTACTAATGAAAAGTTTTCAAATTTTGTGGAGAAACACTGTGCAAAAACTCCAATTCCATCGACATCTGACTATGAGAGTCAGACAAAATGAGTTCATTCTGCGAATATCTTTCCACCAAATCTTGCTTCTGCACTGGATCGAACAAATGTCAGCAACAGAAAGGCAACCTACATCTCAGCGGCAGTGAAGAACTGAACTCATGGCAATGATAATGTATCCGTTTTATCCAATTTATCACTTTCGTTCGGCAGCATTCGAAGAACCAGATTATTCATTGATTCATATGTTCTGCAAATGTTTAAGTTGTCAATGACAGTGCAGAAAGAGGGATTGCACTAGCCTTAACCTTCAACTCGACAAAGCGAGATCAAAAACAATTCTTGCTCCAAATTGTAGAAGACCATCGGAAACAATTTCCAAATTCAAACAAAAAGCACTTTTTCCTGAATGTTCATAGTCACTAATTTTTCTAGTTAATACAGTAGGGCCTACAGAAATTATGGACTTATAATTGTATACTTTCTAACGAGTTTCATTTTAATTCATTAGAAACATATTAGCATTTAAATTTATAGACATGGACGTAGCCAGACTTAAATTCAAGAGGAGGCAAAACCGGGAGACATCCAGGAGTAGGCTACTAGGGGTGTGGAGGTATAACCCACTGAAAATTTTTAAATATAAAATTTATTAATGTGGCTATGCCTATTGTTATAGATATGGTTTCTTAGGCAGTGTTACATTGTTTTTTAGACTTGACTGTTAAGCTTTTCAGTAAAATTGGTTGTTTACTGAAATTCGATTTTTTGGACAAAACGAGTTAAAGTTAACTAATTTCAAAGGCAGTACTAAACATCATCCAAATTCATTGAAATTTTTTGTGACTTATTTCAATACCAAAAGGAACAGAAAAAACCAAGAGCACAACAAAAATAAGATTTTCCATTTTTCTGAATCACCCTAATATATATATATATATATATATATATATATATATATATATATATATATATATATATATATATATATATATCGCCGATGTCGATCACAACTGCTCGGATTCAGCTTAAGGTTCTCAATTTAGTCCTTCGGTCTTAAACAGGCTTAGCACCCAAATACCTCTGTGACCTCATTTGTCTGCCAATTTCAGCTACTTCCCTCCGTCCATTGCGATCGCTAAATCGCCATGATCTTCTTGTACCACGAGCCAGGACCACTATGGCCAAAACTCGAGCCTTTTCTTGCATTGGTCCTACTCTATGGAATCAACTCCCTCCCTTCTTTATTAGCTGGTGGCCCAAGTACCTCGTTCCGCTGTCTTAAAACCACTTTCTATTCACTGGGACTTTCGCACTGGGAGCGCCTCTGATTAGCGAACACTGTGAGAGGCGCTTTATAAATGTTTAGATACAATACAATACAACGAACAAACCATTTGATGGTGGCTTCAAGTGACGTAATTTTCCAGGATCATGATCCGGTGGAACAGCCAGGTCCAAATCCAAAAGTATATTTTCAAAGTAGCTACACTCAGGCTACGGTAACTGAGCAAGTTGGACGAAATTTTAAGTAGCTGGCTTTTCGTTACTACACCTATGGCAGCTCTCATATGTAGATAGTGGATAAAATTACCATCGTAGGCCTACTTATTCAGTTGACAAAGTAACTTACTTAAATGCCTAATTTTATGCAAAAGACTAAAATGCCTAATTAAATGTTGCGTATCATGTTAAGTTACACTGAAACACTCGAGTCAGAGCTTAACGTGCCATTCTTTTTTTAAACAACGTCAGTAGGTGTAAGAACAGAATTTCATGAAATTAAACACACGAAGTTAAGGGGAAGGAAACGATTTTTAAGTAACGCAACTTTAGTAAACGAATTGTCAACGTATATCAACAAAGTAATTTTAAAACAGTTGTTTAAACAACAGATAACAGTATCTAGGATACGACCATATGGTACCAGATGTCGAATCAACCTTTCAATACAAATAATTATCTCCATAATTATCTCCTTAACACCCTGGCGTGTGGTTCATTCTTCTATGATTGCGAAGATAACTAAATCAGTGGTCTTAGTATCCAAATCATAATCAATACCTAGCATCTCATTCCTCTCGCTATTGTAGTGCATTCTATAGGAAGAGAATAGCGGTTCCTCAACCTGAAATGGAACTACACTTTCCAGGAGATTAAATTCAGAGTCTAAAACCTCAAATATGTTATCATCAGTGGTCATCAAAATTCGATCGTAAGAATATGCATAACTCAGAACACCAGCTGCATAAAGCGATGATTGATATTCGTGGATAATTCTTCCACTCGTATCGATCTCCAACAATTTTGCTGCATATTGGTCGTTAGCAACAACCAATACAAGGTTTCCGTTTGATCTCTGACTTACGCTGGCAACATGCCTAAACCCATAAGTAGCTGGGGACAACCTTACTTTATCCTGCACGGAACCATCCGCATTATATATCCCTACTAAAGTAGGTTCCGGACTTTCCTGCCTTGAAAGGATTATTAGGCTACCATTAGCTGAGACTGATATAGGATTCCTAGGATAAGTAAGAGAAATCGGCAGCCTCACATGTTTAATCCATGTTGATATCCTAAACTGGTGTTCATCTTTCGTAATGCGGAAAATGGAAGCGCCATGCTTTTCCGCGCTTAGTACATATACACAATTTGACACGCTGCAAGCCTCCATATCTACAGGATCTAATATTTCTGTTAGCGGGATGACATCTTTCGCCTCTACCATATTGTTGCGGTCGTAAACATTAATTACATAGCCGCGTCCAAGTCCAACACGTAGCACGCAGAGCATAAATATTTCATCTTTCAATGTAGTCAGTCTCGTGGGGAATGACGGGATCGAAGGCTGATGCAATATTTCCAAACGAAACGTCTCCTGAGCTAAAAAATAAAATTGCTCTGCTTTACTTATTGGACAGAAGGTGACACGTATTAAACAAAATGTTTTCTAAAGGTGACCCAGAAGATCTTGTAGGTCTATCAATAAATCCTATATATACGCTCATGTATGTATTAATCACTAGCTGGTTTACCCGGCGTTGCCCGGGTTTCGGAGGTTTTGGGCCGGGACACCATGGTAGCGGTGAAAACGGGGGACGCGAAACTGCTTAACCCGGCGTTGTGGGTGTTTCAATCCTTCTAGCGAATAAGCAACAAAACACTGCTTAACCCTTAGTTCAGTGAAAGTTTCTATCCCTCTAGCGAATCCGTACTATAGCTGCTTAACCCGGCGGCGCCATCTGGCGAGTGAAAATAGGTTGGGTGTAAGTTTTTGTTCCAGCTAAAAAAGCATGGGCCGGGTAAGTTTTCGCCCGGCACACCATGGCAGCGGTGAAAAGGGGGGACGCGAAGCCTCACACTGGGTGTGTCATGCCCACCCCGACACAGTAGTGAAGGTTTCGAGTGAAAAGCTCCAAAACTGTAGAAATGCATCCCGGTCAAAGTCGGTGTGACAGACAGATTCTTCTCTTTATTTATATAGATTAAACACACTTGACATGTTTGCACACATGCATGCATGTATATATATATATATGTGTATTTATATATGTATATGCATGCTGTATGTATGTAGAAAGAGTATATAGCACCTTCAGAGTTTCTAGGGATAGTCTAACTAGTGTCATACTTCATAAATTTTATCATAACAAGTTCATCTATAAACTGAATAGGAAAACAGAGAGCTGAAAAGGTGGCCCTGGCAGTCTTTAGAGCATATGCATTGCTCATTCAAGCGTAGTCCGATCGAGAGTATAAAGTGTACATCTTGTTCAGGGTTCTTTCTACAACCGAATTTTAAAATTACTCACAGTATACGTTTTGTACACTGTGACGGTGTACCATGAAACTTCGACATTTCAGCATATTGACAGACCAACGATATCGACGCTATAGAAAACCCTGCTACGGAAGGATTTTATTATTACGCATGTCAACAGTTGCTGCCTGAACCTATGTCCCATTTTAGCGGATTATTCTGATTAATGCTAAACTTCAGGGTTTATTTTTGAAACATGTTTGGAATTTGGCTGTTGTTGGAGTTTGCGTGTTGGCATTATTCCTGGTCTTCGATGTGGATTTCGAAGAGTGCGTATGAAGGATGGGCTTCAAGGTATGGTCGAGCTTTATATCACCTTATCTAGGTACCCCCGTATGCCTTCTGCAGCCTGGTAATTTTCAATTCGGCGGAGGAGCAAAGCGGGTCTTTGGCTGACCTCAACCTCCAGTCACGGGTGATTCTACTACCAATGAGGTTCGATGAGCGGTGGCGTTATCGTGCAGGCTGCCACTTATCGTTTTAAAATTTGGTCCAGGAACTCTTAACATGGTGTCATCTATCAACTCCGGTAAGAATCGGTTCCTTGGGCTCCGCGTGTATGTGCATGTGTCTGTGAGTCCTCCAATTTCGACTCTTCAAGTTATCTGTGGGTAATTTAATATGCTGATGCTGTCTACTGCATAATATGCATATAGCGTCATTTATTCTTGCGTAGGGTAACGCCATCTGAAAAGGAGCGATATGAAGTGTTTGGTTGACCAACTAAGTGGGACACATAGAATCACCAGAGTCGACGTTTCAAGACCTGATTAATATCAACAGAAATATAAAGAGCTTGATATTGAGAAGTAGGCCTACGTAGGTCACGATGCTAGCGTGTTTCATGAGTATGGTGTATGGGGTAACGCGATAGCGCTTTGAATTGGCGTACAGCTAACGCAGATCTACAGACGTGCGTAAGTATATATGACATGTAGCTTGTGTAGACTTTGTCACGTAATACACTTCAGTCTTGTACATGTAGTTACTGCGATAGATTGTCATTTGAGAGCTCTGGTTTCAAATCCCTGCCAGGGAAGAAATTTGCTTTATGATTTCCTCTCTCTTTTCCTCATGCCCAATTCAGCAATGAGGTCACACTGACCGCTCGCGGGAAGAGCTGATAGCGCTAATATGCCAAAGCTAAGAAAATAGTTACTTACACTTCATACCCTTGATTGCCTCTCAGGCAGCTTATGAGTCAATTACACAAAGATCCTGAATGCAATTTCAGGTTTTCGTTGATCATATGCATTATACAAAGCTACGCTATTTTCGTGAACTAACCAGTGTTGTCCAGAGTTCTGTGAAGTTCATTTCGAAAGAAGTTGGTCGTAAGTATGCTGCTCCATTGCGAGCAGACAGTTCCAAGTCTGCTTATCACCAGATCAGCTTTTTCTTTCCACACACTTTTCGCCAGCTTCATGTCCTTCACTTCCATGGCAACGGCTTTAACGAGGATACACTGAATTATCTCGATCGGTAGATCTTGCAGCTGCAGATAAACATTGAAATATATGACATCTCCTCGAACATTTAGTTAAAGTCAACAATCTTTCAAGACTCCAATGCAATTCAGAAGGGCTTATTTTTAAATTACAACTTATTTAAGGTTACGTTTTATTTTAAAATGTGGGCGAACTGGAATCAGCACGATTTGATTTAGTTCATACTTCACAGCTTATACTGGTGAGGCTAATAAGCAAGGCTTCGACTATGGTTGCCGATTTGCCTTGCATGGTATTAATAACCAAGATGTGTCCTCTTTTTTCCTACAGGGCATTTTAGTACATATCAAGATGTTTTCCAATAATTTTTGTATCAAGCCATTTTTGACTGGATTGATACAAGATTGCACTAATTAGTAATAAATTCGCTACGCAGACTTCGCTCAGTATGGTCGAAGCAGCCGTCGAAGAAACACAAGACGAAGGCGACGTATGATGATATCCGTATACATCGGTTCAGGAAAACAACGAAACAATGCCAAGAGATCTCCAAAGTGGAAACTCTATCTTGTGTAGAAACCGAGTGAAAAATGTGACGTATTTAGACACAAATTGCTTTCTTGGCGAACGCGTAGGTTTCACTCAAGCAATTCACAAAGTTTATAATCCAACGAAGTATTGCAACTTTCATTTTAACGCTATGTAGCTTACCGTTGTGTCTCTCAATAAAGCGAGTTTTGCACGTTTAGTGTTGTCCTCGTCCTGGAATATTGCTATAATAGAAATTCATGTAATTGGAATACATGAAAGTTTAAATGTAATGTAATATAATCATAAATTTATATAGCGAATCTCCTGGAAACTCAGTAGATGCGCTCCCGAACTCACGATGGTAAACCAGGATAGAAGAAAATGGTGTCAAAAGTGCTTACGGAATAAAGCCAAAGAAAGACCGAGAAGTTATAATGTCGTAAGGGGTCATTGCTTAATTACGTAACGCTCGAGGGTGGGTGGGGTCCTTGAAAACGTTACGAAACGCTACGTGGGTGGGTGGGTGTATGGAGATGAACGTTACGTAACGCTTTTACCAAACCTTTAGTTATAAATCAATTTTAAATATAACATCCAATGACACCTTAGACAGGATGTGACCGAAGTTGAAACTTCTTGTCATTGATTTAAAACTTAACTAAAGACATGCAATAGTATAAATCAACCCTAAGTTACTGTTGAATACACTGTCACGGTGCAATCAAGTTCAAACTTTTTGAATATTTTCTGCCATTGATTGAAACCCGAGTATAAATTAAACTTTAACCAAACCGGTTTTTACCATTTCCTCGAGTTTTTCAGCACACTGCATTTCTGATTAAAGCATTGCCGACGAAGGATCCAATACCAGCAGATCGTCATTTTTGCAAACTCTGCGCTTCTTCTTCAAGATACTCACCCGGGTTTAACGAATTAAATCAACTCATCCAGCCGTACCCACATGATCTATACTGTCCATCTGCCTCAATGGAAGATTTGCAAAAGAGACAATGTAAGCTTTGCGGTATGAATTTTCCAACTGTTGCCGCCAAGACAAATCATTCTCGCAACTGTCGTAGACAAAAACCGAAATTAACCGAAGTTCCAACAGTTTCCGAAGTAGCCGAAGAAGATCCGGCAGCAGACACCAGCAAAAGTTCAGTCAACATTCTGCTCTCCTGTTTGTGTGAACCGGAAACCGCTGTTCGAATTGTTGGATCTTTCATAGTTTTACCGTCGGAACAACATTGTAATTCTCCTTGGATTCCTGACCTCGAAGAACCACTTTAAAGCATATTTTACTTAGTGGACACAAATTTCAAACATTTATACTTGATGCCCGACAAAGCTGAGCAATATTTGTATTAATAATAATCGAAGTGCTCAGTCTAAGCAAATAATTAGGCCTAGTTCATCTTAATTTTGATTAATTAGTAATAAGCAATTTAGTCCATGAAACTTTTCAGCAGTGTAAACTTTGACGTAAAACTTAAAAAAACAAAATAATATGCATTTCAAACATGACTGTCATTTATTGTATTGTATTGTATCTAAACATTTATAAAGCGCCTCTCACAGTGTTCGCTAATCAAAATATATAAATAAAACGTTCTGTATATTTTAGGCCTACTATCAAATTCTAATTCACACATTATATTATATTCGCTATATAATATGAATTAGGCCTAGAATTGCGCGATCACATAGTAAATTTAAAATGATTTTCGTTACGTAACGCTGGAGGGGGTCGGTGGGTGGGTCTAGGGAAACGTTACGAAGCGTTACAGGGTGGGTGGGTGGGTCAAAAACGGTCATTTTCGGCGTTACGTAATTATGCAATGACCCCTAAGATGCTAGCTAAGTTATTCCAGAAAGTTGGAACAACTACAGCGAAGCTTCTGCAATCAACCCTATTTGAAATAAGTAGTAAAAATTATTGTATATGTTAGTAGGCCGATTGTGAATCAGTAATAGGCCTACGCTTACGATGGTTGTCTGGCGTTTTAAGGTTTCGATAAATAGTTCTGAAAAGCGTTCTCGGGTATTTCAAATAAAACTCTGATTAATTCATTGAAAAACCAAGCATTTGAAAAGCGTAGTATTGAAACCTGTGCATTAACTCACAGTCTGAGCCTTCAGTCGTTGCCTCGTCTTTACTGGATTCAGTTGATGTTCGTTTCTTCGACATGGCGTAAAAGATGCACTAGGATCTGGAGAAGAAGAAACGTCGCCTCTTGCCACAATCCACTTCAATACCGCGAGAGACACCAATCGATTGTCGATAATTGTCGAAGAAACCGATCGATAATCGCAAATTATATTGTGGGATTATATCAATTGAAATAATTAAAATAATTTTCAATTAGCCCTTACGCAATCGAACCTTTAAATGAACGAAACCGTCGTTGAATAATGACGTCTTAAAGATATTGTGACGTCACAGAAAGGGCGCTTTGTCTTATACTTCGTATTCATTAGGTAAGTATGTAAGTAAGTAAGTTATCTTTTATTGGCACGGAACAAACTCTCATATTTTACAACAACAATACATTACGGTATCGAAACGTACAATAGCACAATATTAGTAGGACAAAACACAGGTGAAATATTGCAAACAGTTTCATAATATCTGATTTATATACTAGAATAATAATGATAATGACAACAATTATGATGATGATGATGATGATGATGATGATGATGATGATGATGATGATGATGATGATGATGATGATGATGATGATGATGCATAGTAATAGTAAGCTAATAAAGTAATGATTACATTAGTAATAATAACAACTGATTGTCATTAATTAGGATCTGAATATGCAAACAAATTGTGCAGAGCCTGCGAGGGTTGAGTATGATGACCAAAGTAGAATTATGTATAGTATGAATCACCCTCCCCTTCTCCTCCTCGTTCTCTTTCTCCTCTGATCTTTTCTTACTCTCCCCTTCCGCAAAAAACCTCCAAAGTTCCCAGATTCCAATCAGCGTCTCCTTCGACCACTCCCTGCTTTCAATACTAGTCGTGTCAACAAACTAGTAGAGGCAGAAACCTAATGGAAGAACTCGACACCGTAGGTAAATTTTGACTAAGCCGCGATAATTCTTCATTTTCCTTTCTGCATTTCAGAAGTAGTTTTCTTTCTTCAGTTGATTTGTTGTCGAGTTCGTGCAGGAAAACAATCGGTCCAAAATATGGACCGATTGGCATCTAGTGACTGAATGCAATTCACATAGGGCCTATATATAGCATCGTTCAACAGCGTTTCAAAGGTGTCGTAAGAGAGTATTCCATAAACCAGTTTCTAGCATCTAACGGCTTACTCTGATAACGCTTATTTTGAATAATGTATAGGGGCCTACCTGTGCTAATTTTTCATTTTCCTTTCTCTCTTTCAGCAGTACCTTTCTTTCTTTAGTTGCATTCTTGTCGAGTTCCAATACAGGCAATTAGGGCCTAATAGGTAAAAGAATCTTACAAAAACATTTTCTCCAGGGTTTGAATTGTCAAATTTGAAATAAGTGGTTGAAATATTCTTACATGTCTGTATATAATGTATAACCTATACCAACTATTTGGAGTATAGATTTTTTGTGGTCTTCATTACATCCCCGCCAGGACCGAAACTGTATAGGCCCTATTAACGATAAACTTAACATAAGCCAAAGTCGCAGTGTTCTGTCAGCTGCAATGTCGCAGGTTATAGAAGTAAAACGTGTTCATGAATGCAGTGAATACATTAGTTTGACCGTCATATCGCTTTGATCGTAAATTGAAAATTTCTAAAGCGCTGCTGTAGGCCTAAAGCTAAGCGCAGGGCATCATCTTATTCTCGACGCTGGTGAATGCAAGATGAAAGATACCAGCGCTCATAATATATATAATATTATGTAGCTTCAGGGGCGTCTACACCATAGAAACCTTGGAGCAAATGCTCCATCCAAGAAATAAAGGGGAAAGATTTGTCAGTGTGTGTGCCACCATTTTAGGGGGGGAGGAACGGCGAGGGGGAAGAAGAGGGGGAAAGGACGTTGCTCCAATGACTTAGGGGGGATAGACGCCCCTGTGTAGCTTGTTCGTTTCTGATGAACGTTATTATTATTATTATTATTATTATTATTATTATTATTATTATTATTATTATTATTATTATTATTATTATTATTATTATTATTATTATTATTATTATTATTATTATTATTATTATTATTATTATTATTATTATTATTATTATTATTATTATTATTATTATTATTATTATTATTATTATTATTATTATTATTATTACAAACATTTTTAACGCGCGCAAAGTCACACAGAAATTCGAATCTGAGGCGCGGTTAGTCAGCCGCCAGGTGAAGAGCAATTAGATATCCATATGTTTGAAAGCCAGTGAGAAGTGATGAGTTTTGAGGCGTTTCTTGAAGGAAGAATAAGAGGTCGAGCAACGGATAAGCATTGGTAGTCGGTTCCATTCCTTGGGGGCTGCAACACGAAATGCACGAGAGCCCATGGCAGTGCTGCATCTAGGCTCAACCAAAAGACCCATAACCGAAGACCGCAGACTGCGAGGCGGAATGTAAGGAGAGAGTAGTGGTTGAAGGTAGGTAGGAGTGCACATTGTGAGGGTTTTGAATGTCAAGCAGGCCAGTTTAAATTAATTCTGAATTTTACAGGAAGCCAATGCAGCTGATGGAGCAGAGTTAATGAGTTTGAACGGGAAGATGCACGCAACACCACACGAGCCAGAGAATTTTGGATGCGTTGAAGCCTGTTGACTTGAAGATCTGAAATGCCTGCAAACAAAGAGTTGGCATAATCGAGGCGAGAGCAGACAAGATAACGGGCTATGGTCTGGGACATGTCTTTGGTAAGAGCAGATCTTATGTGACGAATTGCCCTGATATGATAGAAACAAGACTTGCAAAGGCTTGATATGTGAGATTGGAATGTGAGATTACTGTCCAAAGTGACCCCAAGTGTTTTGATAGTCCTTGATACTGGAACGACAGTGCCAACAAGGTCAACGCTAGAATGAGAAGGGAAAGACCGGAGTCGCTGGCGTGAGCCAAACATGATTGCCTCAGATTTATCTGGGTTTATAGCAAGACCATTGAAGCAGAACCAAGCATGCACTGAAGAGAGGCACTCTTCTAGTATTACTTTACCGGACTGATCCGTTGGCGACAGAGTGATAAAAAGCTGAGTGTCATCAGCATACTGCTGTAACTGGACTCCAAAGTGATTGGCTATGCGACTGATTGGTGATGTGAAGATGGTAAATAATAGGGGACCGAGTACAGAACCCTGAGGGACACCAGCAGTGCAAAGAGAAGGATCCGATCGAGCAGTACCGATACCCACTTGTTGAGACCGATTGCAGAGGTAGGAAGCTAACCAATTTAAAGCAGTCCCAGAGACACCGAAGCTTTTGCTGAGTCTAGAGAGTAGAAGCTGGTGGTCGACAGTGTCGAAAGCAGCACTAAGGTCGAGGCAAACTGTGAGGCACGCCTTTCCTTTATCAATAGATGAGAAGATGTTGTCCAGGGTAAAGGCAAGGGCAGTTTCAGTAGAGTAGCCTTCACGGTAAGCTGATTGGCAAGGACTAAAATTAGGAGATGAAGTAATGTGCTTTTTGATCCGTGTGAGGAAGAGACGTTCGAGAATCTTTGAAATGTTGTTAAGGTTGGAAATGGGTCTAAAGTTTGACAGGCTTTTGGTGTCCAGGTCAGGTTTTTTAAGTAAAGGTGTGACTAAAGCAGATTTAAAACTCGATGGAAAGCAGCCTTCAGTAAAAGACAAGTTGGCCAAATGTGCAATAAGGTGGGAGAAAACATCGGAACAGGAGACAAGGAGTGATGTAGGTATGAAGTCCATCGGAGAGGATTTGGGGATAGTATGATTAAGGGGAGACAAGACTTCCAAGTAAGTTACAGGTGGTACATCGCTAAGGACAGTGCCAGAAAAGTCAGGGTCAAGCAGTAGGTCATTCCATTTAAGTTTGGCAGTGCACTTGGCAATTGTTGTTGGTTCATATTACGTACGTGATTCGCCGTAACCGCCCGTTAGTTTAAGGCGGTTAAAGTGGTTCGTGAAGGAAACGTTTTGATAACTGGGCAATGGCCTAGACTCAGGGACGTCATTTCAGCTTTTTCCAGGACGGGGTGGGGGGGCAAAAAAGACTGTCCGCTGGATGAGAATATGGATGACAGAATATGGTTTATAATACTGAGCATAGTCTGGACAGTGGCCGATTTCTTTTCCGAAGATAAAAAGCTGAGAGGTCATCCTTCTTACCGTGTGTTGGATGAGTTAATCCAATAACCGCGAATCTCTGTTCGAACTTCTGTCTGTGTCGGTTTTTGTTCGCTTTTAAAGGATTTAACGTTAGCGGTTCCTCAACGGCAACTCTTTCGCCCATTTGGCAGACGATCGATGTTTTCTTCTCTTAATCCGTGGGACCGCGGCCGTGACCACAGGGTTCACATTCAACCCCATAAGCTCATCGGGACCTTTGGGGGTTGATATAATGCTTTAATTCGGAGCATCGTATTATTATTTGAATAAATATGATAAAACAAATAGGCTAATCTTCTAGGCTCGTGTGCCGTTGTTTTATACAGTTGATCTTTCTGAGCAATTTTCATCTGGCAAAACACACGAGAATCCATACTGGAGAGAAATCATACAAATGCCAGTTATGTCTGAAATCATTTGCACATGGTCGTGTTATAAAAAGTCAAAATGAGAACCTATGCAAGGGCAAACCATACAAATGTGAGTTGTGCCTTAGGTCACTTTAAAATAATTATACTCTACAGTTACACATGAGAACCCATACAGAGTACAGATCGAGGGAAAACCATACAATTGCAACTTATGTCAGAAATCTTCCACAAAGCACAGTACTCTTAACAAACACATGAAAATCATAATGGTAGAGAAATACCATAATATGTGCCAGGTAGGTCAGAAATTATTTACCAGATGTTATAATCGGTATGGCTACACAATGACTCCTTGTTGTCTTAGGAGTCATTGTGTAGCCATACCAAAATGCGTGCACGCTTTCAGTGCCCGATAGCGCATTGGATAACATCTGGCGTAGAGTGCGAGAGGTACAGAGATCGAGTCCCATAGATCGAGTCCCATAGGCGGACATGCTTTGTAGGCTGCAATTTGCGCCGTGTATTGCAGGCTGTCTGTTCTGTTAGTAGTTAAGATTTATCGCATAACATGTACATGTACAGCGCAGTGCGTTTGCAGGCGCTTAATTAAAGATTAAATATTATTATAAAAAAATTAATGCTTAAACTAATAATTATAATAGGAGTATAAGCACACTGTGTAGCCTTTCCTAAACATGCAACTTCGTATACAGATCGAGGGCATTTGTACTTCAATACAATCACAAATATGTACTATGAATCTAATATAAATTGATGACTTATATAGCGCCGTGGTCGTAACTTATACATCATCAGTCGAACGTTGCTTTAAGGTGATGGGGCACAATAACCGATTGGTTGGAACGCATGTCCTGTATTACGGAAGGTACGGGTTCGACTCTGCATTCAGACGGCCACTGTGCATGGACCTTGAGCAAGTACCCCACTCACAGTTTCTCAGCCCCATAGATTCATTCATTAATTCATTCTGGAAATTTATAGAGCGCCTCTTCAAGAGACCTGCTCAGAGGCGTTCTGATGTTGCAGGGGTTCAGGACATAGAAAAGGTTTGGAACCCCTGTATTAATGGAATGAAAAAAAACAACAATCCGCTAGAAAAGAGGAGCACGTTTCCGGATAAAAACCAGAAATCAGAAAACCAGAAATGCTGGAACGAATTTATCATTCGAGAACTGGCAAAACGCAGACATTAGGACAGTGAATTTCAAAGCAACCATCCTAAACACCCCACACTGAACTCAATATCATTCAATATCATCTCTCCCAAGCACGCAGCTACCCTCGTTCATGCTTTCATTACCTGTCGACTTGATTACTGCTGTTCTCTCTATGTTGGTCTCCCTCACACTCGACTGCATTGCCTTGAACGCGTTCTACGCTATGCTGCGCGCCTCGTTGGGCGCATCCCTAAGTTTGGTCACGTGTCTGACTACATGCGTGACGTCCTCCACTGGCTTCCTTTTTCGCAACGCGTTGTATACCGGGTTGCTTCTATTGTCTGGCAGTGTCAGCTTGGCCGCGCTCCTTTCTATCTACGTGAGCTCTGTTTTCCAGCGTCCGCACCTCTTGATCGCCGTTCACTCCGTTCCACCGCCCGCGGTGACTTACATGTTCCTTTCGCTCGCACTGCAACCATGCAACAGCGAGCATTCTCCGTTGCCGGTCCCACTATCTGGAATGGCCTTCCTGCTGGACTGCGGTCTCTCCCTCGAGACTCGTCCACCTCTTTCTTCTCTGCGCTTAAGGCTGTTCTCTTTCGTCGAGGTTGGGCTGGGAGCGCCTCTGAATAGTTGCCTTGAAGAGCGCGCTATATAAATGTCCAATTGATTGATTGATTGATAATCCAATGACTGCTATATATATATATATATATATATATATATATATATATATATATATATATATATATATATATATATATATATATGTATATATATATATATATATATATATATATATAAAATGATGTCACTTGAAACTTTCAAGTGACATCATTTTTCAGAATCATGATCCGTTTGAGAAGCCAAATCCAAACACAAAAGTGTAATTTTCAAAGTAGCTACACTCAGGTTACGGTAACTGAGCAAGTTGAACGAAAATTTAAATACCATGCAGGCTTGCCGTTACTACACCTATGGCAGCTCTCATCGGTAGTCAGTTAATAGGTAGTAGGTAGTTAGTTAACAAGTTAACTAGAATTTGCACGTACTAACACACGGAAATTTTCATTAACCAATTAGGACCAAAACTATGGAATAGTCTCCCCTCTGAATTACGACACATCAAAAGTTACTATGTTTTTTTAAAAGGCTTCGTTCACACCTACTGACTAGACAGACCGCCCAGTGACAGCCTGCTTCGACCCCCCCTCCTATCTGATTTATTTTACTGTTTTTTTGCCACTTGCTATTCCGTTAACTAGTTGCCCACCTTTTGTCAATTCGTTGTTTCTAAATAGGTCTACTCAAAGGCTCATGTGTACATGGCCGTCGTCAAGTTTTGTTAAGTAAATGGGGGGAGCCTTCCTAGCGGGACCCTGGTCCTTTTAGGGCTTCCTATTGACCACTCACAGCATGATATAGCCTTCTAAACCCATTAATATCTAATGTTTCAAACCTTTCATCATCATAGTGGCTATCTAAATTATATTTTCTTGTATATTGTCACGTATGCTTTGTGGATCAATAAAAAACTTGATTGATTGATTGAAGTGGTTAAAATCACCATCGTAGGCCTACTATTTCAGTTTACAAACTTACTTAAATGCCTAATTTTGTGCAAATGACAAATGCTTAATTAAATGTTACGTATCATATTAAATTATATTGAAACACTCGAGTGAGAGCTTAGCGCGCCATTCTTTTTTTAACCAACGTCAGTAGATGTAAGAACAATACAATATCATGAAATTAAACACACGAAGTTAAGAAGAAGGAAACTGTTTTTAAAGTAACATAACTTTAGTCAACGAATTGTCAACATATATCTCCAAGTAACGTAACTTTAGTAAACGAATTGTCAACATATATGTCAAAGGAATTTCAAAACAGTTGCTTTAAACTGCAAATAACCGTATCTAGGATACGACCATATTGTACCAGATGTCGAATAAACGTTGTAATACAAATAATTATCTCCATAATTATCTCATTAACATCCTGTCCTGTGAATCATTCTTATGTGAATGAGAAGATAACTAAAACAGTGGTTTTAGTATTCCAATCATAATCAGTACCAACCATCTCATTCCTCTCGCTGTTGTAGTGCACACTATAATAAGTGAATAGCGGATACTGAACCTGAAATGGAACTACTCTAGCCACGAGATTGAATTCAGAGTCTAAAACCTCAAACCTGTTATAGTCAGTGGTTATCAAAATTCGATCATGAGTATATGCAAAACTCAGAACACCAGCGGCTCTAAATGATGATTGATATTCGTGTATAATTCCCCCACTCCAATCGATCTCCAACAACTTTGCTGCGCATTGGTCGTTAGCAACAACCAATACAAGGTTTCCGTTTGATCTCTGACTTACGCTGGCAACAAACCTAAACCCATAAGTAGCTGGGGACAACCTTACTTTATCCTGCACGGAACCATCCGCATTATATATCCCTACTAAAGTAGGTTTCGGACTTCTCTGCCTTGAAAGGATTATTAGGCTACCATTAACAGATACTGATATAGGATTCCTGGGCCACGCGTCAGAGATTCGGATCCTTGCTCTTTTAATCCATGTTGATATTCTAAACTGGTGTTCGTCTTTCGTAATGCGGAAAATGGAAGAGCCATGACTTTCCGCGCTAAGTAAATAAACGCAATTGGACACGTTGCAAGCCTCCATATCTACAGGATCTAATATTTCTGTTAGCGGGATGACATCTTTCGCCTCTACCATATTGTTGCGGTCGTAAACGTTAACTACGAAGCCCATGCCTCCACCATCTAGTCTGCAGAGCATAAATACTTCATCTTTCAATGTAGTCAGTCTCATGACGAAAGACGGGATCGAAGGCTGATGCAATATTTCCAAACGAATCGTCTCCTGAGCTAAAAAAAACATTACTCTGCTATTTTAATGGGCATAAATTGACACGTATTAAACAAATGTTTTAAAAAATGGTGGCCCAGAAATTATTGTAGGTCTATCCATAAAACCTATATATATGCTCATGTATGTATTAATCTTTAAACATACTTTACACGTATGCACGCATGCATGCATGTATGTATATATGTATTTATGTATGTATGTATGTATGCATGCATATGTGTATGTGTATTTATATATGTATATGCATGCATGTATGTATGCAGAGACAGCATTTAGCACCTTCAGAGTTTTTAGGGCTAGCTAGCCTAGCTAGTGCATATATTTCATTAATTTTATCATTACAAGTTCATCTGTAAACAGAAATGGAAAACAGACAGCTGAAAAGAGACCACTGCCAGTCTTTAGACTTTAGAGCATAGGCATTGCTCAAGCAAGCGTACATCTTGTTCAGGGTTCTGAAACAACCGAATTATTCAAAATGTTTTTCAAAAGGTGACCCAGAAGTTATTGTAGGTCTATTAAAAAAATCCTTTTATTCCGATTTTTTTTTATTAAGCTTTAAGACATAATCTTACATGTATGCATGAATGCATGAATGCATGTATGTATGTATGTATCATGTATGTATGTATGTTTACCATTGTGTATAGATGTATGTGTGTGTGTATGTGTGTAGGTATGTATGTATATATACATGTGTGTATTTATGTATGTGTGTAGGTATGAATGGATGTGTGTATATATGTGTGTATGGATATCTATCTATATGTAAACAAACATATAGCGGCCCTTCCAGAAATCTACTCAGTGGCGCTTCCGATCCAGGCCCAATCAATGAGAAAGGTTTTAAGAAGACCACAAAAAGAATCTGCATTGCTCAAACAAGCGTATTCCTAACGAGAGTAACAGTTTATACATCTTCTTCAGAGTTCAGGTACAACCCACTTTTGGAAATACTCACATGCGTTTTCTACGTGGTGTGCCGAGAACAAATAAGCATATTGTCAGACCAACGATATCGGAGTTAGAAAAACCCTGCTACGGAAGGATTTTACAACTGCGTATGTCAGCAGCCACTTTAGTTGCCTCTTGGCACCATGGCCTATTTTACCGATTAATCTGATTAATGCGAAACTTCAGGGTTTTTGGACTTAAGATTGGTCGAGGAACTCTGAACATGGTGTCATCTATCAACTCTGAATAGGTATCGGTTGGTTGGGCGCCACCTACATGTGGGTGTGTGTGTGTGTGTGTGTGTGTGTGTGTGTGTGTGTGTGTATGTGTGTGTGTGAGTCCGCCGTTTTCGACTCCCAGGTTATATGTGGATTATTTTACTTGATAGTGTTCTTTACTGCATGCTTCGTCATTTGGATTACGTGGGCAGTGCTCTTATGAGGTAGGCCCTACTGAAAAGGAGCGATATTAAGTGTTTGATTGACTAACTACGTATTAGAGGGCACATAGAATCACCGGAATCGAGGTTTCTTGTAATGGTCCTCTTTGTATCCTTATTCATATATAATATATGAATAAAGATACAAAGACAACCACTTGTATATGCAATGCATATTATGAAGATTGCAAGAGTAACATCAACAGAAAGATAAAGAGCTTGATCAGTGGCGTAGCTAGGTATCAACACCAGGGGGAGCGAGCACGTGAAAAAGGCTCCAACTAACAAAATAAATGATTATCGGCATTCACGTTGCAAAAATGCTTTGAATCTAATTAACACAACTAAATTTGGAAGCCACATTTGTAAAATGCTCAAATCTATCAGTTGTGCTATTTATTCATTCATTCATTGGAGTATTTATATAGCACCTCCTCAGGGGGGCTACTCAGAGGTGCTCCCGACTCCTGCACGGCCGAACAAGACAGTTTTCAATCGAGTATAGAATGTATAAGTGGGAGTTCTCGGGAACAGGCATAGATCCGGGAAGCCCGTTCCATGCCGTCGGACCTACAGCATATAACAAGAGACCTGACCAAAGTTTGGTATTCGACCAATAAGACGTACCGCAGAGCATTGCACTCGATTGAGGCACGCCGCCAAACGACTAGAAACTAGGCCATAGTAGAGTGAGGAACAGTACTCAAGTCAAGATTTGTGACACAGTCTAGTGACACTATTTAGGTTTTCAGATATTCGATTATAAACTCATGGAATCTCTTTCTTTTTCGAACTCTGTGTTGCTTATAGTCAGTAGTAATATCACATTTTTTAACCAGCTCGGTTGCTTTATTCTAAATCCGTTCAAACTCAAATTTTAATTCATTTCGCATATTTTAATATCGTTTTCATAAAGTTGAATCAAATGAGAAGGTGTTACCAAATCAATTCTACTTCTCTGTAAATATGTGGATAAACTGAAAACCTTCTCTAGCACTTTTTACAGAAAATTAGAAGAACTAAGAATTCGAACGTATCAAGGGTTACAAGCATACCCTTTGCCTCAGTCAGCTGTTTCGCGGTGCAGCTTTTAATCTCACCATCCAGAGTATATAGGCAGGGCAACTATTAGTTGTGGTAAATTCTGCAAGAGTACATATACTGCTGATTTTATGAATGCCCATCTGGCAAAGTCTTTCTAGAGAACCAGAAAACAAATTATGTCGTTCGAACGATTGGAATAAAAAAATTGAACGATTGGAATATGTCGCGTGAGGAGATCGACAACAACGACGAGATGGCATCATCATTATGATGTAAGCGTCGTTGCCGGTCGAGATAGGATGATGACGGACAAAAGCCAGTCTCCACTTGGGCAACAATGAAGGCAGCGAGGCCCAGGTGTAATCGGACACCACACAGCCAAGGTGTAATAGGACACCTCGCGGCTATGGTGTAACCAGACACCGCCCGCGCTGCAGGCGAGCGACGACCCGCGTATCGAGGAGCAATCTGACACTAATTGACGATAGCTTGACGTGGGGAGGGGGGCTGACTGATGCACGCTGGAGTTCCTACTTAACAGAAGGGAACGGAGAACACGGGACTTGTACTGCTGACGAAGGCGACGCGTGAACATCGGTCGAAGGAACAACATCGAGAGGAGCGACCAGCGGCGGCGGCAGAGTATTAGTCCGTCAGATTCAGAGACTGACGCGAAAGAACGATCTGTAGTTAGGCTGTACGAAGCAACATTTGAGATAGTCCGATTTAATATCTAAACGCTTTAATACTACGTGGAAGTTCCCGTAGAGTTAGTGTATATATATTTGTTTCTTTAATTAAATTCATTTATTAATTAAACAAAGTTCGTCGTGAATCTTCTATAGAAAAGTTAGGCACGTTAAATAAAAGTGCAAGTAAAAGAACAAGCAATCGGGGGTCGACATCAACACACGGCAAACAATCGACTGGAAACCTCCGATTGCGACATTGGCGCAGTCGACAGGGTTTTTCAACTGAAGACGTCACGACGAAAAGCGGAACCGGAAACGGAAAAGAGGAATCTCAACAGATCGGGACCAGCGGCGAATACAACCCTTCGCAACTGGAGAAATCGAGTGCCGGACTCCTGAGGACGAAGGACTCGAAGGAACCGACAGCAACAGGCAAGGACGAGGAACAAGAGCGCCAACGGACGACCGACCATCGCTAGCAACGACGGACGGGAGTGGCAACGGAGGACAGCGGATCAGCCAAGATACCAAAAGACGGAACACGCTCGACGTATCAGAGGGTAAGTCCTTAAGGTAGTCGTGGTAATCTGTGAGGTTGCGGTTGAGGTCTGGATGAGGATTGGTGTGCGAATAGCCGAGGCTTTTGCGTAGCTCCTTTTGCTCAGTTCTGTTCTTGTTGTATTTGTGGTAGAATTTTAGGACGTTGTTTTCTTTGATTTCTGACCAACGGTGACTCTACTCTAACTCACTTATCTTTTTCTATTAGTGAGCGGACTGTTGGAAGATGGATAAGTTGTCGATAGGGAAAAGAGTGAAGGTGCTGAACATGCCCCGTCACAGACTAGTCGCATATCTGATAAAGATGGGACTAGGAGAGGAGGAATTGGGTTCCATGAGTACGGGCCAACTCCAAGAGGCGAGTGCTGAAATAATTGTGTCTGGACGGGAAACCCCGCCAGAAGTAAGTGAGGAAGTAAGCACGGGTAGCATAGAAAGCAGTATCGATTCGGCAGAGCAAACGCAGTTATACGAATTAAAACGCTTAAAATATGAGAGAGAGGAAGCCGCAAGGCTGAGAGAGGAAGCGGAGAGAAGAGAGAGAAGAGAGGAAGAGAGGGAGAGAAGAGAGGAAGAGAAACAGAGGAGAAAAGAAGAGAAGGAGGAAAGATTGAGGAAAGAAGAGAAAGAGGAAGCGGAAAGATTGAGGAAAGAACAAAAGGAGGAAGCCGAGAGGCTGAGAAGAGAAGCAAGAGAGGAAGCAGAAGGAGTAAGGCTTCGTGAGGAAAAGCAGAGAAGAGAAGAGAAAGAGGAAGCTGAGAAGCAGCGAAGAGAAGAGAAAGAGGAGGCTGAGAAGCTCAGACTGCGTGAGGAGAAGCGGGCTGAGAAACAGAGGAAAGAAGAGAAGGAGGAGGCTGAGAAGCTCAGGCTTCAGGAGGAGAAGCGGAGGAGAGAAGAAAAGGAGGAGGCAGAGAAGAGAGAGAAGGAAGTCCGAGAGGAAAGGGACGCAGAGAGGAGACTCACAGACGAAAGGGACTATAACTTGAGGCATTCGGTCGTAGGACGAATGAAAACATATAGTGAAATCTTGCGAGGACTCTTACCGAGATTCCCCAGCGACCATGCGCAAATCCCTGGTTTCTTTGTGCATTGCGAAAGGTTATTCGAATCTTGCGCTGTCCCGGACGACCTTCGAAGCAGATTACTCTTGACCTGTCTAGATAATCAGGCCAGAGCACTGACGGCCAGACTCACACAAGAGGAGCTTGATAACTACGGGAAGCTAAAAACCTTCTTGTTGAAAGAGTTCAAAGTGAGCGCAGTCTCTTTACGAGATCGATTCATGAACGCAAAAAAGGCGGTAGATGAATCGTACACAACATTAGCTTCGAGATTGCATAATTTACTTTCTTACTATTTGCAAGATCGCAAGGCAATGACGTTTGATGAGGTTACGAGCCTCTTGATTGCAGATAAGATGAAAGAAATGTTGCCCAGAGGATGTTTGAATTTCATCCTCAGTCAAGAGCAGCAGAAGTGGTTAGGGCACAAAGAGTTAGCCGAAGCGGCTGACACTTATGTCGCTACACACCCTTGGGAAAATGACTATACGAAGCATAGTATAGGCACGGGTAAGACGGAGGCACGCTACGCGAAAGCGCCAGCACCTCCTCAGACGACAGCTAAACAGACGGACACGTGGACTGACCGACCGGGAGGGACACAGACAAATAACAGGACAGACGGACGTCCAACCCCCGACGAGATTAGAAAGCGTGGCCTTTGTTTCCTATGCTTTTCTCCAGACCACAGAGCTAAACTGTGTTCGAAGAACAAACAAACTAAAAGCAAGCAGGTGAGCGCGTGTGCGGTCCAGCCAACCGTGACCAGAGCTCAAGGCAGACAGGCAGGCAGACAAAGCGAGACGCGACAAGACGGGCCGCCATTGATACAAGAGATAGAACAGCATGCATTGCCGACAAACCCGGATTGCATTGACGTGGAGGAGACTTATGTAAGAGAGTACATGAAAGTGTATATTACAGGGCTCCCTGTGACATCGTCTCTAATAGATAGCGGGGCCGAATACAATTGTGCGCGAGCAGAACTAATCAGGCCGCTCAACCTACCTGTGGTCAAGCAGATAGAGGTGAAGGGGCTGAACGGTCAATCAATGATTGTGGACGTGGTGCGGCTGAGACTAAAGGGGTCTCAGGCCGGCGAGGACAGGGAGGGGGAGGTAAATTGCGCCCCTGATGTTCGGATATGGGCGGCACTCATTAAAGACCTTAATGAACCGTTAATTATCACGCCCACTACAGCCGACTTGCTGCGCGAGACAGCATTGTATTCGAGTCACGCGGCCAGCGCTCCTGAAATAGACCAAATTTCAGAAGCGCAGGCGGTCGCAAGGACTGAGACGAGTGAGGAAGAGGAGAGAGGGGAGGAGGTAGAGGGACTTAGGACGCTGATAGGCGAGGATTACTTCACGGTCGCTCAAGCAGACAGTGGGAGTGTAGGAGAAATCGGTCCCGAAGAAACGGATAATGAAGAGCTATTCTTCAATCCTGAGATACCACCCCCACCCAAGGAAGACACAATAGTAGGCAGAAGCAAGATGGCGGCCGAACAAGCACAATGTTCGACACTAGCACCATTCTTGGCCCACGGGAAAATTGGGGCGAAGAACTTCTTCATTGAAGGCAATTTGCTCTTTCATAAAGACAAAATAGCTGGGCATTCTGTAAAACAACTGTGTTTACCTAAAGAAAGAATAGACAAGGTCTTAAACTTAGCACACGACGCTGCGTTCGCAGGTCATATGGCGTTGAAAACGACTAAGGACCGAATCAAACTGAATTTCTGGTTTCCCAACATGGAGGATATAGTGAAGGAATATTGTGCATCTTGCGACATTTGCCAAAGGCATGCGCCGCTGCGAGTGGCGCAGCGAACCCCCATAACTCCTATCCCTCGCAACGACGAGACCAGATTCGGCTGTCTAGTGGCAGATTGTATAGGGCCTATAGTTACCAACGTAGACCCCACAAGCCCAAAACCCGAGTACAACTACGCCTTAGTGGTAGTTGACCAATTTTCAAGATGGCCGATGGCCTATCCTCTGAAATCATTAACGGCAAAAGCGACATGTGATGCATACATGCAAATCTTCACGACCTTCGGTTTTCCAAAAACGATTAGGTCCGATAACGGGTCGAATTTCAACAGCAAATTAACCCAAGAGTTTCTGCATCGTATGGGGTGCTCACCACGCTTTGGGCCAGTCGCACATCCTGAGTCACAAGGTCTAGTGGAGCGCTGCAATGCCACACTGAAGACCATGATTCATAAATTGGCAGAAGAAAACCCGAGGGGATGGCACAGACTGTTACCTTACGTGCTTTGGAGCTTAAGGGAACGCCCCTCGGCAACCACCCACGTGAGTCCCTACACCCTGGTGTATGGTACCCTGCCTAAAGGACCTCTATCTGTCCTTTCTGAGGAATGGGCGGGAGAGCGGGATTCTCCATTAAGTCTGGGCACAGGCGCCGCAGCTTACTTGGACCAATTAAGGGATAACCTTGAAATGTCTAAATTATATGCCGAATATTATTCAGACATTGAACAGCAGCGCTATGCTACTCATTACAATTTAAGAAGCATGGACAGGCGTTACGAAGTAGGGGATAAAGTCATCATCCAATCACCGGAAGCGCGAGGAGCAAAGAAGGAGGGCCAATGGCAAGGCCCGGCCATCATCGCTCAGGTGAAATCGCCCTACACATACATCGTGGAAATAGGGGGCAAAAGCCGCTTATTACATGCAAATCGTATTCGCAAATATAACGAAAGAATACAGCAAGCATTGATTAACAATTGCTCCATTCTGTTCGAGAAGGACGAAGACTTCGGTCACGTGGAAGCGGTGGGTAGCGTCGTCACGAGTCAGACACGGCCCAGTGAACAAGTAGACCCTATTGCCGTTGCACACTTAACGGTACCCGAGCGGAAACAGCTGTTTAGTCTGTTAGACAGATTTCCAGATGTGTTCTCGGACAAACCAGGTTTCTGTCCCGTCCTAGAACACACAATCACTGTTAGCGCGGAGTTCAGGCCGAAGAGTTTGCGAGCCTATAAGGTGCCGGAACTGCTCAAACCGGAGATGGAGAAGCAGATCCGCGAACTTTTGGCCCTAGGTATCATCACTCCCTCACATAGTGAAATGGCTAGTCCCGTTGTGTGCGTTGTGAAAAAGGGAGGTCAAGGCGGTTTAAGACTGGCCATTGACTACCGATATGTAAACAAGTTCTCGGCGGGTGACGCATACCCCACCCCCGACATCCAGGAAGTGTTACAGAAGGTAGGAAGTGCAAACTTCATATCCTGCTTTGACGCACGTCAAGGATACTACCAGATTGGACTCCACAAGGACTCTCGTTGGTTATCAGCCTTCGTATGTGACGCTGGCCTATTTGAGTTCGTACGACTGCCCTTTGGTTTAAAGTCAGCCTCAAATTCTGTTATCCGATGCATGTCAAAGGTCCTTCATCCCATTCGCGACTTCACTGAGACGTTTGTGGATGACATGGCAGTACACTCGATGACGTGGCCGGATCACATGAAACACCTAGAGAAATACTTAATGACTATTCAACAGTCGGGTCTGACCCTTAACATTAAGAAGAGTTCGTTTGCTAGGCGACAAACAACGTTTGTAGGTCACCTGATCGGATCAGGGAGCATTGAACCGGATCCTATGAAAATCGCAGGGCTAGAGAAAATCCCTCAACCCGAGTCCAAAAAGGACATACGGAGATTAATTGGCTTCTTCAGTTATTTTAGGAACTTCATCCCTAACCTGGCTGAGACAGCCAGAATTCTCACTGACTTGACCCAGAAATCGGTGCCTGCTAAGATACCCTGGCGAATTGAACATCAAAATGCGCTAGATAAACTTACGCACGATTTGAATAACGCTGTATGTTTGCAGACAATTGACTACGGCAGAGAGTTTGGTTTATCGACTGACGCTTCAGACAAAGCAGTCGGTTGCTGCTTATTCCAAATTCAAGACGATGGAACAGAGCGGCCAATATGTTTCGCCAGTTCTAAATTAGATGCTACGCAAGCGCGTTGGTCCACTGTGGAACGCGAAGCGTATGCTGTAATCTTTGCGTTGAAGAAGTTTAGGAATTGGATTTTTATGTCAAGGACCACCCTCTATTCTGATCACAATCCCTTGACTTTCCTAACTGCTTCTACGCCCACAAGTGCTAAACTTGCGAGATGGGCTCTGGCACTCCAGGACTTCGATATGTCTTTTGAATATCGACCTGGGGCGCTGAATATTCCCGCTGATCTTTTGTCCAGACTATGATTGAGGAAGAAGGCGGACTACCATGTAAGGCACCGCGACAACTGTAAATATAATTTCTAACTGTGCTGATATTTTGTATTTTCATGGGAACGACGAGGACATGGTCTGGAGGAAATCGATGGAACGACATCATTCTCAGCCGGGAGGCGAACCAATGACTGGCTTTGTCCTCCCCGGGAAGGGAGGTGTCGCGTGAGGAGATCGACAACAACGACGAGATGGCATCATCATTATGATGTAAGCGTCGTTGCCGGTCGAGATAGGATGATGACGGACAAAAGCCAGTCTCCACTTGGGCAACAATGAAGGCAGCGAGGCCCAGGTGTAATCGGACACCACACAGCCAAGGTGTAATAGGACACCTCGCGGCTATGGTGTAACCAGACACCGCCCGCGCTGCAGGCGAGCGACGACCCGCGTATCGAGGAGCAATCTGACACTAATTGACGATAGCTTGACGTGGGGAGGGGGGCTGACTGATGCACGCTGGAGTTCCTACTTAACAGAAGGGAACGGAGAACACGGGACTTGTACTGCTGACGAAGGCGACGCGTGAACATCGGTCGAAGGAACAACATCGAGAGGAGCGACCAGCGGCGGCGGCAGAGTATTAGTCCGTCAGATTCAGAGACTGACGCGAAAGAACGATCTGTAGTTAGGCTGTACGAAGCAACATTTGAGATAGTCCGATTTAATATCTAAACGCTTTAATACTACGTGGAAGTTCCCGTAGAGTTAGTGTATATATATTTGTTTCTTTAATTAAATTCATTTATTAATTAAACAAAGTTCGTCGTGAATCTTCTATAGAAAAGTTAGGCACGTTAAATAAAAGTGCAAGTAAAAGAACAAGCAATCGGGGGTCGACATCAACACACGGCAAACAATCGACTGGAAACCTCCGATTGCGACAGAATAAATAAATTTTGAACGATTGGAATAAATAAACTGTGAAAAAGGCCCCACATCTTGGAAAATGGTCTCAGAGGGAGCTGCCGCTCCCTCTGCCCCCCCCCCTAGCTACGCCTCTGAGCTTGATATGGAAAAGTACGTAAGACACGATGCCAACGTATTTCTTGAGTGGATGACCCGCTCTCGATTTGAATTGTCGTACAACTATATAACGCAGATCGGCAGACGTGCGTCTGTATGTAATTTGTCTAGACTTTATCATTTAAACATTTTTGTAGGGATGTGCAATAGTCTTTAGGTTAGCGCGATATATATTGTCAACTGAGAGCTCTGGGTTCATATCCTAGCCAAGGCAGATATTTGCTTTATGACTTCGTCTCTTTTTTTCCTCACACCCAACTTTGCTATAGAAGTCACACTGACCTACACGTAGTTTTTTAAAATTAATTTAAACGTAATTTTTAAAAATTAGGGGGGCATTGTTCTGGAATGGCTAGTCTTCGCAGATGGTTTTATCGGTGCAAAAGGTGCTAACAAAAGCGACAGCATTGAAGCGTTGGATTGCCATAGATAAGCGCTGATAAAGGAAAGTAGTCTCTCTATTGTCTCCTGATATTTGGGCCAGGCGGTAGCCGAGGAGGTTGATCTACACTAAGAGCAGGTAGCGAAGCGTGGGTTGGTCACCCGCCCCAATATGCCGAGGCTACGAAAACAAAGTTACTAACACTTCATGCCCATGTTTGCCTTTCGGACATCTTAAGAGTCAAATGCGCAAAGATCTTGAATCCAATTTCAGATTTTTCGTTGATCTATGCATTATACAAAGCTACAAAGCTACTCTTTTTTTCATGAACTAACCAGTTCCGTCCAGAGTTTTGTGAAGTTCATTTCGAAAGAATTTGGTCGTAAGTATGCTGCTCCATTGCGAGCAGACAGTTCCAAGTCTGCTTATCACCAGATCAGCTTTCTCTTTCCACGCACTTTTGGCCACCTTCATACCCTTCACTTCCATGGCAACAGCTTTAACGAGGATACACTGAATTATCTCGACCGGTAGATCTTGCAGCTATAGGTAGAAAACGTTAAAAGATATCACATCTGTTAGAACACTTAGAGTCTATCACCATAATATCAAAGAAGCACAGGGGTATTTCAGGACGAGCCTTGAACGCTAAAGCAATCCAGAAGAGCGCATTTTTAAATAACAACTTATTTGAGAAGGTTACGTTTCATTTTAAAATGAGGGCGAACTCGCCGAACTGGACTCAACACGATATGACTTACTCCTACTTCACAGCTGATGCCGGTCCAGGGAGGATAATAAGCAAGAAGTTAGCTAAATTTGCCGATTTACCTTGCTTCGTATTAATAATCAGTATATTAAAGACGGTAAAAGACCTTTGTTTCTCAGGGCCTTTTATTACTTATCAAGTTGTTTTCCATTAGGCCTAATTTATTTCTCAGCCTATTTTAACCAGACTCGTCCTTGAGCTGACACAAGATTGCATT